>MEHQ01002721.1:510447-816866 GCA_008828725.1 Saccharina japonica
GAGAAGTAAATCCCGGCTATTGCCCGTTTTCTTTGTTGTGACGCCCCCTCCCCCCCCCCCCCCCCCCCCCCCCCCCCCCCCCCCCCGTACATAAATAACCTCTGTACGGGTTAAAACGAATATATCTGTTCACCAATATAGTTCTGACAAAAACAATCGAAGGATTTCATTACCCCTCCCACCGACCAAACGTTCGAAGCTTCTCCCGTGCATCGTATGTTATATGTACGAAGTGTATTAGTTGAGTTTGCGTCGGTTTGCCACGGACAACTCTGTAGAACACGCCTCTTGCTGCGTGATCTATTAATAGACAACCAGGGCACCGTTTTTCTTCTTCTTTGTTTTGGCGGTCACCACAGCTGGCGGTCGAGTTCGATTATTTTAGCGGGGTGGAGACCCTTATCTCCGTACAAGGGGAATGGTCGTATCACGTAGTGTGTGTGGTAAGGCGCCCACAAGGCAGTTACAGAGTATCCCCATTGCTGTCTCTGGAAGTAGCCATACCAGAAAACGAATCAATAGTTCGAAGCTCTCGTCTATTGCAAGGCCGCCTCACAAGCGGTTCTTAGTAGGATGCAGCTCACCCTTCATGCGACTCGGCAAACACCTCACGGCGCTTTGCGCTTGGTGCAAGCAATGTCTGCGTGGTCGGTGAAAACCCGACGCGCTCCATCCCGGCGTTGTAGGTATGCGATGGTCTATATTCGTACGACTACGGCCATGCACGACATGAGTACCCTCCCCCCCACCCCCCCTTTTGGCCATTTGCCTCATTATGTTTGTCTCGCTGCTTTCTCCTACTACCAGCCTGCTGTATACAAGTGCGACCATCGTTTGTAACACCCCGATCCCCCCGCCTCCCCCACCGCCGCCGCCGCCGCCCCTGCTGCTGTCGGCGACATGCCTCATTATCTCACCTATTTTCCCCTACGCCAGGCTGCTGCACACAAGCGCTATCCTGATTTGGAGCCTCGCCGCCGCCGCGCATGGCACTTGCCAGAGCTTCTCTTGTCTTCTGGTGAGCAAATAGAAGGTTGACGGACTATTTATTACGGGAGACCATAGTCAATAGGGACCAAATATTGTTATTAATAGTAAAATTAGGTAAATATATAGGTTTTTGTGTGTACCGTATTATAGCTCCTATTAACTAGGGACCAAATAATGTTCGTAAAAATAGGGATATATACCATTCTGACCCGAAAAATAAGCACCATTTCGATTGAATGTTAAGATACAAACGTTTCTTATATTCCGGGTCACAGTAGTGGTATACCGTTTTTTTGATGTGTAACGTAGGTCCCCTATTTACTGTGCGCCCCCCCCCCCCCCGTGTATTAGTTTTGTCCCCCTCAAGGCGCTGTTTAGACTTACTGTAACATACTATGTTTAGTGTGTGGGGAGTTAGTTCCCTGGCGGCTGTATCCGTCCGAGGGACGTTGACGGATTTCCGGGGGGCTTGACGTTCTGTACGTACGTCAAGCCCCCCGTTGACGTTCTGTACTGTCAAACCTCCCTGACGGAATAGGTTTGTCCCGTCAAACCCCTAATTCATACCATTCGTGACGTTATATCATTTGATATGATGTAATATGATATGATATCATATCATATCATTTGATGTTATATGATATATATCATATCGCGGTTTTTTTCGTGATATCGGTACCATTCTGAACCTAACTATAAGAACCCTTTCAAATACATATTAATATACAAACGGTCCTTATATTACGGGTCAGAGTGTACGTAATTATACTACAGCAGTAGGTTTAGTTTGGGGATTGTTTTTTTCCTTAACGGCTGTACGTACGTCAAGGGTCCTTGACCGCTAGCCGCCAAGAGGTTATTGATTGACGGCTTTCCGTCGAGGTGGATTGACGGCTGTCCACCAAAAGGGCTTGCTTGGTGGCTGCTCATCAAGGAGGCTTTTGACGGATGTTGGTCAAAAGGGGGCTTGGCGGACATCCATCAAGAGGGCTTAACGTCTGTCGGGCTCGACGTTTGAACGAAGTCGGACTTGACATGTGACGTATTTCCGTCAAGAGAGCTTAACGGCTGACGCGTGCCACGATATATAGAGGTAGAACACTTTTTGGCTAGAAACGGTTTCTGAATGAGCGGGCTCCCCAAAACCTAAAATCGTCAGATTTTCACTCTCGGGTTGCAAGTTCGCTCATTGTATGCTTAGGTCTCTTGGTATTGTGCATCGGGTTACACTTTATTTTCGTCCGAAAACATGTTTCTGGTTTGAGAGGTATTTTTCTGGATGGTCGGGCTTCCTTGCCTCCACCCCAAATCGTCGGACTTTTATTCTTGTGTTGAAAGTGTTTTTCGTTGTTTGAATTTTTAAGCCCATGGGATTGTTGATCAGGTATGTATTATACAATGGCGCATTTTTTTTTTCTCCGAAATCAGTGTGCAGGCTACTGCAGGTATTGAGCTCCTCATGTCACCACCCTCAGAAAGAAATATGGTGCACCTCCACCGCCGTAGCATGCTTTCCATTCGGGACACCGATTTGTATAATCTCCCTAATCGCGCAGTGGCCGTCGCTGTAACAGTCTCTCGTCACTTATTATCGTCATTTTGCCCCCCCCCCTATTATATATCTATGGGTTGGGTTGGCGTCGCCTGGCGACGACGCTGTAAAACATGCCTCTCACTGCGTGAGCTAGACAACCAGGGTACCGTTTTTTTTTTTTTTGGCGGTTACCCAAGACTGGCGGTCGAGTAGATCATTTGTGCGGGGTCGGGAACCTCAACTCCGCACAAGGGGAATGATCGTATCACGTAGTGTGATATGGTAAGGCATTCATGAGGCAGATACATAGTGCTCCCATTGCTGTCTCATGAAGTAGCCACACCAGATATTAAATTAACTCATTGAAGCTGTCATCCATATGCAAGTCCGCCTGACAAGCGGTTCTTAGTAGGATGCAGCTCACCCTTCATGCGACTCGCCCAACACCTCACGGCGCTTCGCGCTTGGTGCTAGCAATGTCTGCCTGGTCGGTGAAAACCCGACATGCTCCGTCCCGGCATTGTAGGGATGCGAGGGTCTATGGTCATACGACTACGGCCTGCATGAAATGAAGTACACCCCCCCCCCCCCCCCCCCCCCCCCCTTGCTCCGTCTCGAAAGGGATGCGTGGTCAATGGTCAAATGACCAGGCAAGCAACAATGAGTACCCCCTCCCCGCATGTCGCCTGGTTGGTGAAAACCCTACGTGCTCCGTCCCGGCATTGTAGGGATGCGAGGGTCTATGGTCATACGACTACGGCCGTGCACGCATGAGTACACCCCCCCCCCCCCTCCCCCTCTGAAGCAGTCTTGACCCCTTAAGAATTGGTCCCATGTATATGGGGACAAATTACTTGGAATTAGTGCGGGATTTTTTTTTTCAGTTCTGAATGGGTTAAAAAGGTCATCTTAACTGCTGTCGCGTATTTTGACCCGTGCCGTACCCGTGGTGATTCAGGTGGCTCGGAATTTTCTGGGATTCGGCGAAGCGTTCAACGCGCCGGCGTGCTACGCCCTGATCACGCTCTACTTCCCCCACTCGAGGAGGGCGACTGCGAACGGGATTTACTCCACGGGGACGTACCTAGGGTCGGCGATTTCCAGCCTCTGCCTTGCGTTGGCGGGTGTGCTGGGTGAGTTTGGTGGTGATGGTGGTCTTGGTGGTGGTGCCAATTTTTGGTTTGTTCTTGTTTTACCGGGGGACCTATAGTAAATAGGACCTACGGTTCACACTAAAACCTATATATTTAACTTTTTTTACTGATCATATTTGGTCCTATTTACTATGGCCTCCCGTAATAGCGCGAGATGAACACAGCAGAAGCGGAAAAATGTATTGAAACGTGCCGATTCCCGATTCCACGGGTCGACGGAAATGTAAATGCGTACGGTGGGGGGTATCTAGCCCACTTTGTTTTAAGACCCATCCGGTTTTTAAGACTTTTCGGAAGATACGGCCAGATAAATATTATGGGCTTGTCATGAAAAATGGTTTACTTGGAATTAGTACGGTGTTTTTTTTTGCAGTAGTAGAAGATAAGATCACGAGTAAAGATAAGACCACGTTAATGGCGTTGTCGCGGAGTGGTCTGAAAGTGGGTACCCCACTGTACCTGACCACGCTGTCATGGTCCCGCTCAGCCAAACCTTTGTGAGTCTTGGCTGAGCATCGAAAGCCGTTTCGCTCGGTTTAATCGTCGTAAGATTCAGTCTCAACATCGCAAGATTCAATCAACATCGTAAGATTCGATCGACGTCGTAAGATTCAGTCTCAACATCGCAAAAATCAATCGACATCGTAAGGTTCAATCGACATTTGTAAGGTATCAATCGACGACACCGTGAGATTCGGTCGACGTCTAAAGATTCAAGCGACACCGTAAGATTCAATCGACACCGGAGTGATAGCAAAACGGTTGCGATTGATTTCTACATGTATTCGTATCGCGGTGTACCGGCTATATATATTATATACCCCCCCATATGCAAGTCCGCCTCAGAGGCAGTTCTTAGCAGGATGCAGCTCACCCTCCATGCGACTCGCCCAATACCTCACGGCGCTTCGTGCTTGGTGCAAGCAATGTCTGCCTGGTTGGTGAAAACCCAACGTGCTCCGTCCCGGCATTGTAGGGATGCGAGGGTCTATGGTCATATGACTACGGCCGTGCACGACATGAGTACACGCCCCCCCCCTCCCTTTTCCCCCTAACGCTCGTCGCACCGTAGTCGTATATGACCATAGACCCTCGCATCTCCCTACAATGCCGGGATGGAGCCCGTCGGGTTTTCACCGACCAGGGGCAAGCATTGTGGTTTTTGCCTTTTAAAGTAATTAATAGTAGGCATTGTGCATTGGACCACTGCACGCACCTTTCTAGACGAGCAATGTCACAGGTCCTGACTCCTTTTAGGGACACACTCAACTTCCCAACCGCTGCATCCCTTTGCGAGACGGAGCAGCACCGTTCTACTCGCTACTCGTAATAGAGGACACACATACCTGCCAGAGTCTGGGGTGCTCATTTCTTCATATGGGTGCATAATAGGACGGAGGTTGGTCAGTGTGGTTTGTGGTGGTGGATTTAAGGGAATGATACAAGGTTTGCGGTTGGTTCGGGAGCGGAATGGGATTTGGGATTGTTGGGATTGGAATGGGAATTGGGATTGTTGGTAATGTTTTGGGGTTGGTGCAGGTACTACTCGTACTGGTGCTGGTGCTGGTGCTGGTGCTGGTGCCGGTTGCTGTCGTCCTTGTCGATGCTGATGATGGTGCCGCTTGCATGCTGTCTGTCTTTTGTGTTTGTGTTTGGTGTTTATTTGATGTTGCTTTGTTGTTCTTGTTTTGTTGGTGTCGGTGTTTTTATGTTGTTTTCTTTTTCTTGTCTCGGCGGGTTTATTCTTGTTTCGGGGCTTGGGTGTGCTTTCTGTTGTCGCTTCTTGTGTTGCTGTATTTTGTTGGTGATTGTCTTTGCTGTTGTTCCTTTCGCCTGGGCGGGAGTGTAAGTTAATACCGTTGGGGTATAAAATAGGAAGATCCAACGATCCTTACATTTCCGTTCAGGGTGTGGTACGTGGTGGTCCTTTTGGTGTTGGGGCTCGGTGTTAGTATCGGTCCCCCTGTTGTGTGCTGGTTTGTATGCTGCAGTTTATATTGCCACTGCTGCTGTTGCTGTTGCTGCTGTTGTGTTCTGTGTTTCTGTGTGTTTGATGGTGATGTAGGTGGTGGTTTTGGGTTCGTTCCTGTTGAAGTTGCGGTTGACGTTCAGCTGATGCCACTGATGTTGTTGCAGGTGCTGCTGCTGCTGCTGTTGTTGGATGATATCAGGTCGTAACGAAGCCACACTTTGTGGCGCAAGTGCTCTACTTTTTTTTTTTCTTCTTGTTCTCGTATCATACCCGCATGTTAGTTAGCCTTGTGCAGAGGGGCGTCCGTATTAACGAGTATGAAATAAATTCAATTTGGAAAAAATAAAATTCAAATACGCTTTTCATTGGTCAACACGCGCACCAGCATCAAAGATTAGGATCTTGGGGTCTAATCAATTTGAATTGGACGAAAAAACCAAGAAGGTCCCAGGACCTTCTTTTCCAAAGAATTCAAATCAAATTGAGGAGTGGGCCCGACTTGGACCGGCATGTCCACGGTGGGCAAACGCCCCCGGTACAATCTCGTCATTTCTTGGTGGCATCGATGACCACGACCGAGGCGACAACACGTGAACCACAACCCGAGGCCACCGTGACAACAGCCGCGCCCACGCCTATAGACCATAGCACAGCGTACCCCGGCGGTGGCGCCTCAAAACCAATCATGGCGGTCGCAATCCCAACTTTTCAACCAGCTCGATGCTCCAACCCGATAAAAAACCGAGCGATCGACCCAAAACAGCATGATACGCTCAAGACTTCGATAACACCATCGCCGCCCCTGTCTCGCCCGTGGCGTTCCAGGGATCCCTACGCCCACCCAGGAGACCCTGAGAGCGATAGCTTCCTAGCCTGGGCGGTCAAAAGCAAAAGTATGCTGGCGGCGGCGCGCACGCGTCGACGCATGCTTTCCCTCTCGTCTCCTCTCGTCGATTTTTTTCACCTGGGCGCTGTGACGCATGCTGCGTTTTTTCGATTTCATAAATATTTGAACGAGCAATTCACTATTTTCCCCATAGGACGCAAACCACTTTTGTTTTGCGAAATCACGTTCAAATAGGATTTTATTTTCCAAATTGAATTTTTGCTGTCTTCGTTAAGATGGGCCCTTATATTTTATTATTTTTCATAAAAATATACAAAATACGTCAGCTGTGAGTACTATCGATTGAACGATTGAAACTCAACTTTGCAAGCTGCGTGATACGCTATTAAAACGTTTTTTTTTTGTTTNAAAAAAGGTATACTGAAATAAAAGTGGAACCCGAAGGGTCCGCAAAGCGATCAAAGCCAGTCAAAAACAGATAGTCTGGAGCCCTCCGCTCCCCTCTACACGCTATGTGAAGGTAAAAATAAAAATGGAAAAGTCAACATCACCAATCGGGGGTACACGCCCCCTGATTCTATCTTGGTGCCCCTATAATGCCGGGGTGTTCCGTGCCGGGTTCACACCGGTCAGGCAAACAAATCGAGTCCTCCACCCCGATTATAAACGCAGACATGATACGGGGGAAGGGAACTATGGTCCCGTGTGACTGATGTACCCCCGGCCTGCGAG
The DNA here is from genome assembly GCA_008828725.1 of Saccharina japonica. Classification (NCBI taxonomy): domain Eukaryota; class Phaeophyceae; order Laminariales; family Laminariaceae; genus Saccharina; species Saccharina japonica. The sequence continues at coordinate 517,677 of MEHQ01002721.1, forward strand.
CAGTGTAACTGCAAAAGGTCAAAAGCAACGAAGGGAAAAAGACGAAGACACAGACAAAGAGACAAATCAAAAGTACAAGCAAACACTCACACAGACAAGACCGCTGAGACAACACATTGACACGTCATCCCGAGGGGGTGGTGCAATGGTGCGGCGTATGGTGCATGAAAACGGGAGGTTGTCAGTGTGGTTTGTGTTGTTGGTTAAGGGGAATGATCAGGTTGTGGTTGTCGGAACGGGAATGGGATTTGGGATTGTTGGGATTGGAATGGGAATTGGGATTGTTGGTAATGTTTTGGGGTTGGTGCAGGTACTACTCGTACTGGTGCTGGTGCTGGTGCTGGTGCTGGTGCCGGTTGCTGTCGTCCTTGTCGATGCTGATGATGGTGCCGCTTGCATGCTGTCTGTCTTTTGTGTTTGTGTTTGGTGTTTATTTGATGTTGCTTTGTTGTTCTTGTTTTGTTGGTGTCGGTGTTTTTATGTTGTTTTCTTTTTCTTGTCTCGGCGGGTTTATTCTTGTTTCGGGGCTTGGGTGTGCTTTCTGCTGTCGCTTCTTGTGTTGCTGTATTTTGTTGGTGATTGTCTTTGCTGTTGTTCCTTTCGCCTGGGCGGGAGTGTAAGTTAATACCGTTGGGGTATAAAATAGGAAGATCCAACGATCCTTACATTTCCGTTCAGGGTGTGGTACGTGGTGGTCCTTTTGGTGTTGGGGCTCGGTGTTAGTATCGGTCCCCCTGTTGTGTGCTGGTTTGTATGCTGCAGTTTATATTGCCACTGCTGCTGTTGCTGTTGCTGCTGTTGTGTTCTGTGTTTCTGTGTGTTTGATGGTGATGTAGGTGGTGGTTTTGGGTTCGTTCCTGTTGAAGTTGCGGTTGACGTTCAGCTGATGCCACTGATGTTGTTGCAGGTGCTGCTGCTGCTGCTGTTGTTGGATGATATCAGGTCGTAACGAAGCCACACTTTGTGGCGCAAGTGCTCTACTTTTTTTTTTTCTTCTTGTTCTCGTATCATACCCGCATGTTATGTACCTGTGGTCTAACATTCTGGCGTTTAGGATCACTCCTAACGAAAGCGAAAAATGGCGATTCGTGATATTTGTAAATTGGCGTAACTGCACGTCTAAAAAACAAACCACATGCTTTTTTTTTTTTTGGTATTCGCAAATCATGATGACATCAATTTTTCTTCATGTTTTCAAAAGTTTCTGATGTACCAAAAATCATCACGATTCTCGATTTGTTTCGTGTTTTTTTTTCTTGTCGTCACGATTCGTGTTTTGTTTTTCGCTCGTTAGGCATGACCCTCGATAGTCGTAGGCTGTGGGGCGTGATCAAATACGACCTCTTCTGATTTCCTACACTCACCGTACAGATGTACCCGATACAAGTTTATGGTATTTATGGCCATAGTCCTAACGAACGTAAAAAATCACGATGGTTAAAGACAGCGCCTATTTGCAGCATGCAGGCTGCAAAACAAAAACACAGCTCGAAAAAATATACTAGTCTTTGGGGCACGGATGAACATTTGGTTAGGATTAGGGTTAGTCTAGCCGCCAAAAAGTTATTATGTTCATCCGTGCCCCAAAAACTGGTATATGTTTTCGAGCTGTGTTTTTTGTTTGCAGCCTTGTTGTGTTGTTATTGTCTTCACATTAAAAACCGTGCCGGTCTCTCTATCCAGTACCTCAATCTGTCCGTACTAATCCAACACTTGACACGGTCGATTCCCGTGGTCACAGGCTAACTTACCCTAAAAAGGTATACTGAAATAAAAGTGGAACCCGAAGGGTCCGCAAAGCGATCACTAGTCAAGTCATAAACAGATAGTCGGGAGCCCTCCGCTCCCCTCTACACTCTATGTGAAGGCAAAAGTAAAGCTGGAAAGGTCAACATCACCAATCGGGGGTATACGCCCCCTGATTCTATCTTGGTGCCCCTATAATGCTGCAAATATAGGAGCTCCGCGATGGTTAAGGCCCTCCTTCGGTTCTCCTTCGGGATTGCGGTTGACTTGAAATCCCGGGGGTGTGGCAAGCCTATGAGGGAGAATACAGCAGGCGTTTGTCCCTCGTATATATGTGTGTGTGTTCTTCACATTAAACCTTCCTTTCTACCCGTCGACATCCAGCACACCCAGTGTCCGTGCGGATTCTTCATCCTAAAAAGGTACCAGTTCTGTGGTCACAAAACTACGACACAGAGATACTACGCTCAGTGCAGTAAGCAGAGCAGACAATGCAACGCCATATACGACAGGCAAGACCTACCCTGCTAGCAATCCAGGTGCATGCAAGAGAAAAAAAGAGAAAAGAAAGAAAAAAGCGAAAAGGAAAAATAGTATTAATAGAAAGTAAACATATATATACCAGTTACTCACTCGTATATACGTACTTCGTATATCATTTCCGTCTTTTCGGCTAAATTATTTAGTTAATACCCCCCCGCAATGACGCACGAATTAACCTACCTATGTCCTATACTATACTATTTTTACCCTCCCACCCCCCAATACCACGAAACAACCTATTTATAGCGTAACCGTATGGCTGGTGGCTACCGGGCGGGAACGAAGAAACAAATAAAAAAAAAGCTGCCGAACGGCATACGTACCCAATAAATAAGAAGAAAGTAGCCACCACCTTAGGTGGTAGTGGGTAACCTGTGGCAAGGAGCCCCAACGAGTTCGTAGTTAGTTATATACAGATAAATACTTCGAAGTATTAATAGTGGGTTTATTTCACGCTGGGAAAAAAAAAAGAAGTTTATTTTGTCAACGCAAGCGCCAATATACATATACGACGAACTGCCTGTACCCACAAAATCGGGCAACAAAAGTTCGACCGCTTGAACTTTGAGTTTTTTTTGTTTTGTTTTTGGGCAGCCACAAGACCGAGGGTGGTCGATTTTTTTTTTTTTTCGACATCTCAACAGATTTTTTTGTTCGTATAGGGGGGGGGGGGGGGGGGGGGGGGGGGGTTTTTGCTAAAACAATGAAAGTAAATGGGGAAATAGATACCGTCCGGTATTCTTTTTCCAANTCCATGACATATTCGAAATCACATTCATCGAAGAAAATGAATTTAAACTCCCAAGAAGCCGATATATTTGTATATTTTTGTTTTGAGGTTGTTTACTAACTACGCTTACGGAATACACGCATTTGGTGCTCCTTGGATATAATACGTAAGGAGTAGATGAAAATGTTGTAAGCAAAGTTAAGTAACAACAAAGAAAAACAAAACAAAATATTATGAGCGGCGCGTATTCCACTCAGCGGAGCGAATTGAAAACGATTAATATAATAAGTCAGGAAGCTGAGCTAGCTTTGTTTCTTTAGGCGAATATCGAAACAAAGTAACAGTAAGCGAAGGCCACGACGAGCACATCAGAGACATTGTGAATCGGTCGGGGAAGGTGGGATCCGAGACGCCGCCCCGTGCAGCCAGTCGTGAAAGCTAGACCGAAGGATACAGGTCTGAGATACTGCAGGGGCGAGCTAACGATAAGCGGTCCGTTTACGATTAAATACCTCAACACGTAAAGAGACTGGGTTCATTTGTTTGACGCGATATCAAACAAATTGCGGAAGCAAAGTTACAACAAGTGAACTCCCTCCGGAGCACAGAATACACAATGTGAATCGGTGTGAACGGAAAGTACGCGAGGCGGCGCTCGCCCCGTGTTCCGGGTTGGTTGTGCATAATCAAGGATGCCAATCAGGTATGCGCGAGGACAAATCACGGAACAAAGTCATAATAAGCGATTCCCTCCGTAAACATCATACACAATGGTGGATCGGGTGGAAATGAGGGTAACGAGGCGGGCGCTCGCCCCGTGTTCCGGGATGATTGTCATCATCAAGGATGCGTTCAACGTAATCGCGAGGATAAATCACGGAACAAAGTAATAATAAGCGAAGGTCCCTCCGTACACATCATACACAATGTGGACGGTGGGAAATGAAAGAACGGAGGCGGCGCTTCGCCCCGTATTTCCGGGATGGTTGTCATAATCAAGGATGGTTCAACGTATTCGCGAGGCACAAATCACGGAACAAAGTAATAATAAGCGATTTCCGCCGTACACATCATACACAATGTGGACTCGGTGAGAAAATGAGAGTAACCGGAGGCGCGCTCGCCCCCGTGTTCCGGGATGGTTGTCATAATCAAGGATGCGTTCAACGTATTCGCGAGGACAAATCACGGAACAAAGTAATAATTAAGCCGATTCCCTCCGTACACATCATACACAATGGAATCGTGGAAAAGAGGTAACCGAGGCGGCGCTCGCCCCGTGTTCCGGGATGGTTGTCAATCAGATCAAGGATGCGTTCAACGTATTCCGCGAACAAATCACGGAACAGAAGTAATAATAAGCGATTCCCGCCGTACACATCATACACAATGTGGACGGGTGAGAAATGAGAGTAACGCGAGGCGGGCGTCTCGCCCCGTGTTCCGGGATGGTTGTCATAATCAAGGATGCGTTCAATGTATTCGCGAGGACAAATCACGGAACAGAGTAATAATAAGCGATTTCCCTCAGTACACATCATACACAATGTGCGATCGGTGGAAATGAGGTAACCGAGGCGGCGCCGCCCGTGTCGAGGGATGTGGTCATAATCAAGGATGCGTTCAACGTATTCGCGAGGACAAATCAGGAACAAAGTAAAACAAGCGAAGGCCCTCTACACTCATAACGCAATGTGTATCGGTTTGATAGGGCCAGTAGTCTGTACATGAATGCATACAGTTATTAATGTTCACCAGGTATATATTAATAACGGCTGGAGAGAGTGGACATCGGTTTAATATTGATATTTGACATAAATAATCATGAGAGATTCGACGATATCCACAGGGCTCCCCAGCATATGCGATATATCGAGAGAGCTACATGGACGAGTTCGGTTTGATATTGATATGTAATATCAACAATCATGACATATTCGAAATCACATTCATAAAGAAAAATGAGATTTAAACTCCCAAGAAGCCGATATATTTGGTATATTTTTTGTTGAGGTTGTTTACTAACTACGCTTACGGAATACACGCATTTGGTGCTCCTTGGTATAATATACGTAAAGGAGTAGATGAAAATGTGTAAGCAAAGTAAGTAAAACAAAGAAAACAAAAAACAAAATATTATGAGCGGCGTATTCAACTCAGGCGGAGCGAATTAAAAAACGATTAATATAATAAGTCAGGAAGCTGAGCTAGCTTTGTTTCTTTAGGCGAATATCGAAACAAAGTAACAGTAAGGAAGGCCACGACGAGCACATCAGAGACATTGTGAATCGGTCGGAAAGGTGGATCGAGACGCCGCCCCGTGCAGCCAGTCGTGAAAGCTAGACCGAAGGATACAGGTCTGAGATACTGCAGCGAGCTAACGATAAGCGGTCCGTTTACGATAAATACCTCAACACGTAAAGAGACTGGGTTCACTTTGTTTGACGCGATATCAAACAAATTGCGGAACAAAGTTACAACAAGTGAACTCCCTCCGGACACAGAATACACAATGTGAATCGGTGTGAACGGGAAAGTACGCGAGGCGGCGCTCGCCCCGTGTTCCGGGTTGGTTGTCATAATCAAGGATGCAATCAAGGTATGCGCGAGGACAAATCACGGAACAAAGTCATAATAAGCGATTCCTCCGTAACAATCATACACAATGTGGATCGGTGGGAAATGAGGGTAACGAGGCGGCGCTCGCCCGTGTTCCGGGATGATTGTCATAATCAGAGGATGCCGTTCAACGTAATCGCGAGGACAAATCACAGGAACAAAGTAATAATAAGCGAAGGTCCCTCCGTACACATCATACACAATGTGGATCGTGGGAAATGAAAGTAGCCGAGGCGGCGCTCGCCCCGTATTCGCGGGATGGTTGTCATAATCAAGGGATGTGTTCACGTATTCGCGAGGACAATCACGGAACAAAGTAATAATAAGCGATTTCCGCGCCGTACACAATCATACACAATGTGGACGCGGTGAGAAATGAGAAGTAACCGAGGCGGCGCTCGCCCGATGTTCCGGATGGTTGTCATAATAAAGGATGCGTTCAACGTATTCGCGAGGAACAAATCACGGAACAAAGTAATGAAAAGAATTTCCTCCGTTACACATCAATACAAATGTGGAATCGGTTGGGATAATGAGGTAACCGAGGGCGGCGTCTCGCAGACCGGTGTTTGCCGGAATGGGTTGTCAATGAATCAAGGAATGCGGTTCAAACGTATTCGCGAAGAAATCACGAAGCAAAGTAATAATAAGCGATTTCCCGACGTTACACATCATACAAATGTGAACCGGTGAGAAATGAAGAGTTAACCGAGCGGCGCTCGCACCCGTGTTCGGGATGTTGTCATAATCAGGATGGCGTTCAAAATGTATTCGCGAGGACAAATCACGGAACAAAGTAATAATAAGCGATTTCCCTCCGTACACATCATACACAATGTGGATCGGTGGGAAATGAGGGTAACCTGAGGCGGCGCTCGCCCGCGTGTTCGGATGGTGGTCTAATCAGGAGGATGCGTTCAACGTATTCGCGGTAGGACAAATCAGCGGAACAAAGTAAATAATAAGCGAGAGGTCCTCCGACACATCATACGCAATGTGTATCGTTGATAGGGCCAGTAGTCGAGGCGTCGGCTCGCACCTGTACATCCAGAATGTGAAACGCTAGCCTAAGATACAATTCCGGCGTCTAAGCATCACAACGGAACGAAGGAATAATAAGCGGTCCGTTGACGGATTTCAACGCCGGAGTCGGCGTGGAATGATTAGTCGGACAGAGGATTCGCTAAGAAGTAAACGTGGAAGTTACCCGCATTCGTATGTCGCCAAACGACATTACGGATTGGTGCAGGGCCGGCAACGCTCGTGATGTTGGCGAAATACACTGGAAGCGTGACTTCTATCAGTGGGGCAGGTAGACGGGTCGAATCACAAAACGGTGAAAAGTGCACAGCTTAAACTTATCTGCGTGGACAACAACACTCGATGCTGGGACCTTATTCAGAACGGTTTTCTCCTTTCTAATTGTGCTGTGCCTAAAATCGGAAGGCGAACAGAGAACGCCAACCGGAAGCGGTAGTTTTTCGATGTCGGACTCGGACTCCACCGAGCGGCGGGCAGAAGGCCATTGCAACGCGGAAAGAAGAGGTGACGCGGGAAAGTTTTAACGCGTTAAAGCCAACGAAACGCATGAGCATGTTCAACATGGTTGGCTGACATCGGCAGAGGGCCTGCAGGAGTTACTGGAGCGCGGGAGGCGCAGTGCGCCGGGGGAGGACGGTTGAGGTGGCAGCGGTCGAACCAGGGTGAATCCAAAAGAGGCAAAGGCGCGGCTTTACAAAGACCGGGTGGGCCGTATGGAAGAACACTGTGGCCCGCCAAAGGCTGGATGCTCATCGGAGGGAAAAACGGTCATGAATGAGGGTGCATAGCAAGCGGAACTGCAGGCTGTGGCTTGCGCCGAAGCACGAGGTGACCCAGGCGGTGGCATCCCAACTAACAAAGTCTTCGAGGGGTTTTAAGAGTCGAAGAAGCTATTTGCCGGCGGAGCCGGGATAAAGGCCGCAGATCTTGCGCTTTCGACGCAGATGGGATATTAATGGTCGACGGGCGATCACTACAGTCTGGGTAACAGGTGTTAAGTGGCGATGCGTGTCGCGACCCGCCTTGATACCTCAAGCGGGCTGGAAAGAGGGCGCAGGGACCGCTACGGGAACACGCCGAGGAGAACTTCCTGGCCTATCGCGTTCCCTAACAAAACAAGGCAAGGTGGTCAAGATGGTGAATGGCGACAATGGACGATGTGGTCATCCAGGCTAGGTGGACCCCATCGCGGCGACTGCTGCCGTGGAGTGGCATGAGGTGCCGGACCTGGAGTTCCGAGCAGTCTGCTCGCGTGCCCGTCCCGAAATGGTCTAAGCTCAACGCCTATAAGGCCGCGGGGGTCTCCATAAACGGCGAAGAGCACGCTCATCAGGCTCCAGTAGTCAAAGGCGCGCTCGGGACCTAAGGGACCGCGCGGGCTGAAAGCCTGCGATATGCCCTGTTTCGGATGGGCGGCGTACCGCGGGGATGCCGCTTTCGGACAAGAGTGCAATTATAACCCACGACCCGGCCAAGGCTGGCAGGGAGGAGGAACCAAAAGGGTCGGGTAAGCCTCGGCAAAGTCAAAGCGGCAGAGGACAAGCACAAAGGGTGGCTCCCGCGCTAAGAAAACAGGACGGGCAGAAACGCCAACAAGTGGCGAAACGCAAAGAACCGCGAGGAGGGGGAGGGGGGCGGAGTCATGAAGCAAGAGACGAATAAGGGTGGCGGGCTGCCGCCTCGCCGGCCGGGGCCAACCCGAACACAGCTTCATGGACGCACGCTCGGGGCCCCCAAAAAAAAAAAAAAAAAAAAAAAAAAAAAAAAAGCGGGGCACGTTCGTTTGCGGCGCCGGTCAGTATCAACGTCAGAACGCATGGAACGAAATCTTGGGCCAAGCGGGAACAGAGCTGTTGTTTCAGGATATTGGCAGACCCACTTCCTCCGACGCTAAGTTGCTGTTTCGCCTGAAGGCACACTTACGCGTCGTGGGGGTTACCCGGTCTTGGTCGGCCTTTCGAAGGCTGATTGGGGCAGGTATCCGGTTACATTAGCGTGGGGGGAACAGATGAGGAGAAATTTGTGGGCCCTGATAAGATTCGCGGCTTGGTGGCAGTGGCCTCAGAGGCATACCAAAGGCGGCTATCGATCTCAAAGCAAAGAATAACGGGCAAGTACAATACTTCACAGAAATAGATAATGGGGGCTTGAATTACCGACGAATCGCAGCGTACTTAGAAGTGCACTCAAGGAATCGCTAGGTCGCCAGCGCAGTAAGCAGGCACGAAAAAACGGACACGACTTCATATCGTGGAGAGGATCCTGCACAAGAGCGAGAAGTGGTGGGCCCGGAAGTGGGGAACGGGGGGTCAGCGTTATGGTGGTTATGTCTAAGGGTTCAGTTATTTGTTTTCTTGCTTCGATCAGACGAGGTCTTCGCCTCAGACCTGCCGGGGTCGTACAGTACGCCACCATGCGTCAGAAACCGGGGGACGTCACCTTTTCGAACACGAACATCAAGTGGACTCTCCGGCGTTGGACCGGCGAGGCCAACAAGGTCGAGGTGTTCGTTTTCGGGGTCACAAAGGAGATCAACTAGGAGAAGGGAGCGTATACGTACGGACACGAGAGGCGGTAGTGGGGCGTACCCTGGCTTGAGAGGAGGTGCTGGCGCCGTGGCCGCTGATGGTAGAACTCGATGTTCATCCATCCATCATTGGCCAGAGCAGACGCCCCAATCTTTCCTCCTATCGCGGTCGGGAGGAGTTAGGACATGGGGTTACGGACAAGCCTATGAGGGCTTTGAGAAGAGTTAGTCTGCAGAGACGGCGGAAAGACCGCGAGGAGTAGCGCGCTGATCACTCGATGCGGTGCGGGGGAGCGACCGCGCTAGCAGGCAGGGGGGCAGTTTCAGAGAGAGTGATCCAGAGAGAAGGTCGGCTGGAAGTCGGAACGCGTACAAGGGAGTTCACTCGGAACAACACAGAAGATTCCGAAAGGGTTTCGAGTAAGATTAGCTCAACGGTAGAAGAGAGGTAGAACGGCCAGGCCGGAGTGTGATCTAGAGCAAGACTATTAAGCAGAATCGATTTGACCTCATAGGTGGAGGAGTTTGGAAAATGGTCTGGACCATGATAGGGGAACTCGGCTTCGAGACTGCGGATCAGTATACCCTAGATAACAACGGCGCGTAGGAGGGAGATGGACGGGAGGGTTGACGTAGTCTCGTCAAGATTGCAGGCGAACGTCAACAGGGCGAGAAGTCATCGGGATCCCTCCCATAAAGTCCTAGAGGAAGTAATGCAGGAAAATGAGAAAGACAACAGCCGAGGCGATTTCGTAAAAAGGAAAAACTTTGGGAACCAACGAAGTTGGAGATTGAGCTTAAAAGACAAAAGTGAAAATAGCTTAATCTGAGAGGTTTTTTTTGAGGAAGGGCGGAAGAACCTGTTGAGAAGAGAGTTGTGGTTCCAGTCTTCTGGTTAAGTACTGCAATCGAGGATGCTCGCCAAGGCAGTGGCTTGTCCAGAGCTCAGGAGGACGTCACAGAAAGCAGCTTGACGAAGCAAGAGTATCACATCACATAGAATAAGGTGGCCATAGATTCGGATAACACCACAGCCAGAACACTGGGCAATGCGCTTATCTCTCCATTTTCTTATTTCATCATGTGATCACAACGGTTGCAACGGTTTTCTATTCCGACCTCTGGGGGTGTGGTGTGTCGTTTTCTCTTTTTTCTGGACGCCCCTGGCAAGACAGCAAAAGAGTTTTTTGTTTTTAGTAACCCCCGAGAGAAAAAACAAATCCCGATCCGTAACAATATAAAAGCACAACTCGTATTTATTTCGGAGACCTACGTAAGACAGGGGTGTATTTGACCAAAACAAGAAATAAAAACGAAAAACAAAGCTGTGATATCGTTTTGTCCTTCCCCCTCAAAACGAGTCTTTGCAAGCTTGGTGCTGTGTACACCAGGCATATATATCAGTGCTAACGTAGCACCAGGTAAAACACAAATATCTTCATTTTCTTCTTCTTTTTTCGTACAGAAATCCCCCCCCCCACTTGGTTATTTTTTATTCGGACGTGGGGGGGGGGTGTACTCATGTTGTGCACGGCCGTAGTCGTATGACCATAGACCCTCGCATCCCTACAATGCCGGGACGGAGCGCGTTGGGTTTTCACCAACCAGGCAGACATTGCTTGCACCAAGCGCGAAACGCCGTGAGGTATTGGGCGAGTCGCATGGAGGGTGAGCTGCATCCTGCTAAGAACCGCCTCTGAGGCGGACTTGCATATGGACGACAGCTTCAATGAGTTAATTTAATTTCTGGTGTGGCCACTTCCGGAGACAGCAATGGGTTTTACTATGTAACTGCCTCGCGGAGGGGGGGCTCTACGTATTATGGTGTCGTCTTCATTTTTTAATGAAAAAGGACCTAGCTGAAGCCGTGTATACACCCCAACAATTTTGTGTTGGGATATTTTGGCAGTACGACTGCTGTGGTACATAGGGGAGGCAGGGAGCTGCAGTATTTTCAAATTGTTCCTTGATCGTCTAATGAGGTACGTATGGTGCAATTATTGATGTTTGAGATACACCTGCGAACTGATATCTGTTTTGACGCTGACAAACGTAGCTTCCCCTCGCCAGTACCCGTTTTTTTCCCCCATTGTGTCTCCTCCTTGTTTCGCGTTGTTTATATGTTGGTTCCCTGTCACGTTGGTGACTACTTCCGCTGCTGCTGCTGTTGCTGCTGCCGCTGCTGCTGCTCTGCTACTGCTCTGCTATGACTCTGCTACAACTACTGCTGATGCTACTATTGATACGACTACGATGACTACTAATCCTGCTACCACCACCACCTACCACCTTCCTCCCCCCCCTCCCCTCCCACCACCACAAAACAGGTTGGAGAAACACGGCGTTCATCTCCGGAGCGTTCGGGGTATTAACAGGAGCCGTCCTCTTCTTCACCGTCGAGCACAACCCCGTCATGCCACCCTCGGCCGACGGTTACACCAAGCTGCAGGACGACCTCGACCCACCAAGCGCAGAAACATACCCCTCCTCCTCCTCCTCCGATATCCTGACCAAGGCCATCACCACAACTACCACCAATGGCCACGCTTATGGTCGCGGCAGCGATGGCGGCGGCGGTTACGGTAGTGGCAGTTACGGAAGCGGCGGAATAGGCGTTATACCGCCGTTTCGAAAGGGCGGTGACGGTGGTGCCATCCCGGCGGATGCCGCCGCGGGGTACCACGCTGCTACCACCACCACCTCTCTGCACTCGAAACCCGCTGCTACAAACGGGTACGAGGATGGGAAGAAGGGCGATGGGAATGGGGACAATAGGCCCGTCCCGGTAGCGGTGCCGAGTTTCCCGGGGGCGCCGGTTACTGTTGTCTCCGGCGCTTCCCCTTCTGCCTCTGCCTCTGCCGTCGCTGCCGCCTCCCCTACCTTTTCCGCTTCGCCCGCCCCTAGTTCTCCGAGATTTTTGATCGTCGACGAGTCGCCTCTCGCGAGTGGTGGCGTAGGCGGCGGTGGTGGTAGTGGTAGCGGTGGGGGGGCTAACCACCATTCGGCTTTGGCGAAGCTAAGCCGACGGTCGCGGGCGCCGGCCGAAGGGAAGGATCTGAGAGACGGTGGCTACCACAACCGCCACAGCCCCCCCCGTCCACACCGCCTCCACGCTGCCGAGGAGTACGAGGGGAACCCGTTCGCTCAGGGGCCGTCGTCGGACCTGGCGGACCTGGACGGCTCTGAGCTGCCTTCCTCTTCCTCTTCCAGGCCTCTGTTGGCGGCGATAGCCTCTGACTTTGTTGGGGGTGGCAGTGGTAATGGTGGTGGTGGTAGAGGTAGAGGTAGCGGCAACGGGGGTGTTAGTGGCCACAATGGGGAATTATGGGGGGGAGAGAGAGAGGAGGGGGAGGAGGAGGAAGAGGAAGAAGAGGCGGTTGATCGGTGTGCGTGCTGCCCCACGGACGCGCTGAGGTGCCGCCGCGGCGGCGACGGTGGTAGTGGGGGAGGGGGGGGGCGTCGGCGGCGCCTCAAGCGCGCGAAAAGTTTCGAGCTTGACGGAGGCCAGGGCCGCGGCGGGGGGGGAGCCTTGGCAGCCCCCCCCTCCCGCTGTGTCGGCGGCGGTAACACGGACGTTAACGGTAGCGGATGGGGGTGGTACGAGGATGACCTTCGGGCGGCTTCGATTGGGGGGAAGGGACTTGGGCCGCGCTGGAGGGGGGAGGGGGAGGGGAGGGAGCGGGGGAGGAGGAGGAGGGGGGGGGAAGCATGACCTTAGACAGGCGCTGAGGACGATCGTGTCGAACCGGGTGGTGCTTGTGCTTTTCGTGGCGTCCTCGGCGAGAATGGTGGCAACTTGGAGCATGGCGTGTTACATAGCGGTGAGAGGGTCGATCAAGAACGAAAACGTCCATTTTTCTGCTCGCCCCCCCCCCTGCTCCCGAGATTGATCGTATAACGTAGTGTGTGTATATGGTAAGGCACCCACGAGGCAGATACATAGTAATACCCATTGCTGTCTCTGGAAGTGGCCACACCAGAAAGTAAACCAATTCATTGGAGGCTGTCGCCCATATAAAAGTCCGCCTCACAGGCGGTTCTTAGTAGGATCCACCTCACCCTTCATGCGACTCGCCGAACACCTCACGGCGCTTCGCGCTTGGTGCAAGCAATGCTTTTGCCTGGTCGGTGAAAACCCGACGTGCTCCGTCCCGGCATTGTAGGGATGCGAGGATCTATGGTCATACGACTACGGCCATGCATGAATATGAAGTACACCCCTCCCCGCTCGTCTGTGCTGAGGTTCTCCAACTTCTCGTGTGGCCAAAATGCTGCTCGGCCGAATCGTCATGTAGTTAAGTTCCTTGCTTTTTCCGTGTTTGAAATCGCGTGCTCGCTCAACATAACAAACAAAAACAATATCGGCAAACTTGCTTTTGGGTTTTTCCCGTCTTTTCTTTTTTCGTACCTGATAAATATTGGTGGGGGGTTGGGTTTGCCTCTTACCTGGTATGGTTTCTTTTGTTACGTTTTTTTTCGTTTTTGTTATCATTTTGCCCGTTTTTTGTACACACATAAATACGTCGTGTTTTTCTTGTAACTCCCTCTTTTTTTCCTCTTTTTTTGTTACGTTTGCACGTTTTTTTGTACTTGTTACGTTTTTTTTTTCGTTTTTTGTACTTTTGTTTTACTTGTTGCGTTTTTTTTCGTTTCTTACCGTTTTTATTTTTTTTTGCCCTCTTTTGCTATTTTTTCTCGCAACAGATCTATTACCACAGGGCGTTCCCTTCCCAGACTTCGCTCTTCAGTATCCTCAACGCGGGGTTCGTGAGCGTCGGGGGCATGGCCAGCTCCTACTTCGGCGGCGTAATCTCCGACAGGTGCGTACATGACATCGTTTCTTTTTCAGAACCAGTTTCTGCAAAACCAGTTTTTGTTTCAAACACAACTGCCAAAGTCGTTTTTTTTTTTTCAAACACAACTGCCAAAATCGTGGTTTTGTTTATTTTTTTTAATTCAAACCAAATCTGCAGAATCCACTTTTGGTTCATAACCGAATCCGCAGATAACTTTTTTTGTTTTTTAGAACCAACTGTGCTCAGATACCATTTTTTCGGTTTTAGCGATGAGGGCGTGACCAATTCCTACGGGAGGTGACGCTGACAGGTATACGTACATGTCCACCAATATTTCATGTTTAAAAACCGAATATGCAGGAACCGTTTTTGTTAGAGCCAAATCTGCAAAAACCGTGTTGTTTGTAACCAAATCTCCGGACCAGATGTGCAGAAACCCGTTTCACGTTTTACCATCGGGGGCAGGGCTAGGTCGTGTACGCAGGGGGATGTTGTGTATTGTGTATGCTCCCGACATGTATCCATGTTTATTTTTATTTTCAGAACCAAGTCTGCAGAAGCCCTTTTTCTGCCAAAACCAAAAACACCAAATATGCAGAAGCCCTTTTTCTGTTAAAACCAAAAACAGCACCGTGGAGAAAAAAGTAAATAAATGTTTACGGTCTTTGTGAAAAGACCCTCCCTCATTGTAACAACATTTCTGTATCCTCTCTGAAGATGTTCGCCCACGCGGGCAGATTTACGCCATTGTATCACGTGTGTATATATATATGTGGAGGCACCCACAACAAGGCAGTTACATCGTATTCCCATTTTTTTGCTGTCTCTGGAAGTGGCCACACCAGAAAACTATATCATTTCATTCGAAGCTGTCACCCATTGCAAGCCCCCCTCACAAGCGATTCTTAGTAGGATGCAGCTCTCACCCTTCATGCGATTCGCCAAGCACCTCACGTTTCGCTTCGCGCTTGGTGCAAGCAAAAGCGATATCTACCGGCATTGTAGGGATGCGAGGGTCTGTGGTCATACGGCTATTAATACGACCGTGCACGACATGCGGCGATAATGAGTATAATGGGTAGGTCATACGACTACGGCCGTGCACGACATGAGTACCCCCCCACACAAACACACACGCATCCTCCGTCTTGAAAGGGATGCGTGGCCAATGGACATACGACTAAGGCAAGCAACAAATGAGTACGCCCCCCCCCCTCCCCCGCTATCGTGTGTTTGCACGCCCCCCTCCCCATATTGTGTTTGCACGCACGTTCGCTCGGGTTATCCGTCGGTCAGGCTGCGCGTTCGCAACGAGGGGGTCCTTGGCTACCTGCCCGCCCTGGGCAGCGCTGCGGCCATCATGCCGATGGCTGTGGTTTTGTTCTCCAGCAGCTTTGGAGTCTCAATCACCGCGCTTTTCCTGACGTACCTCGTCGGGGAGTGCTGGCTGGGGCCGGGCATGGCCTTGCTGCAGGTGGAAACAAAAAAAAATGTGAAGTTGTTTTGGCTTGGAAACTTACACACGACACGTCGGGCAGGTCACCTACAGATAGATCGTCTGCAGGTAGATCATGTACAGATAGATCATTATCTACATATATATAATATATAGATCATCTACAGATAGGTCATATACAGATATATCGTCTACAGATAGATCATCTACATATATATCGTCTACATGTATATCATCTACAGATAGACCATCCACATATATATCTACTGATATATCATCTACAGGTAGATCATCTACAGATGTATCGTCTACATATATATCATCTATAGATAGATCATCCACAGATATATCTACTGATATATCATCTACAGGTAGATCATCCACAGATATACCATCCACAGATATACCATCCACAGATAAGTCATGATCTAGATCATCCACAGATAGATCATCTATAGATAGATCATCTACATATAGATCATCTAGGTCCTACCCTGCCATACTGAGGTGCTGTGCAGGACCTGATAATAGCACCGATCCAACGCAGGGAACGTGTCCTGTGGTAGATCGTGCAGGGTTTTTGACGCCCAGCCGGAAACAGGAGCTAGAAAAATTATAAAAATTAAAAACAACGGCTGTGATGGGATCGAGGAATTCGTCGAAACTCATCTTTGTAAGCTGAGTGTGATACATACTTCGATCGCGCGTACTTACGGGTTTCGTGTGTCCTCATGCAGGATGCACATCCTGTATACAAGTACGCGCGATCGAAGTATCACACTCAGCTTGCAGAGATGAGTTTCGCCTACGAAATCCTCGATATCACAGCTGTTGCTTTTTATTTTTATAAATATGAGGACGAAATCTGAGGCTGTAGAATGCGGGGAGCATATATATCGCCTCAGAAGGAAAAAAAGGGGAAACCGCTACGGTGGGATGTTTCAAATCCCCCCTCTGGAAGTGGGCCACTACCGGAAACACAAACATCAATGAAAATCGACCCCTATGTCATGCGTGTTTGCAAGACATTTCACATCACAAGCGGTTCTTTAACTTCTTTTTTACAGTAGTGTTAACACAGTACAGGATACAGCTTTCGCCCCCAGAGCGGTTTTTAGCAGGTTGGTTGCCATGCAGCACGCCTTTCATGCGACTCCGCCCACCAACACCCCACGGCGCTTCGCACTTGGTGCAAGCAATGTCTGCCTGGTTGGTGAAAACCCGACGTGCTCCGTCCCGGCATTGTAGGGTTGCGAGGGTCTGTGGTCATACAACTACGGCCATGCATGACATGAGTACCCCCCCCCCAACCTCCATATCCCGACCTCCTGACCCCCACCCCCGCTTTCTTGTTGACCCCGGCCGATTCAGATGGAGCTGCCGAAGGAGATCGCGGGCACTAGCGTGTCCATCCTCCTTTTTCTGAACTCGGTTATCTGCAACATCGGCCCCTGGTTCATCTCTTGGCGAGAGACCGGGTTGGCTACCGTTCGCCGCCCTATGTTTGCCGTGGTGAGCACTAAAGACATTTTTTGTTTTGTTTTGTTTTGTTTTGTTTCGTTTCGTTTCGCTCCGTTTCTGTAACCGTCGCATCTGTATCCGTTGTAACTGAAAAAAACACACGCTTCGTTTCTGTAACCGCTGTTCCGTTTTTCATGTATTATTATCGTCGTTTCGTTTCGTTCTTGTAACCGTTTATAGGAACTGCAAACACGCAGGTTACTTTCTGCCACCGTTGTTCCGTTTCATGTCCGTAACTGTCGTTTCGTTTCGTTTCGTTTCTGCTATCGCTGCTTCCGAATTTCATGTCGGTAACCGTTTTTTCGTTTCGTTTCTGCCGCCGTCGTTTTATCCAACCGAAATGGAGTGCACTTTATCCCTATCACGAGCTTGTGTTGCGCGGCGTATCAACACACTGAGCGTTCGACCGAATTGGTTTATCGGTGCTTATCTTTGCAAGCCGCAGTGATACGCAGGCCTCGCTTTTGTAATCCCACTGTCTCGCCCTCAGTACACCCCCCGCCGAAAGCAATTCAGTCAAACCGGCCTATATATCCTCCTTTTTTGCTTCCTCTTTTCTTCTTTGTTGTTTCCTTTTTTTTCTTACGGATTCTATTTTCTCTTTTTTTTTTTTTCTTTCAACCCCGGACACCCACACCACCCAAGCACCCACGCGCTTACCCATCCTATAGGTTGGGTTGGCGTCGGTTGGCGACAACGCTGTGAAACACGCCTCTCACTGCGTGAGCTAGACATCCAGGGT
This sequence comes from Saccharina japonica, assembly GCA_008828725.1. Taxonomy (NCBI): domain Eukaryota; class Phaeophyceae; order Laminariales; family Laminariaceae; genus Saccharina; species Saccharina japonica. Next base: position 535,398 of record MEHQ01002721.1, read on the forward strand.
AACGCTTTTTTTTGGCAGTCACCACGGCTGGCGGTCGAGTTAGATATTTTGTGCGGGGTGGAGAACCACAACTCTGCACAAGGGGAATGATCGTATCACGTAGTGTGTATATGGCAAGGCACCCACGAGGCAGATACATAGTATGCTAGCTATAGTATACGCATTGCTGTCTCTGAACGTGGCCACACCAGAAATCAAATCAATTCATGGGAAGCTGTCGTCCTTAGCAGGATGCAGCTCACTCTTCATTCGACCCGCTCAACACCTCACGTTCCGCTTCGTGCTTGGTGCTAGCAACGCCTGCCCGGTTGGTGAAAACCCAACGTGCACCGTCCCGGCATGATAAAGATGCAAGGGTCTATGGTCATACGACTACGGCCATGCACGACATGAGTTCACCCCCCCCCATCTTACCCCCTACCCCCACCCACCCACCCACCCCCCCGCCCTCATCCCAAACCCAGCCCGAACCCCCCACAAGTCACCCACCCACCCTAGTCCCGATGCCACCCACCCACATCCACCCGCTGCCTACTCCCACCCCAACCAACCCCACCCCAATCCCGACCCCAACGCCTACCCCCACCCCCAATCCCCTGTGCTCCGCCTCGAAAGTGATGCGTGGTCAATAGTCAAATGACTTAAAACGCAAGAAATAAAGTGAATACACCCCCCCGCCTCCCCGCCCCGTGCTTCGTGCTCCGCCCCGGCATTGTAGGGATGCGATGGGTTTATGGTTTCATACGACTACCGCCATGCATGACATGAGTGCCCCCCCCCCCCCCCGCAACCTCTCTGACCCCACCACCACCCCGACAGATTTTCCTGAGTTACTTTAGTTCCTCTTCTGTTCCACCGCGTGGGCTTCATGGTGTAGCCCAAGCACAGGCGAAGGTCGAGATGGAGTCGTCATGAGGACGCCGAAGATTTGGTCTCCTTGAACGGGGTAGGCGTGACGGCGCCGGGGGGCCGGACTCGCCCTGGGGGGGAGGGGGGGGAGGGGATGCGAGTTGGCGGAAAACCGTCGGCTTCTACTTCCAAGGGTCGAAGTTCGCCGGCTTTGTTGAGAGAAACCGTCGCGGCGGCGGTGACTATGGCGGCGGTGGCGGCGACGACGGCGGTGTTAGCGGGGATGGGGGTTACGGTAGCGGTAGCGATAGGCGACCGTCGGCACCGTATGGCGCGGTGAAGGCCCCTCACCGCCGGAATAGGATTGCGGTCTCCATGTGCGAGATGGTCAGGAAAACGTTCTCGGGGACTTCCTCGTCGCCGGGGGGGTTTGATAGCGACGGAGGCAGAGGTGGAGGCGGAGGCGGTGGTAGTGCCTCGGCCACCGGCGGGTTGAATGACGGTTTCCAGAATGACGGTTTCAAGACTGACGGTTTCAATACTAACGAATTCGAGAACGGCGGTTTCGCCGAACGTAGTGAGCGCGGAGAGCGCAGGGAGCCGCGACCGCGGGGAAGAGCCGCAACCCGAGAGACACGAAGAGTTCGAGGTGGGGGGAGGCGGGGAGGGTCCGGGGGGGCGACGGTGGGAGCAGGGGATACGAAGAAGCGTGCCGGCAAAGGTGGCGGTGGCGTTAGTGGGGGCGATTCTGAGTCGGGGAACGGGGAGCACAAACCGCTGCTGACGGATAGCTGGGCTAGTGGAGAGGGGCCTGGAAGGCGTGTTTGATTAGCCTAAGGGAGGGTGGGGGGGGCAGGGGCTACTTTTTCCCGGCGTTTTTTCGTTGCACCTCTGCAACGGGAAACACGAGGATGTAATACGAGAGTGGAACACGACAGTGGGAACACGACAGTGGAATACGACAGTGAAACACGACAGTGAAACACGACAGTGAAACACGACAGTGAAACACGACAGTGAAACACGACAGTGAAACACGACAGTGAAACACGACAGTGAAACACGACAGTGAAACACGACAGTGAAACACGACAGTGAAACACGACAGTGAAACACGACAGTGAAACACGACAGTGAAACACGACAGTGAAACACGACAGTGAAACACGACAGTGAAACACGACAGTGAAACACGACAGTGAAACACGACAGTGAAACACGACAGTGAAACACGACAGTGAAACACGACAGTGAAACACGACAGTGAAACACGACAGTGAAACACGACAGTGAAACACGACAGTGAAACACGACAGTGAAACACGACAGTGAAACACGACAGTGAAACACGACAGTGAAACACGACAGTGAAACACGACAGTGAAACACGACAGTGAAACACGACAGTGAAACACGACAGTGAAACACGACAGTGAAACACGAGAGTGCTGCTGACGATTGGCTGGGCCAGCAAAGAGGGGCCTGGAAGGCGTGTTTGATAGGCCTGGGGGAGGGGGGTTTGCTATTTTTTCTCGGCGTTATTTTCGTTGGGCCTATCAAACGGAGAACACGAGGGTGGAATTCAAGAGTGAAAACACAAGCGTGCTCCTGGCGGATAGCTATAGGGCAGCGGAGAGGGGGCTGGAAGTCGTGTTTGTTTAGTCTGGGGGAGGGGGGTTTGCTACATTTTTTCGGCGTTTTTTTGTTGGGCCTGGGAAACGGGGAACACGAGAGTGTAATTCACGAGAGTGGAACACGAGAATGCTTTCCGTCGGGTTAGCTGGGCCAGAGGGGACGCGAAAGGCGTGTAGTGATGTATGAACACCGTCAAGGAGAGCTTCGTACTGTTGTGTTTATTGTGAAGTTCAACGTGTTTGTTTTGGGTGGTGAATGGAAATCTTCATGAGCTAGAACGTGTTCCGATCATCTCGTAATGAAATCAACATGGTTCTTACCGAAAACAAGGTTTTGCTGTATACTGCGAAAGTATCTCACGCTATTTCCGAGTAGTTCATCCCCTAAACCTTGGGTTGCAGGTCTCTTTTTTATTTTATTTTTTTAACGTGTGGAACCATCAAGAAATAGCGCCTTGTATTATTGTTGCGGAAGTCCGGATGTGTTTTTTTTTTGGGGGGGGGGGGGGGGGGGGGGGAGCATGTCACCACACGAGCACTTATTTTGTTGTTGTGAATTCCGAAATACGGACTCTGGGCGGGAATGCAATCTCCGTTTTGAACTCTCGATAAAAGTATTAAACGGGTGTTCTATTGCCGGTCAGAGTGGTTTTGTTTTGTGAAGCATGTGGCCATAACGAGCCCTTCTGTCGCCAATGATGCTTCTGCTGCTGTTGCTGTTGTTGCGGAATCCGATATGTTTTTGTTTTGGGCGAAGGATGTGACCATCGAGATTAATCTGTTGTGGTGTTGTTGCGAAATCCGGGGGGGGGGGGGATGCGAAGGGACGTGACAATGACGAAAGCACCGGTTTTGTTTTATTTCGAACGATGTGATCACAGCCAGCACTTATCTACACGTAAATAGATACGTGTTGTTGTTCTTGCGAAATCCGAGTTTTTTTTTTCGCAACGGTGTGACCATAACGAGCACTTGTAGGTGGTGCGAAAATTCGAGATGGTGCTTTAGTGTGGTGACCAACACGAGCGCTTCTGTTGTTGCCGCGAAAATCCGAGATTTTGTTTCGCAACAGATCTGACCAGAATGAGAGAGCTTCTGATGTGTGTGTGTGTGTTTTGTTTTTGCGAACGATGTGACCATAACGAGCACTTCTGTTGTTGCGAAATTCGAGATTTTTTGTCACACAAGTTTGTGGCCACAACGAACGCTTTTTGTATTTGTTTTCAATCCGGGATGATGTTTTTTTTTAAGATGTGACCATAGCACTCCTTGTTGCGATCTTCGAGAGGGTTGCTTTTCGAAGGCTTTGGTGACCTCATCGAGCGCTTCTTCTGTTGCTGCTGCGGAGCCGAGAAATGTATTATTTTCGCGAAGGGTGTGGCCTTAACGAACCGTTTTTCTGTTGCGAAATTCGAGACGATTTTTGACGGAGGCTACGACCATCGAAATAATCTCATTATGGTTGTTGTTGCGGACTTGGGAGATGTTTTTTTGGCGGAGCGAGTGGCTGATGCATACGAGAGCTTATGTTGTTGTGATGTCCCGAGGCGGGAATTGACGGAGAACCGTTTTTGATGATGATGATGATGATGTGATTTACTGCTCAGTCGTGAACTCTCAAAAACAAAATGACGAAGATTGTGAGCATCACAAGCAAGCGCCTTCCGTATTAATTGTGATGCGTGTTTGCTCGACATCGGAAATTACGGAGGACGTACGTTTTACGTAGCTGTTGATTAGGATGTGCTCTACTCTGCTGTCAAGAAATTCGAGATGACTGCTTGACGGAGATTGTGGCCATCAAATCAAGAGTGTCCTCTGTTCTTGCTTTTGAGGCTGCTGTGAATTTCGAGTTAGGAAAAGGCGGAGAGGCCTGTTCATGACGTGCTCCAAAACTAGATTATTTGTTTTGTTTTTGCGAAAATCGAGATGTGCTAAAATCGAGATGGGAAGGATGAAGGAGCACCTGTTGATGTGCCCTCTTCGCTACATTGTTTTTTTTTTTGGCGAAATGAAGGATAGGGGGTGGGGGCATCCCCACGCACTCCCAGCGTTTTTTGTAACGCTGTGCGTGTTCGGTCCTCTAGGATGCCATTCGCTGGACTCTCACGTCGTTCGGTTGAGCCCGGTGTTCCTCGTTGGGGTTTTGTTCGTGTTGGGGGGGGGGAGAGTAGGGGGGTAGGGGTGTCCGGAGGGTGTATATTTTACGGTCATATTTGATGCGTAGGGGTAGGTAGTAGGTGGGTGGTAGGGTAAACTATGTCCATGCTATTTATAGTGTAGCTCGCGATGTCCTTTGTTTATTCTGGGGAGACCCGACGGTAAAATGCTGGTTATAAACGTCTTACTTACTGCTGTCGAGACGTTTCGTTCTTCGTTTTTTTTTTTTTTTTTTTGGTGCAAAGGTTGGTTATCTTCCATTTTTGTTTACGTAACCTTTTTGGGTGGGGGGAATCGTAAGGTACGACGACCAAAATCCAATGAGAAATGTGTTCTCACCAACTGCTGTCTAGGGTTAGCAGTACATCAGCACGAGTACTGATATGGTTTTATAGTACGTGTAAGCTCCGGTCCTAACTATGCCATCCCTCAGCAACGCCGGGCTACCATAGTACCAGAGATAGATGTTGCCGATGCTGCTTTTATCAGTGTTTGCGTCCTTCTTCGCCTCCCGATCCCAACACGCCTCCTAATTCCAAGAGGTTGTTGTACCCTTCGCGCTGGAGTGAAGCGGTTCGTAGGAGGGTGTGGTTCCATTGTGTCTCCATCGAGGAAAGCAGTTACGGCTCCCTCAGTTGGTTCCGTCCTTTTTGTACTCAAGCGGTACATTATTTGCGCACGGAACACGCAAGTGTATGCCCCTGCCTGTCCCGCAAGGTGGTCCATAATGATGACCACGGTATGATAAGTATAAGCCTTGTGTTATGTGCCGAGTTGAGGCCGGGTTGGTTTTGTATGCAACGTGAGGTTAGGGCTGTGTGCAAGTCGAAGTTAGGCTTGTGTGCTTGTGTGCAACCTGAAGTTCGCCCTTGCTTGTGTGAGTTGGGGATGGATTTGTGTGCAAGTTGATATCGGGTAGCCTTGTGTGCAACTTAAAGTTGGCTTTCTGTGCATGTTGGTGTTAATTTAGCCTTGTGTTTAATTTTAAGTTGGCCCTGTGTGCGACTTAAGGCTAGGTAGCCTTACGTGCGTGTGACTTGGGATTTGCTTTATGTTCAACTTGAGGTTATGTTAAACCTTCTGTTCAGCTTTTGATTTTTCCTTGCGTGCAAGTTTAAGTTTGCCTCGAGTGCAAGTGGAATTTAGCCTTGTATTCAAGCGGAGGTTGGATCATATGCAACTTGAGGTCAGGTGACCTTACGTGCAAGTTGAGGTTGTTTTTTTAATGAACGGCTTGAGGTTACGTAACCATACGTGTGTCGAAAAGAGGTTTCTTTAGGCGCGACTTTAAGTTTGCCTTCTGCGCCACTTGAGGCCAGTGCTACTCGAATTTGACTTTTTTTTTTTGTACGTCCTTTTGAGGTTAGCCGTATGGGCTATCATTGATTGGAGATTAGTCTTGTGTGCGACTCTGATGTTGATACCGCCTTGCGCAACTTGAAGTTAACTTTAAACTGCAACTTGAAGTTAGCCTAGTGCGCGAGTTGAGGCTAACCTAACGTGCAACTGAATTTGAGGCTACGTTAGTCTTGTCTGCATGCGACGTGAGGTTGACACTTTGAGCAACTTGAAGTTTCCCTGGTGTGCTACGTAGTTGAACTTGCCTTTAATGTGCGATCTGCGGTTGTTCGGCGCACGAATGGTTGAACATATGCCACGTTCTATACCATGCAGGGTTGGTAGTATTAATAGTATGCGGTAACTGCGTACCAGGGTAGGTACCGGTACGTATTTGTCTTCGAGTGAAGAAAAAGCAGAAAAAAGGGGGAAAAGGAACACACCCTTAGCCGCCGATGTTCGTTACGAGTAAACGTCTGGAACAGCCGGGTCCGCGGGACGGCCACCCGGCGTCGTTGCACATGACAGCTTAAAAGAAAAGAAAAACAAATTTTTATGGAGTCGTCAGTAGATTGGAAGAGATCCATACACCCAGAGTATATCTAGTCCGTTGTCTGTTTGATTATTTACCCTTGAAGGGCTGCAACCGCCCATTCGCGTTTCCCGGGGCAACCCACTTGATCCTATGTATATACTGTACGTACTCAAACGGTGCCCACGATTCGGTCAGCCGGCCGTGGGGTTCACATTTGTCAGTTTTTACGTAGCGCCAGGTCGCAAGGAAGGGCACCCCTTCGTGTCGTGTGAAGGTGTACCAGGTATTCTGTGGAAGAGTGCACACCTCGTACAGATCAGACAGATCATGATCTAGATCATCTACAGATAGATCATGATCTAGATCATCTACAGATAGATCATGATATACGTAGATAATCTACAGATAGATCATGATCTAGATCATCTACAGATAGATCATGATCTAGATCATCTACAGATAGATCATGATCTAGATCATCTACAGATAGATCATGATATACGTAGATAATCTACAGATAGATCATGATCTAGATCATCTACAGATAGATCATGGTCTAGATCATCTACAGAATGATCATGATCTATGTCATCTAGAGACATATCATGATCAAGATCATCTACAGACAGATCATGATCTAGATCATCTAGTTCCTCTCCTGCCGTTGTTAGAGGTTGTGTGAGACCTGCATAGTACAGATCCAACCCAGGAAACATGTGCTATATCACGCAGATTATACGACGCTCACCCGTCAACATGAGCTAGATGATACAAAGATCGGGAATAGATCTGCCTTGAAGGCAGATGTAGATCATCATGTGGAAATGATCTGTAGATGATCTGTATGATCTGTCCGAGGTGCTTCGGAGTTTAATGCAATATAAGGAGAGACAGAACGTGGCAGAGAATCGAAAGAAAGCTAAGTTGGCGGCTACAGTACGGGACGCCTATAAAAAAACAGGGTAATAAGAAAGCCAGGCTGAGGTTGAGAGGAAAACGATAAATTCGAGAGTCATTATCTTGAAAAATAGTGCAGAAAGCACCCTTTCTCAAGTAAGAAATCCAGCCTGGACCAGCTTTCCTGTTTCTTATTAGGTGTCCTGGACTGTATATGTACGAATGAATGGCGGCGATGACAGGCATTGCCTCCGAACAGCATACGCTCCAGCATCTATTTTTGTGGGTTGTGGTTGCGGGGTCTTGTAGAGTCGGGAGCATGTATCATATGTATGTTTGCGGTATATAGTACTCAAGCAAGGCTACGAGTAGGCATGGGTATGGGAATTCGTTGGCTTGTGTATGTTTATGCGCATGTATGCCGCCTCCAAGACATAGGTTTTAATCGGGGGCGTTTTCGCCGTAAAGCCTCTTCATGCCTTGGTGCGTACAGGCCTCCATTATTTAATTAAGTCTGTCTGCTGTATGCTGTGTACTGTCTGACTGCATTTTATCGCATTATCACCGATTGCGAGAGCTGTACGAAGTCGATTTCCACAAACCCGGGATCTATAGAAGCGGGCGAGTATGGACTGGCGTGTCGGACGTGTTTTTCGACCCACGCCGTCTCGAGGTGGTCGCGGTTGCCGGGCTGCTGTGGATTTGGTGGTTGGTGTTATATGACTGGGTGAGACACAGAGTATCTCCTTGCAGGTTTGTCTATTAAGCGTCCTTGGTGTTACTCACTTTCGTGTAGAATCAAGCGTAGCCGAGAAGCAGCTTTTAGTATTTCCCAGAGCCAGATGACATCTTGCCCGGAAGGGGTTCGAGCCCCTTCCGACCTTATAAATCCCGAATACGAATGCCATCCAACTTATACGAAAACGAACCATATTACCTATTAATGAGGTAATTATCGGCCTTCCAAGCCTGCACCATTTACATTGGTGTGCTTTGAGTGCGGCGGGATCTCAATTTCCAATTTTCGTTTTTTTGTTCTTCGAACGCACACGGCCTGCAGCTAATATGAGACCGCCTTGCCTCATTTACCTCTCTATGTATACTAGTAATGAACATGTGCGCTTATCAAGTTGTTTTAATGTGTTATTGTGCACATATATATCGACCAAAACAGCGATAAGTGTCGTACGATATAGGGGGGGTACCTCCATTTTCGCCACCGAGTTTAGGCCGCTTGCGACTTGCGACAGTGGCTCTAGACCATCATGCACACCTCAGGCAGATCACGATCTAGATAGCCTGTCTGTCTGTTTGTCTGTCTGTCTGTCTGTCTGTCTGTCTGTCTGTCTGTCTGTCTGTCTGTCTGTCTGTCTGTCTGTCTGTCTGTATGTATGCCTGTCTGTCTGTCTGTATGTCTGTCTGTCTGTCTGTCTGTCTGTCTGTCTGTCTGTCTGTTTGTCTGTCTGTCTGTCTGGCTGTATGTCTGCCTGTCTGTCTGTCTGTCTGTCTGTCTGAAGCTGTCTGTCTACCACCCCCCCCTCAAACTCAAACCGCGGCCTGTTTCCCACAAAGCTGCTCTTATGTCATTCCTAAGCAACGACCACGCATGTGCAACAACGAGGACCTAATCAATGGGCAAACCTGGCGAAGGATACTCCATGTCCTCATAGCAGTCGCTTAACACCTGTCTATCCTTGTATCTGACCCCCTCGATCTCACTCCAGGCACGACCCTCGCCGTTTTATCCCTCGAACGATCCCTAACGATTCATCCTGGCTCAAGGAAAGGGTCGTACGCTCTATGTTGTCTAAACGTGGGGGTGGAACATTGATGAGTAGAAGGGTAAACGAGGGTTTGCCAAGGGAGGGAGGGATGTGTGTGGAGGAACCTTCAAGAAGGGACAGTGGGATGCTCGTTGGCTCATAGTGATAGAAGAGAGACTACTGCGGTATTTAAAGATAATCGACTTATTACGTCGGATTGGAACACGTACGATGCATCGTCGGAGATAAAGATAGACCATGTCGGTAAGTTTTTTCTAAACTAACTTCAGTTTTTTTAAGGAAAAGCCCCGAATTTCTTCATCATCTGGTAAGTGCCAGCCTCCCTTCCTTACGGAGTGCTGGTTTGTTTTCTTGGAATGTATAAACCAGGAACATGTTGTCCTGCACATCTGTGTACCAAGATATGTCCGCAGCTTCGCCGCTCGAGACTGCCAGTACGCACACTCCTGTCAGAGAGACGATGGTAAATAGGACCTATGGCACACAAACAGCTATATGTTTCCCTTTTTTTACTAACAATATTTGGTCCCCGATTCACTATGCCCCCCGTACTCGGGCAATATGGTTGTTGAAAATTCGCAGATTAAGCGACGTCGCTCGTGTGACAAGCGGTACGAATTTTGGGAGCAGAGTAATGCGTAAGTCTGTTGAAGCATCCTCCTCTTCGATCACTGCTTTTGCTTCCGGCCATGATTTACTTTGAGCTGCCCTGGAGACACGAGGCCGCTGAAGGAACTAACGAAGACGGAACGGGTATCCAGTGTAATAAGACTGGGTGAGACACAGGGTATCCCCTTGCAGGTTTGTCTATTAAGCGTCCTTGGTGTTACTCACTTTCGTGTAGAATCAAGCGTAGAAGAGAAGCAGCTTTTATTAATTCCAGAGCCAGATGACATCTGGCTCTGAGGTAATTACCGGCGTTCCAAGTCCATACCATTACCCTAGCCACCTAGCACCGACACCCACCATGCGTTCCGTGGGGCTCACTCCTTCACGACGACCTGATTTGGCCACATTGCTACTGCCGCCATCGCCGCCGCTTATGGGCACATCTGAACCGAATACTCGTTTTTACCAATCTGCCCCGGAAGATGAAAAGAAAAGCCCAAAAACAAAAATAAGGCCATACCAACCTGCTCGGAAACATAGGGTGGCATACTACACAGGTGGCAGAGACCCCCCCCCCCCCCCCCCCCTTTGGCCGCGATGCGGCCCGGGCGTTTCAACAATCCTCTTCTGTGCGAGAAGTGACCAAACCCCCGTTATCTGCAATACTCCACCACAAGGTGTCGACACGCCTCCCAATCCTTCGTACGTCGAAATGGGTGTTGCCAACATGGATCAATGTCCACACAAGGATTGCTTTACGCCCCCGTTACGCCAGGGGGGGGGGGGGGGGGGAAGGGGGGGGGGGGGTGTACTCATGTCGTGCACGGCCGTAGTCATATGACCATAGAACCCTCGCATCTATACAATGCCGGGACGGAGCACGCTGGGTTTTCACCAACCAGGCAGACATTGCTTGCACCAAGCGCGAAGCGCCGTGAGGTATGACGAGTCGCTATGGAGGGTGAGCTGCACCCTGCTAAGAACCGCCCTCTGAGGCGGACTTGCATATGGACGACAGCTTCAATGAGTTACTTTAATTCTGGTGTGCCACTTCCGAGACAGCAATGGGTTTTACTATGTAACTGCCTCGATGCCTCGCCATATTAACACTACGTGATTACGACCATTCCCCTTGTGCGCGAACAAAGGTCTCTCCACCCAGCCACAAATGATCTACTCGACGCCAGCTTTGTGACCGCCAAAAAACAAAACGGCACCCTGCGTTGTCTAGCTCACGCAGCGAGTGGCGTAGTTTTACAGCGTCGTTGGCCAACCGACGCCGACCCAACCTATAAACCCTGGTGGGGGGGGGAAGGGCGGGGGCGGCGGCAGGAGTCCTGGCCATCTGTGTATGGACGATGACTATGCAGTCTGTGGTGGCTGCAACAATGAGTTTTCAGTCGAGGCAAGGAATGGAGGAAGAAGAGGAGCTTGGCGGTGTTACCACCATCGCCATCTTCCTTGCTATCGGCGTCGCCTGGTGTCTGCTCCTCTCGAGGGCGCTAGCGGCCACCCTCGCCTCATTCGTGGCGACGTACTCCGCGAAGTCGTCGCCGTTTCTCCAGGGCTCGCTCGGACCGGACGTCGCGATTTGCCTCCACTCCGCCAAATACCTGGGTTGTAAAAATATGTCATCAGAGGACGCAACATACAGACAGACAGTAGTGCACAATCATATACACCGTTCAGTTAGGTTTGGCAGTTACATACATACAGGCTTGCAAGCAAATTGCTGCAAGTCGCATCAACCGTGCATGCAAGTGCACGCAAAATGCAGGGGGGTTACTGGTCCACGGGTAAGAACACCTACGTACTGCAGGAGGAACGCCAGGCTCGCGTTTTTTGGAACTTATAGAGAAAATTGGATCTACTGTAGGAAAAAAAATCGTACTCATCGGCGAGTGTTACGCTTAAATCCTACCAGGTACCAGGTACCAGGTACCGGGTATATCATAGCCTATGTTCAAGGCTGTCCAAAGCTTGTGTCACAGCAATCGTTCAAGGCTTTCTCGGATTACTAGGTGTTTGATGTTGGCGCACGGACCCGTACGGTATGCTCCTTTCATTCGTTTGCTGAAGATTGGTAAAACCTCCCCGTACGATCGACCAACCAATAAAATAAAGCGATAATACACTGACTGGAGAGAACAGCACACCAACGCATACCGTTGGCGCTGCAATATTACAATATAGCCAGTAGTACGAGACACTGCTTACAACCCTCTGTAAATCTGCACCCACCCACCCACCCACCCACCCACCCACAAACCCACGTTTCGGGGGGAAAAACTACTTGGGATTGGTGTGGAATATATTTTGGAGTGATGAAAAAAATAATATTAATAGTTTTGGGTCAAGCTCAAACTCTTACCGGCATGTATTGTTTGTGTGTCCTGCGCTATGTAATACCTAAACCCCAGCGTTAAAAAGGGTGTTTTCGTGTTTTTCTTTGGACACACACGCCTTTGCCGTTACACGGCACGCGCGACCGACGTATGGCACCCGACTGGCAAATAGGGGGTGTTGGTGACAATTTTATCGATCTCGCAGCTGGGGTGCCTTTTTTACCTTTGTTTTTATAGTGTATCATCACGTGCTTTCGGGTTCCAGCCATTTTACGACGCACACTCACCAACGCCGAATCACAACGTACTGTCTCTGTTGGGTTGGGTTGGGTTGGGTTGGGTTGGGTTGGGTTGGGTTGGGTTGGGTTGAGTTGGTGGTTGGATTGGACTGGGGGTTGGGTTGGGGGGAGGAGTAAGTTGACCCCCCCCCCCCCACAACACATTGCGTGCCTTTTTGCTTTCCATTTTGTTTCGCTTTGGACTCGCCTGTCGAAATCCAGCCCCTTGCTCCACTTCACCAGCAAGGCACCTTCATCATCTCCTTCTTCGCGCCGCTCTTCGTCCGTCACCCCTCGCCTGCCTCTTTTTGCTGCTGCATACCCCCCTCCTTCTCTGTCATAACCACCAAATCCACTACCACCACCGCCACCACCATTAACACCACCATCAACACCACCACCACTTCCATCTCTGCCACCTCTACCACCACCACCACCACTGCCACCACCATCACCACCACCACCACTACCACCACCGCCGCGACCACCATCACCACCACCGTCACCGCCGCCGTCATTAAGGAGCGTGGACCCTGGGTACGGCTCGCGTCCGGGGGCTGCAACGTCGTTGTTGTTGTTGTTGTTGTATTGGGCGTGGCTTGAACGGTCGGCGAAGACATCATCCCATGTTCCTAGTTGGTGCCTTTCGGTTGCACCCCTTGCTTCGGCTAGCCCCGCGTTGTACATGGATCTCAACCATCGACGTTTCTGGGAGAAAAAAAATGTTGGAAGGTGCATTAGGCGGGCATGTTGGCATGTAATTACTACTACTGTACTAATTTATATATTTTTTGTTTTCCATCCGACGGTATGCAAGCATGCTGAGCTTCAACTCCGATCACTGACCACAAATCTACAGGGTCACCAAGAAAAATCAAGGGAAACCACTTATATCAGGTTCGTTTTTGGTGGAATATGTACTCGGGGGGTGTAGGATTCCATACCATACTTGCGTCAATATCAACTGTAGGTGTAACTGTATGGGTTCTACGGAGATGCGGCGGGTTGTGTGTTTTCCCAAATGGGGGCCTTTTTGGGGTCCCAGTTTTGATTGTTGATGGGGGAGGAATCCAGGGGGGGGGGGATGACCTCTCTCTCACTCCGACTTCGCATCCGATGACTTCCTATTACGGAGGACCGTACGTAGTTAATGGGACCAACTATTGTTAGTTAAAATAGGTAAAATGTGTAGGTTTTTGTGTGTACCGTTGGTCCTATTTACTAGTGTTTACTATGGTGTCCCGTAATAACTGATAACCGCTTCACCACTTTCTGCCCCGCCTGATGGCGAGCTTGGGCCAAAAAAGGGCCATCCGCATATTAAGCGGGTACTTGGGGGCATTTAAACCGGCTGTTTTTTGGAAATACTCGGGTATGTACCCGGGTATCGCCAGAGTGTACAACACTCTTGAAACATCCATTTGTACCAGGCATCAGCGTAAGCCACCACACGGGTATGCAGCGTAGGGAGGTGGGTGGGAAAAACGCGTTCAACACGATACATATATGAAGTCAGGATGGTTATGTTGTATTGTTTTTTCTCCCTCTGTTTTGGACCCCCCCCCCCACTAGAATTGTTGGGCTGGATGAGGGCCTCCTGCGCCAACAGGAGTTCCTCGTCTGCGGATGTACCACGAACACTGAGGGTACCTTCCATCGAGATGCTCTCACCGCGACAGCATTTCCTAGGAAGTTATCGCAACTACAATAATAGAAAAAAATACTCAATTTAGGGTGGGTGAGTGGGTGGGAATGGTTTTCGTGTCGTGCCTGTTGGCGTTTTTGGTGAATCTGAGCACATTCCTCGTCATCGGGAAGACCTCTCCCGTCTCCTATCAGGTAAACCATCCTGATGGCAAGCCCCGGTTAGCAAAAGCAACACACGCCTACCAGGCATTCTTCAACACCCCCGCCCCGACCCCCTTTTTGTAGTTTGCCCCGTTTTTCGCCACCTTCGTCCGCCACCACCACTACCACTACCACCACCACCACCACCACTACTGCCTCCGCTCGTGAACGTTCCTGCGATTCGTCGTCCAGGCACTGTCCTGAAAAACAAAACACTGCTGCTACTCGCTCGCTCGCTCGCGAGAATTTCCCTGAGTGACGGGTGGGCGAGCGGGTATTTTTTTTGTGATTCCCGTTTATACGACGATTTCCGTTTACACGAGACGACCAATGTCTGTCCTTTCGCTGGAAACGCTTCGCGCGCTGCTTTCCGTTTACATGGCAGCGCCCGAATATAACATGATACCGGTTTGTTTTACGATGCCCGTTTATACTTCGATTCCTTTCTACACGATACAATCAATTTCTGTCATTTCGCCGGAGACGCTTATCGCTCGTCCCCTCACCCACCCACCCACTCGCCCACCCAGCCACCCACCCACCCACCCACCCACCCAACCAACCAACCACCCATCCACCCACCCACCCACCCATCTACCACCCACACCCACACGCCTCCCACCCACCTCTCACCCTCTACCTACCACCCAACCCACCCCCCACCCCCCATCTTCTTCACCCACCCACCCACTCCCCCCCTTGCCCCATCAACATCACCACCAAACTCCCCCCCGCCTCCCCCACGCCTCCCTTAACCCACCCTCCGGGACGCGGCGCGAACGCCTCATCAATCAGGTCCTGGGGCACTTCAAACTGGTCGTTATCCTTCTCGTGGGGGTTACTGTGTTCGGCGAAAGCTCGAGCCCCACTCGCCTCGCCGGGATGGCCGTTGCGCTCACCGGCATAGTCGGCTACTCCGTGCTCAAGCAGGGGTTGGGCAGCACGGACCCGTACGGTATGCTCCTTTCATTCGTTTGCTGAAGATTGGTAAAACCTCCCCGTACGATCGACCAACCAATAAAATAAAGCGATAATACACTGACTGGAGAGAACAGCACACCAACGCATACCGTTGGCGCTGCAATATTACAATATAGCCAGTAGTACGAGACACTGCTTACAACCCTCTGTAAATCTGCACCCACCCACCCACCCACCCACCCACCCACAAACCCACGTTTCGGGGGGAAAAACTACTTGGGATTGGTGTGGAATATATTTTGGAGTGATGAAAAAAATAATATTAATAGTTTTGGGTCAAGCTCAAACTCTTACCGGCATGTATTGTTTGTGTGTCCTGCGCTATGTAATACCTAAACCCCAGCGTTAAAAAGGGTGTTTTCGTGTTTTTCTTTGGACACACACGCCTTTGCCGTTACACGGCACGCGCGACCGACGTATGGCACCCGACTGGCAAATAGGGGGTGTTGGTGACAATTTTATCGATCTCGCAGCTGGGGTGCCTTTTTTACCTTTGTTTTTATAGTGTATCATCACGTGCTTTCGGGTTCCAGCCATTTTACGACGCACACTCACCAACGCCGAATCACAACGTACTGTCTCTGTTGGGTTGGGTTGGGTTGGGTTGGGTTGGGTTGGGTTGGGTTGAGTTGGTGGTTGGATTGGACTGGGGGTTGGGTTGGGGGGAGGAGTAAGTTGACCCCCCCCCCCCGACAACACATTGCGTGCCTTTTTGCTTTCCATTTTGTTTCGCTTTGGACTCGCCTGTCGAAATCCAGCCCCTTGCTCCACTTCACCAGCAAGGCACCTTCATCATCTCCTTCTTCGCGCCGCTCTTCGTCCGTCACCCCTCGCCTGCCTCTTTTTGCTGCTGCATACCCCCCTCCTTCTCTGTCATAACCACCAAATCCACTACCACCACCGCCACCACCATTAACACCACCATCAACACCACCACCACTTCCATCTCTGCCACCTCTACCACCACCACCACCACTGCCACCACCATCACCACCACCACCACTACCACCACCGCCGCGACCACCATCACCACCACCGTCACCGCCGCCGTCATTAAGGAGCGTGGACCCTGGGTACGGCTCGCGTCCGGGGGCTGCAACGTCGTTGTTGTTGTTGTTGTTGTATTGGGCGTGGCTTGAACGGTCGGCGAAGACATCATCCCATGTTCCTAGTTGGTGCCTTTCGGTTGCACCCCTTGCTTCGGCTAGCCCCGCGTTGTACATGGATCTCAACCATCGACGTTTCTGGGAGAAAAAAAATGTTGGAAGGTGCATTAGGCGGGCATGTTGGCATGTAATTACTACTACTGTACTAATTTATATATTTTTTGTTTTCCATCCGACGGTATGCAAGCATGCTGAGCTTCAACTCCGATCACTGACCACAAATCTACAGGGTCACCAAGAAAAATCAAGGGAAACCACTTATATCAGGTTCGTTTTTGGTGGAATATGTACTCGGGGGGTGTAGGATTCCATACCATACTTGCGTCAATATCAACTGTAGGTGTAACTGTATGGGTTCTACGGAGATGCGGCGGGTTGTGTGTTTTCCCAAATGGGGGCCTTTTTGGGGTCCCAGTTTTGATTGTTGATGGGGGAGGAATCCAGGGGGGGGGGGATGACCTCTCTCTCACTCCGACTTCGCATCCGATGACTTCCTATTACGGAGGACCGTACGTAGTTAATGGGACCAACTATTGTTAGTTAAAATAGGTAAAATGTGTAGGTTTTTGTGTGTACCGTTGGTCCTATTTACTAGTGTTTACTATGGTGTCCCGTAATAACTGATAACCGCTTCACCACTTTCTGCCCCGCCTGATGGCGAGCTTGGGCCAAAAAAGGGCCATCCGCATATTAAGCGGGTACTTGGGGGCATTTAAACCGGCTGTTTTTTGGAAATACTCGGGTATGTACCCGGGTATCGCCAGAGTGTACAACACTCTTGAAACATCCATTTGTACCAGGCATCAGCGTAAGCCACCACACGGGTATGCAGCGTAGGGAGGTGGGTGGGAAAAACGCGTTCAACACGATACATATATGAAGTCAGGATGGTTATGTTGTATTGTTTTTTCTCCCTCTGTTTTGGACCCCCCCCCCCACTAGAATTGTTGGGCTGGATGAGGGCCTCCTGCGCCAACAGGAGTTCCTCGTCTGCGGATGTACCACGAACACTGAGGGTACCTTCCATCGAGATGCTCTCACCGCGACAGCATTTCCTAGGAAGTTATCGCAACTACAATAATAGAAAAAAATACTCAATTTAGGGTGGGTGAGTGGGTGGGTGGGTGGGTGGGTGGGGCGGTCTTTAAGTTTTTCGCTCGTTCCTCGTGTCTTGAGGAGGTTTTACATGGGCTGCCGCGCGCGAGTGGTCGCGCTTGATGGAGTTTTCAAGCGAATCTTATCAAAAGGTGAGTGGTGTCACCCTGTGCTCCAAAATTTGGATACATCTCATTGGGCGTCGAGTTTACTGTTTGTTACAATATGTATCTATGTTGCGGATCACATAGTGTTAGTATTGGATTGGGATGGGACCTCCTGCGCCGGCCGGTGGTTTCCCCCCAAACTTATTCCTTACTTATCATCGACCTAGAGCCATATGTTTTTTCACGTCACCCAAAACGTGCCCTACTTGCAGTAGTACTTCCTCGAGGGAAATAAAAAATGCGCTCAATACGATATATTGAAGTTCGATGCTTCGATAGAAGCATATCGAAGTTTTCGATACGACGATACGCCAACACTAGAGTAATCATCTTCCACCAACCCTCTCTCCTGTACTGCTCCCCCGCACTCCGAAAGCTGACCGATTCCCACGACCCCAACCCCTTCTCACCCGCTGCTTCATCTTGGCAACGCGGCACTCCTCCCTCACTATCTTGGAGTAGTGGAAACCCCCAACCGGGGACCCGGTGCACCCATCCCCGCTTCTCACGGCAGGCGTTTCCGCCGTTTCGATCGTCACGGGGTCCTCCTTGGCGGAAGAGAGGGCTTTGATTGTGATTGGTCGCCATCCGTTGTTCTCCTGCCGTCGGTACCAGTTTTTTGTACCCTAGCAATACGTTTGGTGTTTCATAACGGTGGCGTCTCAGGCGGTGGGGGGATCGTTATTGTTAAGATGCAGAGGGTAATTACGAAGCGCGGCATGTGTATGTGTGTGATCTGCCACATACCTTTCTTGCTCACCCGCTGCGACTCCAGCACACCCGAGTGGTCGGCGCGCGATTCCTCTCATATCGGATTACGACATTCTTCGAATTCACTATACTCGTACCACTTTGTCGGAATTTGTTATTCATGAATGCCTCCTTACGCTGAATGAACCTCAAATGAGTCTTAGCGCGGCATGGAAGCAACTCTTCATCAAGGCAGGCGAATGTAACGCCCGCCAGCCCTGTTGAGGGGACAATTACGCTAAAGTCATAATAACGCCGCAACAGGGGAGAGGGGATACCAAAATGATGAGGGGGAGGGGGGTCTGTACTTAAGTCATACATGGCCGTAGTCGGATGACCATAGACCCTCGCATCCCTACAGTGCCGAGACAGAGCACATCGGGGTTTCACTAACCAGGCAGACACTGCTTGCACCAAGCGCAAAGCGCCGTAAGGTGTTGGGCGAGTCGCATGAAGGGTGAGCTGCATCCTACAAATATTCGCTTTTGAGGCAGGCTTTCTTTCGTTGGGTTGGGGGGGGCAGGGGGGCGGGGACGAACGTATTTTCACCTTTATTCCCGTTTGTCTAACCGTTGTCCCGAAATAGGAAGTGCCAACCCTGATCCGCCCGGGCTGTGCATTTTCTTGGTAACCYGTAGTTGGTGGCTTTTGCGACCGACAGAAGACCGTTCGTTGGCGGATAACAAAACGGGAGGGGGGGGGGGGCGTACACGTTAAACTTGCACGCGTCGTGCCTATCATATCTAGCTGTAGTAGATTTTTTTTTCGTAGATCCTATGTTTTGCCGCCATGAGACGTGTGAGCAAGAGCGGTACCATACAGGTCCCACCCACCCAGCCGGAAAAAAAAAAACGTGTGCGTCACAAGAGCTATGCCAAAACAGATCCCCATCCGGCAAAGATGATCTGCTGTAGGGTTACGATAGAGGTAAAGGTATACCTTATTTTGGCTGAAGCGTTTTCTGAATGACCTAGTAAGGGCCCGAATTAACGAGTATAAAATAAATTCAATTTGGAAAAAATAAAATTCAAATTCGCTTTTCATTGGTCAACACAGGCACCAGCACCAAATATTATGCCCCAAGATCCTAATCTTTGGTGCTGGTGCGTGTGTTGACCAATGAAAAGCGGATTTGAATATATTTTTTTCTAAATTGTTTTTTTTTTCTTCTTCGTTAAAACGGGCCCTAAAGGCTCCTTAATCCAAAACAAGTCGTCGGAAGTTCATTCTTGTGTTGCAAATGTTTTTTCGTTTTTCATAGTTTACGAAGGCCATGGGAGTTTTCAACAACGGGTACGTATATACGAAGCACTTTTGTTTTCCTCTAATGAAAACATTTTTTTTGGGGGGGGTGGATGTATAGAGCAGCTCTTCATGTGACAACCAACCACGGAAACAAAAAAAAAACATATGGCGCACCTATACCGTCGCATGCGTCCTGTGATTGGTTGGGCTCGTGCTATAAAAGGGGCAGCACTTTTCTGCCAAGCAAGGCAAACATTTCTGAATGACAGGGCTCTAGAGGTGTTACCCAACGAGTACCCGTCTTAAACGCGTACCCGCCAGCTTTGAGAAAAAATACACGGGTATGATACTCGCGAGTATTTACGGCCATTTTGGGCGGATACTCGGGTGCCCGTTTTAACGGCGGGTACCTGACCCGGGTACTCGTTTAACGGCGGGTACCTGTGTAAACTCGCCAAGATGATCGGAGGGGAAAACGCCTGCTGCCATGAGGGAGAAGCACTTTCTTGCCGCCTTCTGAGGCAAATATTTGTGACCGACGAGGCTCGTCAGAATGAGGAAACTACCCAATAAAGGCATGCCTTACAAGGCACGCCATATCGCTGGAACACCATACCATTTTTCCTTTGTTTACGACACCTTTAGACCATGGGATTGTCCACCGCGGTGCACTTTTGTTTTTTTTTCATCGAAGTCAGTTTTTGACTTAGGGCCCATATTAACGAGTATAAAATAAATTCAATTTGGAAAAAATAAAATTCAAATCCGCTTTTTATTGGTCAACACAATCACCAGCACCAAATATTAGGATCTTAAGGTATAATCTTGGGTGGTGGTGCGGGTTCTGACCAATGAAAAGCGGATTTTTTTTTTTTTTTTTCCAAATTGAGTTTTTTTTTCTTCGTTAAAACGGTCTCTTACTATTAGTATAGATAAAATCTGTAACATGGTGTCCATCGGGTTGCACTTTCAATTTTTAGGACCATAGTAAATAGGACCAAATATTGTTAGTAAAAAAGGTAAATATATAGGTTTTTGTGTACACCGTAGGTCCTATTTACTATGGTCCCCTGAAATAGTATAGACTAGTCCCACGGCATACGTATACGAGTAGGGGTTGCGCTTTTTGCCTTCTGAGGCAATAGTATGTGAACTATTGAGCTCCTCCTTCAGTAAGCAACTATACCGTTTTCGTGTATAGCACGATACGTTTATTACGTACATAGCATTTTTTGTTTTGGGCTCGTGTTATGGTACTGTTTCAATTTATTTTATTTTTTTCATCCCATGTATTATCTTCGCACTTCTGTCCCTCTCCCTCCATAGTCGTAACTCAGATCCGGGGTCACAAAACAGGCTCTTTTCCGTCCTCCCCACTACGGTTCGTGCCTTGATTTTTATCACGCAGAGGGTTCAGCATTCCCAACGCTCGTCGATTTTCATCGAATTTTGCTAACTCACGCTCTCGCGCTTTCCGCTAGTCAATATATTGTTTTGCGAGAAAAAGTCCCTACGAGCATGCCCTCGGGGGGGCTCGAACCCACGATCTTGACTCCAAACATTTACGAGATTCACCTGGCATTCCACCGGGGGCGCCACTACTGCGCATAGAAAATGTTGGCGGGTTTTATCAAACAAATTTCTTCGAAGTAATGTTTCGGGCGAGATACTGAGCTCCTCATGTGATGATGACTGACTACATTGCTGACTATTACTGATTACTACTGACCATTACTGACTATTACCGACTATTACTGACTATTACTGACTATTACTGACTATTACCGACTATTACTGACTATTACTGACTATTACTGACTATTACTGACTATTTCTGACTATTACAGACTATTACGGACTACTAATGACTACTACTGACTATTACTGACTATTACTGACAATTACTGACTATTTCCGACTATTACAGACTATTACGGACTATTAATGACTATTACTGACGATTACTGTACTCCTCAACCGAGGAATCGCTGGGGTGTCATTTGTGTCTTAACCCATACAGAACTGAGGAAAATCTCCCATACTAATTCCAAGTACTTTGTCCCCAAATTCGTGGGACCAGTTCTTAAGGGGTTAAGTTAACTCATTTTTTTTGTCACATACCTATGGTAGGCCATACATGGCATTGCTCGTCGGGTTTCCCTTTCATGTTTCTCAAAGTCATGTTGCAGCTGGAGTATAGAGCTCCTATACTATAATCAAGTGAGGAGCCTCAAAAACAAATAGGCGCTATCCCTAGAAGACAAGGTTAGGTGCTACCCCTACGAGGCAAGATTAGGTGCTACCCCCTGTGAGGCAAAGATTAGGTGCTACCCCTACAAGGCAAGACTAGGCGCTACCCCTATAAGGCAAAGATTAGGTGCTACCCCTGCAAGGCAAGCACGCCTCTGTGCACCTATCTTTTCCTAAGGCTCTTTTCTCACTTGAGGACCCCTATGCCTTTAGTGATGGGTCATTCAAACGCTATTATCCCTAAGAACGATTGACAGTGCAAACCGGCGGACGATCCCATCGCCTAGGTATAAGGTACCTGGTATATAATAAGACACAAACGAGTGGCGTTTCAGCGATAAGCCATGCCTTATTGAGTAAGGCGCATGCCTTATTGGGTAAGGCTCATGCCTTATTGGGTAAAGCGCATGCCTTATTGGGTAAGGCGCACGCCTTGTTGGGCAAGGTGCATGCCTTGTTGGGTAAGGCGCACGCCTCATTGGGCAAGGTGCATGCCTTATTGGGTAAGGCGCACGCCTTATTGGGTAAAGCGCATGCCTTACTGAGTAAGGCGCACGCCTTCTTGGGCAAAGCGAATGCCTTATTGAGTAAGGCGCACGCCTTACAGGGTGCAGGGCTCCTCAAGTGAGTAGCAGCCTCATAAAATATTGTAAGCGCGCCCCTATCGTCTGTGTATGTATGCATCCTCACGTGGTTCCACCGCTCCCCGGGGGTATCTCTAGCGTCTTCGACGTACGCTCGGGGGGCGAAGGAGCCGATGTCGGCAACTGGCTGGTGGGTGTAGACCTGTATACAACGAAACCGGGTTTCAAAAGAGTAGGAGGGAATTCTCAGCGGCGAAGGGAGATAAGTGTTATAATTGTATACGGAGGGAGTTGGACTTTTCGTGGATACACAGGATTCCTTTTTATGGGTGTCCCTTGTTTTTCTTCTTATGTGCAGGATTTTTATTTTTATTGATTTGATCGACATTGAAGCTCCCTCTACGCACTGTCAGGTGACAAACCTGATAAAAGCAGTAGTAATTGAAATAGACAAAGGTTAAATCAGGGAGTACATAGATGCAGAAGAGAGTTAAGACGTCGTGTATAGTTTTCCTTTTGGTTTTGGCTCCCCTTGGGTTTCTTTTTTTCGGGGTGGCATGTTTATGAGTGAACAACGTTGAAGTTCAGCATGCGGCACATTGTCGGATGACAAAAAAAATCGATAACAATAGTTGTGGGTAGATCTGAGAACCAGGGTTGACAGCCAGACAGGCCCCCCATACCGTGCTTTTTCTAGAGGTACACCAGACAGCAGAGGCTGACGCCGGAGCTGATAGACACTCAGCTTGGAGCTGATTGTTTATTATTGTTTTTTTTCCCCCCATCCCATTTATTATCTTCGCCCTTCTTTTCTGGAGCTGATGCACTTCGTAAATTGAACAAGTAACATACAGCTAATTTAAGGAACAGTATCAATGACTTACTGTAGTTTATATGTCCGAGGCACATGATAACTATTAAAAGTGTGAATCCATATTTTTTGTTAAAAGAGGGACATGTTTTAACCATTAGGGGACGAACGGCTGATAAAACACTGAGTAGTTGGAGTCTATGTGGGCGCTGTGAGGAGTGACGGCCGTGGTGGGGCTGTCTCCTGGGCGACAACGTCTAGAACCGAGCTATGATAGCAGTCAAGCACCAACTGCTATAAAAAGCTCAGTGGTCCTAACCACTGGGGCTGGGGAGCACCGCAATAATTTGGCCAACAACAAAAATAGTTTAGTTCGGAATAGCGGGGGGGGAGTGTTACAACGTTGTATGATACGATCCTATATATTAGGGGCCGAAAAAAATCCGTCCCGAAAGCAGTAACAAATCATTTCGGCGACCGTATCGTAAAAAAAATCGGCGCGCACCTTGTAATATATGGAAGGCGGGAACGTGTAACCCCCCAGTCGAAAGCGGACGTGAACCCCCGCCGCCCGGTCGAATAACGCCGCCTCTCCGGGGTTGATGGCTCGCAGAAGGAGGCGTGGGTCCCCGGCAAGCTTGAACCCGATAACGTTCCTGCCAAGACAGAACGGAGGAGCAAAAAAACGTGTACAGCACTACGAGGTATAGGCCCACGAATAAGAAATACGAAGTAAACTATATTGCGGGGGGCCATAGTAAACAGGACCAAATGCTGTTTGTAAAAATAGGTTAAAAATGTATACCAGGTAGGTTTTTGTGTGTGCCGTAGGACTTAACCCTGACCCTAATAGTAAACAGGACCAACTATTATAGGTAAAAATAGGTGAAATATGTAGGGTTTTTGTGTTTACCGTAAGTCCTATTTACTATGACCCCCCGCAACAGCAAGACCATGAGGCTTACTTTTTGAGGGACGCTAGGAAAATGGGACGTAATCCATTCAGAGCCGAAAAATGTATCACACACTTATTCCAAGTAGTTTGTCCCCAAAAACGGGGGATCAGTTCTTAAGGGGGTGAGAAGCCGTGCTCAGCGGCGAGCGCTACACCAAAAACCCTATATTTTTAATCAGTCTATGCTCAAGGCTAAGCAAAGATGGCGTTACAATACATTTTTTAAGGCTTGCTCAGATGTATTAGGTGTTTTTTGTTGGCGGCGGGCCCGTATTGTAACACAGCGAGGATGTTTTGTTTGAGATGGAAATGGCACCGAACAGAGCCCTTGGGTGAGTTAATCCTTTAGAACTGCACCCCTCCTTTTGAAAAAGTTGCTTGAAGTTTGTGTGGAAAACACTTTTTCAGTACGTAGAAGGGTTTAATTAACAACTATTAAGGGAATTGTGAGCGATTCGTTATGAAAGAGTTTAGTTAACGCCGTACGAAGGGAATTGTGCTTGACTCGTTTTTGAAGGGTTTAGTCAACACCTAACAAAGGGAACTGTGAACGATCCGCTCGATTGCCGTTCTTCCTCTCTTACACGAGGCGTTGCAAATAACTCTTGGTTATATAGCATAGTCCACTGGCTTACTTGTTTTTTTTT
The DNA here is from genome assembly GCA_008828725.1 of Saccharina japonica. Taxonomy (NCBI): domain Eukaryota; class Phaeophyceae; order Laminariales; family Laminariaceae; genus Saccharina; species Saccharina japonica. Next base: position 560,326 of record MEHQ01002721.1, read on the forward strand.
TTTCATCCCATTTATTATCTTCGCACTTCCGTCTTCCTCCCTCCCTAGTCGTAACTCAGATCCGGGGTCACAAAGTAGGCTCCTCTCCCTCCTCCTCCACTACGGTTCTTGCCTTGATTTTATCGCGCAGAGGGTTCAGCCTTCCCAACGCTCGTCGATGTTCATCGAATTTTGCTAACTCACGCTCTCGCGCTTTCCGCTATTCAAGATATTTTTTAGCAAGAAAAAGTCCCTACGAGCATGCACTCGGCGGGGCTCGAACTCGCGATCTCGACGCTAACAGGCTTCGTGGTTACCTGCTAGCCCACCGGGGCGACTCTAGGTCACCGTGACTCAGTACGCCAGTGGACTATGCTATACAACCAATAATATACCTACAACAGTAGTATACTTTTCGGGTTCGTTGAAACTCACCTTGCTGTATTGATCTCTGGGTCACTCCCCTCGCCATGGGCTAGCATCCAGCAGCACACTATCATAACTATTCATAATGTGACTTAGTGGTTCAGTGGGTAGTGCTACATAATCCCCCAAGGGTGGGTCGGGAGTTCCAAACCCGCCGATTTCATATTACGGGAATGTTGTTAGTAAAAATATAGAAATATTTTGGTTATCGTCTTAGCCGCAGGTCCTATTTACTATGGTCCCACGTAATATTAATAGTAGGTTATTTTCGAGCGTGCGCGCTGGTGATATTACGAATGGCTATGACAGTGCGCTCCTGTATTCTAGTCCGTGGCGAGGGAGATGCCCCAGGGATCAGCACAGCAAGGTGAGATTCAACAAACCCGAAAGTACGTATTTAGTTGGTTATATATCATAGTCAACTGGGCTATTAAGTCAATTGACTTAGTAGTCCAGTGGACTACTTGCAGTAGCAGGCCAGTGAACTTATGCTACTTTTTTTTTCATCCCATTCATTATCTTCGCACTTCTGTCTTTCTCCCTCCCTAGTCGTAACTCAGATCCGGGGTCACAAAGTAGGCTCCTCTCGCTCCTCCCCCACTACGGTGCTTGCCTTGATTTTTATCGCGCAGAGGGTTCAGCTTTCCCAACGCTCGTCGATCTTCATCGAATTTCGCTAACTCACGCTCTCGCGCTTTCCGCTAGTCAAGATTTGTTTTGCGAGAAAAAGTCCCTACGAGCATACACTCGGGGGGGGGGCTCGAACTCACGATCTTGACTCTAACAGGCTTCGTGGTTACCTGCTAGCCCACCGGGGCGACCGGCTTGTAACCAACAAAGGCTCTTGCGAAACTATTGTTTTTCATATTTTCGAAGTATTTTCATGTATATATATTTTCGTATTTCGTAAATTGTTATCATGGTTGTTGGCGTTTTTCCACTCTCTGAGGCGTTATAAAGCTGTTCCGACATCGAGAGCGATGAAGGATACCAAGAGTACGACGAGTACGTAGCGGGAGAGGTGAGAGTTGGCCTGGGTATTTTGTCGGACAAAGCGTCGACGTCAGTCACGGCATCCTACATTTTCATCATATATCGTTTTCCGCTTTTTGACCAAGTGAATGAATCCACACTACGTACAATAGCTCAAGTCATGAACTAATTCATTTCATCCACCCCTACCCCCCTACACGATTTTTTACGAAGTATAGCATCGTCGTCGTCGTCGTCATCCCCACCATCAACGACGCAACAAGCAGCCAGCGACGAGAGCATCAACATCAGCCACAAAACAACAATGACCACACCACATAACAGCTACAAAAATATCAACGACGACAACAACGATATGCCGCTTCCTCGCCTGTAGTATCGGAATATACTCTGGGCCACCCTTCGTCTCCAGCAGTTTTGAATCACCTTGGTGGCGTGAGTCTCCGCGGAGTCTTCCCGCTCCTCCATCAATTTCCTGCAATGTTAGATCGAAGTTACATATACAACAAAAGCAACAGAAGCAAATGCAAACCGTTCAAATGGGCGGGAGATGGACCCAGTAACCGCTGATATGATATCGCGGGTGGACGCGGAACGTCAATGGTAACCTAATATGTTACGTGGGGGAACGCGGTTTGATTCCTTGAGTGACCGCCTGCCTACACTTAAACTAGTATGATAAGGCCAAAAATGGCCTTGACCGTGATGCGTCCAAAAATGCTGGTCATCTAGGAGACCGCCTTTTGACGCCTTGACTGACCGCCTCCCTATACTAAAACTAGTATATTAAGGCCAAAATAGTCCTTGTCCTTGACACGTCCGAAAATACTGTCATCTAGGAGACCATGGCTTGACGCCTTGACCGATCACCTCCCTACACGAAAACTAGTATGTTAAGGCCAAAAGAGTCCTTGACCTTGACGCCCAGAAATGAACGGTCATCTAGGAGGCCGCGGTTTGACGGCTTGACTAACCGCCTCCCTACACTAAAACTGGTATGTTAAGGCCGAAAGAGTCCTTGATCTTGGCGCGCCTCAAAAAGACCCGTCATCTAGGAGACCGCCGTTTGACAGCTTGACTGACCGCCCCCTACACTAAAAATAGTATATTAAGGCCCAAAGAGTCCTTGATCTTGACGCGCAGAAATGTCCGGTCATCTTGGAGACCGCGGTTTGGCGCCTTGACTGACCGCCCCCCACGCTAAAACTAGTATAGTAAGGCCCAAAGAGTCCTTGACCTTGACGCCCAGAAATGACCGGTCATCTAGGAGACCGCGGTTTGACGCCTTAACTGACCGCCTCCCTACACTAAAACTAGTATGTTAAGACAAAAAAAGACCTTAATCTTGAAGCGTCCAAAAATGACCGGTCATCTAGGAGACCGTGATTTGACGCCTTGACTGACCGCCTCCATACACTAAAACTGGTATGTTAAGACCAAAATAGTCCTTGACCTTGACGCGTCCAAAAATACCGGTCGTCTAGGAGACCTCGGCTTGACGCCTAGACTGACCGCCTCCCTACACTAAAACTGGTATGTTAAGGCCAAAAAAGGCTTTGACCTTGACGCGTCCGAAAATAACAGTCATCTTCGTAGGAGGCCGCGCTTTTACGCCTTGACTGACTACCCCCCTACACTGAAACTAGTATGTTAAGGCCAAAAGAGGCATTGACCTTGACGCGTCCAGAAATGCCAGTCTCCTGTTAATGTATAGACAGACCCACACCGATGGTGTGGGGATGGAGCCTGGACGCGGTTCATGAACTAAGAATAGAAGCTAGAAGAGCATGAACGAGAAAATAGGAGCACGGGCAGCAATTGAAGTAGATATGTGGCAGGTACAGAAGGGGGGGGTGGGGGGTGTACTCATGTTGTGCACGGCCGTAGTCATATGACCATAGACCCTCGCATCCCTACAATGCCGGCACGGAGCGCGTTGGGTTTTCACCAACCAGGCAGACATTGCTTGCACCAAGCGCGAAACGCCGTGAGGTATTGGGCGAGTCGCATGGCGGGTGAGCTGCATCCTGCTAAGAACCGCCTCTGAGGCGGACTTGCACATGGACGACAGCTTCAATGAGTTAATTTAATTTCTGGTGTGGCCACTTCCGGAGACAGCAATGGGTTTTACTATGTAACTGCCTCGCGGACGCCTTACCATATTAACACTACGTGATACGACCATTCCCCTTGTGCGGAGCAAAGGTTCTCCACCCGCACAAATGATCTACTCGACCGCCAGCTTTGGTGACCGCCAAAAAAAAAAAAAAAAAACGGCACCCTGGTTGTCTAGCTCACGCAGCGAGTGGCGTGTTTTACAGCTTCGTTGCCAACCGACGCCAACCCAACCTATAAGGGGGGGGGGGGTACAGAAGGGGGGGGGCAAAAGTTCGTGGATAGGTTTTATTTTTTTCGTTTTGGTTTCTCTTTGGTCTTCTTCTTTTTCGGGGTGGGATGTTTATGAGTGATCAGCGTTGAAGCTTATCCTTGCGCACTGCCGGGTGGCCAGCGCGATGATAAGAACTCATAGCAGAAGGGAGTAAACTTTGTGTGCAGAGTGTTGTAAGGCTTAGATAGGGTGGGTGATTGGTTATCCTTTAACCAGTAGCCCAACGGAATGATGACGTAACAAGAGGACTCTTTTTGTTTCCTCCGTGGTTTTCTTCTTTCAGAGTGCTGTGCTATGAGTGATCAATGTTGAAGCTCATCATGCTCGTACACATTGTTGAGGATGGCAATGGCAAGGGTACAACGTAACGATCCATATCAGCTTTGTTGTTAATTGGCGTATTTTTCAAAACACACATTTCACGGGGAATACAGAACACGCGCGGCCGACGCACGCAAATTTTTTACAATTACGGGGGACCGCAGTAAATACCCAAACATGGTTGGTAAAGATAGGGGAATATATAGGTTTTTGTGCGTGTCGCAGGTCCTATACAAAATGGCCCCCTGTAATAGTATGAATACCCCCTCACAAGTAAAAACCTCACCAACATAACACCCAGCCTGAGATTTCCGGCGAAACAAGAAATTTCGGGAGCGGTTTACTAAAATAGTGTAAGATACCCCTTTCCGAAATAAAAAATTAGCCTTCGGGGCCTTTTACTATCCGCACCCTTTTTGTAGTAAGAAATCTCGTAGGTAGTATTGTGGGCCATTGTCTCGGTTTGATGTATCAGAGTTTCGGCACTGCTGTATATCACAGCTTCCCCTTAATTTTGTTTTCTTCTTCTGGGGATTGTTTCTGAGTGATAAACGTTGAAGCTCATGCTGCATGCACATTTGTTGGATGGTAAACGCGATAATGACAATAAGGATATCACAACACCACGCTCGAGATTCGCTCACCGGTAAGGCCCTCTTTCTCCTGGCGATCTTCTGCCGTCCGCTGATTGGGTCCATCGGCTTGCCGTTAACTCCCTGACGGTCGGTTACACCGCGGCGAAACACAGTGACGGACGCGTCAACGTACACACGGCGCGCGCGTGCGTGCGTGGGGCAAACACGCCAGGAGACAGCACTTTCACCGCTTGACAGACAGCAATTTCGCCTTGACCTTGACATGCCATTCCTTGACTGGCACCAACACTACTCTGTTTTAGTGTGGAGAACCCGGCCCCCTATACACCCTTGACAGCGCAAGTTTTTGCCTTGCTTGACATGTCTCTTGACGTATTCGGAGCGGGGTGGCTGTGGGGCAGAGCCATGCTACATACCTGGTACGGTAGAGGAGGTGCCTATTAGTAGTGTTTCTCTCAAGTTCCTACCACTCTGCCCGGGAAAATAACACCCGTTTTATGTTCCTATACAAAGTATAACCCGTATACCATGGTCCCCTTTCTTTTCCCGGATGTGTAAGCGTGGACTCCCCGCTAAGGAGCGAAGCTCTCTTGCCACTGAGGCGTAGCGCTGCGCTACAACAGTAGTAGAAGCTAGCGTGTTCGAAACCCCTCGGGGGGCGATGGGGCAGGCCGGGGTAGGTGTGTATGCAGACGAGCATCATGGTATGATAGGACACAGCAGGTAGTATACATTATCGAAGGACATTTTTCCATATACCTCGAAGTAATACAGTGAAGTGCAGGTACCTGCCTGAGCCATATGAAAAACCTTGGGGGAGAAAAATGCCTGAAATGCCTCTGGTAGAAAAACGGCCTATATTCTCTATGAAACCTCCGGACCGTTAAACAACCGTCTCGTATGATACCCCGAGTGAAATCAATACACCTCATGTGCATGCCGTAGAAGGCGTTCTCCTGTGAATACGCCGATATTTCTTGTTGGTTACCTTTTGTTTTTCTTCCAACGAAAACGGCCTGTTGCAAGTACAAAGTATTCTTGCCCCGACTTACCACTCTACTACGTACTTGGTACTAGAAAACATATACGTAGTCCAACAAGCAGTTCCTTTCAATGAGCAGGGGGGATGGGTCTTTCCGGACGCGTAAGGTTGTACCCCCCCCCGCCCAGGAGCGAAGCCCTCTTGTCACTGAGGCGTAACTCTGCGCTACGACAGTAAACGCTAACGTGTTCGGTACCCCTCTGGGAGTAATGGGGCATGCCGGAATGGTTTCATTTGCATGCACGCATGGTTGCAGGACACTACAGTGTACCTGGTATACACTATCGAAGTATAGGTCCCCATATAATTTAGTGGATTGGAGGCACCTCCCGAGGCATACGAAATACCTCAGGGGAAAACATACCTATTGTCTCTACATATCCTCGGGAACGTTACACAACCATCTCGTATGGTATGCCGAGTGCAATCATAATACCTCGTGCTCATGTCGTAGATGGCGTTTTGCTGGTGAGTTTTCCACGCGTACTGGATCTGAAGCGCCGCCAGGCCGTAGAAGGCGAATCGCATGTACCGAAACTTGAACCTGTGCGTCATAACAGGAGGTAGCAGTTTTGACCTTTGAACGCATCGCCTCTCGTTCTTGTCGAGATATCTGAAACCCAGACGCGCAGTCAATCCGAAACGTACCTCCAAACAAATGCACACAATGAGGTACAAATTCCGCCGCTCGATCTGTACACGTCGATCGGGTAACAACGCCGAAACGGCCGTTGCTACTGACAATATACAAACAGAGTGCCGAGGTCTTAATTCTAACACGTCCCCACGACGGGGGTATTGCTCATACCGACAATAACTTGCCGTCTGTTGACTTAGCAATCGGTCATACTAGGTATACACATCATAGCCCAATAAATTAGTTGCTTCTTGCACACGTTTGTTACGGCATGAAACCGGCTCTGTTCACGTGAACTTTTTTGTGGCATCCGTAGAAGCTTTGGTGTATGATACGTTATTGAGAGCAGGAAGGGCATGCTTGGTGTGTAAGAGGGGGGGGGGGGAGGTGCTCATGTCGTGCACGTCCGTAGTCGTATGGCCATAGACCCTCGTATCCCTAGAATACCGGAACGGAGCACGTTGGGTTTCGACTAACCAGGCAGACATTGCTTGCACCAAGCGCGAAGCGCCGTGAGGTATTGGGCGAGTCGCATGGCGGGTGAGCTGCATGCTGCTAAGAACCGCCTGTGAGGCGGACTTGCATATGGGAGACAGCCTCCGATTAATTGCTTTATTTTCTGCTGTGGGGGGTAGAATTGAGGCTCGGCGGACAACAAGGAGATTTAATGAATTGCTATTCTCCAGGAAAAAATGCAGGAGACCGTTTGTTTCGGGTGCGTCAAGGAGTCTTATTGGCTAATTATACCGGTTTTAGTGCAGAGGGCGGTCAGTCAAGGGATCAAACCGAGGTTTCCTACGCAGCATTTCTGTTCTCCGGTATATGTCGAGACGAAACGCATTGCGCTTCATAAGCCGCAGTTATGCTTCCTCTCGAGTTCGAAGCGAGCCCCCCCCCCCCCCCCCCCCCCCCCCACCACGGCAAGCAATGACTGGTGGCGTTTTCCGGCAAGGTTTCGAGCGTTTCATGTTTTGTTTACAGCACATAACGCCTCACAAAAAATATACTCTCGACATATTATAGCCTTTCAAACTGTCAGCATAACAACTGAGGGAAGCGACGGCAGCTCAGAGTTCCAAGTACAGCAGTCAGTCATGGTCGGTCACACGAGATCCTTCCGGCACCGGAAGATACCATGGTGGCATCGCGAACTCCGCGCAACATTTTCCAACCAACCACACAGCTTGATCGTAGCCTTTTCACGTTTTATCACTGCTACTCCTAGACTAAAAAAAACTGCTATTATTGCTGAACGTTCTCTTGACTATTCTGATATTCAAATTGTGAGGTGCAGTTACTTCAAACGCAACAACGGTTACTCTGGACACTGGATACACTATTGGATCGTAGTAGACATCTAATTATTAATAATAGACCCCTGTATCCCGGTACGTATATATACCGCACGTGGTTGCTCACCTCGCAGTAACCATGCGCCACCAAGCTTGTATCCGGCAAGCGCACCAGTCCGAGTAACCCCCGCCCCCCTCCTCCCCCGCCCCTCTCCCCCGCGCCTGATTCTCCGCCACAGAACGGAGGTACTTGTCCAGCTGGCGGTTGCCGACTCGAGAACGCCTTTTGCCATTTACATGTCGAGGCTTTTTCTGCGTTTCTTCCGCTGTGGTCTCGGAAGTATTCGACAAGCGCTCGGCACCAGGGTCTAGACCCACAGCACGCTGTTTGCGGAACAAGAACCCTCGAACATGGCATTGTATCTGCGAATACCGGAGCCGTTTTCGTCATGGGGGAGTTTTTAATTTTTTTTATGTATCTATGCAAAAAAAAAACTTGATGTTTTTGTTTTTGCGAGGGCTATACGTACATATACACCTTGGTTCAGCTTCGGCACAATTATAGAAGTAAACGTGACTGCAAAGCTTTACGAGTATGCATGTAGTGAACACGACTACGAACGAACATAGTATGTAGCAGGGCGCAGAATAGGCGTCCGGCTCGTGATGGTGCGGGCAGCGCACCAAGAGCCGTAGGCGAGGTGCGGCCCCCTGCAGGGGCCTCCGGAGGGTCCCCGGCGGGCCGCCGGAGGGCGTTTTTTTACCGCATATGCGTCAATATACTCAAAATGTGCGTCTACCCCCGCTCGGTTTAGCTGTTTCAGGCCTGCTTCGTCCTCAGGCAGAGGAAATATTCCCCAAATAGAGCATCTAAGATGAAATCAACACAAAAAGAGCCCATTTTTTTGTCGCCTGCGGCGAAAAGCACGCCTAAAATGTGTTTTCGGGCCCGCACATTTTTTTTCGCCTACGGCGAAAAAAGGTGCGGCACAGAAAAAAAGGTCGTGCGGCAAGCCGCATCATGCCTCCGGTACGTGGTGAAAAAAACGGGATTACAACAAGAAAAAAGTGCTCCAGCGCAACATTTCACCACCTATTTTACGCCCTGGTATCTAAATAGTCGTGTTCACTGTTTTTTTCTTTTCCAAGCTTCCAAACTCTTTGCGAGGGCTGTACATATATACACCTTGGTTCAGCTTCGGCACAATTATAGAAGTAAACGTGACTGTAAAGCTTTACGAGTATGCATGTAGTGGACACGACTACGAACGAACATAGTATGTAGCAGGGCGTAAAATAGGCGCCCGGCTCGTGGTGGTGCGGGCAGCGCACCACGAGCCGTAGGCGAGGTGCGGCCCCCTGCAGGACCCCCCGGAGGGCACCCGGAGGGCCGCCGGAGGGCGTTTTTTCACCATATGTGCGTCAATATACTCAAAATGTGCGTCTAACCCGCTCGGTTTAGCTGTTTGAGGCCTGCTTCGTCCTCAAGCAGAGGAAACATGCCCCAAATAGAGCATCTAAGATGTAATCAACACAAAAAGAGCCCATTTGTTTGTCGCCTGCGGCGAAAAGCACGCCTAAAATGTTTTCGGGCTCGCAACATTTTTTGCGCCTACGGCGAAAAAAGGTGCGGCACAGTAAAAAATGTCGTGCGGCAAGCTGCACCATGCCTCCGGTGCGTGGTGAAAAAAACGGGGCTACGACAAAAAAAAAGTGCGCCAGCGCAACATTTCACCACCTTAATAGTCGTGTTCACTGTTTTTTTTTTTCCAAGTTTCCAAACTTTCAGTTTTTCCAATTTCTACATTTTTGTTGTAGAGATGATTTTTTTTTTCACCGGCAGCCCCTGGCGGGTAAATTTGGAATTTGGGAATAATATGGGGGAAAAAATACTAGCAGTGAGCAGCCCCGACCACCTGAGTGTAATGAGGTACGTGTTGTAGTGGGGTACGAAGTGTGATTTATCGATAGTTTTGTCGAAGCTGGATCAGGTCGTATACACTACTGTACTGGGTTTTCCCGTGGCTGAGCAGACTGAGCCAAGGGGGGAAGTTCTCGGGGTATCTGCGAGTGCCGGGGCGGTTGGGCACGAGGAAGGCGTTTATTCAAAGGTTTTCGTGTCAAATTATTTGTTGTAACACCATACTGCTGTGGACTACGTACCAGTATTTTTTGGAGGGTCATAGCCCATATAGCACCAGTATGCATACGTACGCGTTTCTGGTTGTTCTGAGGCTTGGCTGGGGAAACTTACTCCGAATTCAGCGTTAATTGAAGAGTTAGTGTAAAACAAGTATTTCGTCGAAACTGGGCCAAGTGGTGTGTGTTCTTCACATTAAACCGTTTATTCGTTTATTCCACCCGTCAACAACAACGACAGCACGCCCAGCAGTGATGTCCGTGTTGAATCTTCACCCTATACTAAGTATACGTATAGAGATACCATTACAAGCTCTGTGGGCACAAGCAGGCGTGGTTAACACTTATCCTACGTGCTTTTTCTTATCGCGCATTTTTCATCAAGCGCGGGGTCGCCGCCGGATGCATTGCTGCTGTTGTGGTCGCGATGCCCACTTCTACAGGAGGATGAAGATTAAGCCTTAGCATATTATCAAACCCATGACTATTCTAGATGGTGAAGGCATGGCTTGCACGAACTGTACTATGTATACTCGTACATACGTATGGAGCATATATTTCCTTTTAGGACGCGGTATGTGCGGCTGAGAATATATTGTACGTGAGGGGCCTTGCGTGCATCCCAGGAAACGGAAATATAGGGTTAGGGTACGCTCGGACTATTTGTAGGCGTAAATCACACCATGTTCGTATGGTGTTTAATTCGAGTCCGAGGCATATCAGGTACGAGGGTTGCTTCGCGCACGATAGTTGGGTGCATACAATCCGGGCCGTACAACCTGCGCCATATCATACAACCCAAGAGGTGAGGCTGAAAAATCCTCAACAATTTAGAAGCACATTGATGCTCAATACTTGTACTTCGTATGTGCAAGTTCACAGTAAGTGGTCATCGATGCAAGCTACGAGCACACGAATGAGATGCCGACAGCCTTCGTACTGGATGAAGGAACCGACTACGTATACGCAAAAAAGGGTATCGTTGTGTATACACGCCTGACATGGCTACAAAGGTTCCAGCAAGAAGGGAGACCGACTGCCACTCGGGCGTCGCCACATGATACCTGGTACGTATCAGTGTAAGGGGGGAGCATGTGCTTGTGAGTCGATGTGAACCATGATAACTGTATCAACGTCAGCCACACAGCAGTCGCACACGGCAGTTCGTTGTAACATACGAGGGGGGTACTTTGGTGTGCTTTTCCCGTCCTCAAGCATGACCACTACAACCAGCAACAGTATAAATGAGGTCTGCTTCAGTCTGTCGTAGGTTTAGTACGTTCGATATGCTCGCGTACGTACGATCCGCCAGCGGAGTCTTCGTTTTTACTACGAGTACACTACTGTACGTACTGTTGGACGTACTACTGCGCCGTAGTAGGAGTATATCCAACGTTTGTGATAGATCAGTCCAACATCGCCTATCGTCTCACATGCAATGCGGCGAGGTGGTGGGCCGCAACCGGGCTCGTCCATGGCGCGCGTATGATCACCCTCTGCGCGGTTCCGGGCTTGCGGGTAAACGTACTTCGCCACGGTCGACCCCGGCCCGATTTCCACCCAGCAGCGGGGGGACACGCCTTTCTCGTTGTTGTTGTGGCGCGGGCTTGCGGGAGACGGTCGTGTCGGCCTTGTCCTCCTTGTAGGAGGTTCCTCGGATTTTCTGTGTATGCGCCACCATCGACATCGATACCGCCGTCGTCGGCACGATGGCTGAAGACGCCAGCCCTATCGGACGAGGTAGAGAAGAGGCTCTCTCGGACCCTAACCCCGTCAGGAGACGACATAGCAGGCCGGCTCGCTGATTTTCTCACCGTACTACTGTACACCAGTAGTAGTAGTAATAGTTCCTGGCAGCACTTTTTGTTGGGGTTGTTCTATTACGCCTTGTTGTGCATGTTACATGTGTTACATATCCTCGCCGTTGTTGTTTGTTGTCGATTGTCGAGTCGAAAGGAACAAAAATGAAGACGGATCTCCGAAAAAAATGGAAAATCGATGAACGACGGTTTCATTTTTTGAAGAACGCCTCTTCCATCAAACAGGGGACACATCAGGCAAAACATCGGGACGAGCGCGCCGAGAGGCCAGCCCATCCACGCCCAACGAGCAAGAGAGAATGCCAGCTGGGGCCTGGAGGAACCAGCCTATCCCTGGGGCCCTACCACTGAAAGTGAAGTGCTTGCTGCGATAGTGGGGAGGGTGCTCCTTGGACGAGTAAAAGTTTGCCCCCGGACGCACACACCCCTTGGCGCGATTTTGAAGCAAGGCCTCTCCAAGGTAAGAGAGAGGGGGATGATAATTTATAGAGGTTGATATGATACCAACACCGACGACGGTTTTCAGGCAAGGGGTAGAGCGCCTTCGGGCCGGGGATGAAAACCGGTGAGCTCGGGTGGGGTGTTGTTTCACGCTGTGTACACACCTCACCGAGGCTGTACCGTGAGGCTCCGTTTTTGGTCGAGATCGAGATCGATCGATCGCTCGCATTTGCTGCTTTTGCAAATCGATAAACCAAATAGATAAGCCGCGTCCATACTCTATCGTAGTCTAAAGGCACCGCCACAGCGCCTAGCGCAAGGTGTGATCGTTGGTACAAGCACTACCTACTTGTAGTTGCCTCTCTCGACGAGCGGGCGGCCAACACGAAGTTCAGGTGTACCAACAGCAGACAATGAGGGCTGTCTGCGTAGCATGGCATCGGCCGCCACCTCCTTGATTGTGGACCAAGATCCAAGTGCTGTAATCTATAATCTTCCCTCCATTTTTGTTTGTTTGCATTTTTGCCTCCCGCGACTTTTTTCTCAAAACTCGAAAACTTCGAAGCCCATACAGCAGACAATAGCATGATGAGGAAGTATGATACGTATACTCGTCGTACACACATGGCAGTTCATGCTGCCTCTGCCTCTGCCTCTGCTGCTGCTGCTGTCGCTGCTGCGGTTGCATTTGTGAACTCGGACCTGCAAGCGACACGAGAAAAAACTGAGCAATATGGCCACAGCAAGTCAGAGCGTGGTAGCCTTATCGCGAGCACCTCACACCTCGGACAGACCATCGATCCCATCTTCATGTTCTAGATCTTTCAGCATGGCAGATGATAGAGATGCCTGATCTGTATCATCTAATCGTAGCTCGTGTTGTCTGGTTGGACCTGTACAATCTGTATGATCCTCGTATATACAGCAAGCAGTACACCAGCAGTACAGCAGTACAGGGCACCTACTAAGAAACAGGCTAACATGAAAGCCAGGCTGATATTTGGAGGAAAAAAAAGAAATTCGGGAGTTGTTATCCTGAATTTATTATTTTAGTGCAGAAAACACCCTCTGTCAAATATGAAATCCGTCCTGGGTCCTGGACCACATTTCCTGTGTCCTGTACTTGGGTGGGTTGGATCTGCAGCTGTACTTTTGGGCAGTAGATACGTACACAGACCCTGGACATTCTCTCACAATGGCACGTGAGGACCTTCTGTGGATGATGCTAATGGATCACGATCTGCTGGAGGCGTGGAAAAACTTCAACCAGTTGATTACAGCAGTATGTATGATATGACATTAACGATTCCACGCCTTTGCTGGTACTGGGCGAGATCGTTGGCTTGCCTGCTGCTCCTTCTTCGTCATGTGTGAGAGTCTACGTATAGCAGTACGAACTACCACTCTGCCCCTAAATACAAGCACCTTTTGTACATAAATATTCAATAAAAGGGTGCTTATATTTCGGTACCGAGTGGTACATCGGTATACGTACGGGAGCGCCTATTTTTTTTTGTAACCCCCAGCTAAAAAAGCCGAGAGGCACCCCCTGACCCTAACCCTACGTACGTATAACACGAAGTATACGTAACCCTAACCGTATTCGTGCACCACCTCTACCCCCTCACCCGGAACCATGCCCTCGGATAGCTGCACAGGGCATACTATTAATAATCCTTAGACACAACGTTCCCGGGATTGTGGTTGATTTGAAATCCCGGCGGGGTGGCGCAAGCTGAAAATAGACGACATTGCAGTACGTAACAGCAGGCGTTTTTGTTCCTCGTATATACCGGCTACGTATATACTCGTACGTATTGCTGTAGTGACGAGCGGGCAAGAACGAAGACCATAAAAAACTCTTGGCAAAGGTAATTGTCAAATAATTAGCCACCGCGGCCGAGTAACACCAACCAGCCCAAACGAATTTGTAGTTATTTCTTTACGAAGTACGAACTGTACTCGTAGTACAACTAGAGATGGGCACCGGATAGAGAAGAAACCGGTTAACCGCGGTTTTTGGAAACCCATCAGGCGTGTGTGATTAGTCGTTTTTTCGAAATAAAAACTGGCGGTTTTTGAGGTCCGGTTAACCGGTTAACCGGATAAAAACACCGGTTTAACCGGTTAACCGGTTCAACCGGAAAACCGGATAACCCATCTACACTAAAACGTGCCAGTGAACGTGACAACGTCAACGCTGGTTGATCCGACGTCTAATGTGCCTACTCTAGGACGTATCAACCATTGCAGCAATGAACAAGGCGACCATACGTGGGCGTGGGGAGAGAGAGGGTGGTAGCCTGAAAGTCGGTGGATCCACTGCGGCACAACCCCCTCCCCTCTCCCCGCACACCAAACACTACCCAACACTCGCACACAACCAAACACACACCACTAATCTCTGCTCGCAAGTCCAACACACCGCCACTCCAACATGAGCCAAGAGGTGGTTGTAGTCGATGACGTGGCTGCGGCAAACGACGACAGCACTAGCTCAGACGAGCCAATATTTTGCCGGTTCGGACCCCAGACGAGCCAATCTTTGTGTTGGGTATTTAAACGGTTGGAGCATTTTCGAAATTCAGGGTGTTGTTTTTAATTTAATTTGTGACACGTACTTTCCAGCTCAACTGGCGGGATCGTGCACACTCAACGGCCTTCTAGACAAAAGCCTTGTTCACAGGTGTTAATCCCCTTGTGCACCCCTTCTACCCACCGGCTCGTGGCTTCGTTTACAGTATGCGGGTCAGGATATTTTGATTTTGCAGAAGGTTTGAGACGTGCCAGGTAGACTAACGAGCAGGGCGACTGTTGCTTGTAATCGTCGCACGACGTTATAACCCTGATGGTGGTTTGTGCAGTTTCGGGAGCATGCAGTGTGCGGGTCTGGTTGTAGTGGTTTCGCTTACAATCGACGTGACGCTTATCCAAGTAGTAGTACCAGGTAATACAATATATATACATATCTGGTTGATCGACCTCACTATTCCATCTCAAAGAGGCGCAGTTGCGAACATAACCAATATTAACGCACTGTAAATTGTGTGATGGGGCATCTGTTGTTGTTGTTATTCAGTCTCCCAACCACTGGCTCCACGCTATGTAGCCTCTTCAAGTCCCTTCGCTTTTTGCATCGCAGCGTGCATTGTTTTCTCTGTATTTCGTTTTATTTCGGTACCTTCACGCCATGGTTAGCTTTACATGGCTTTCGTCTTCATCGTAACCCGCTTGCTGTTGGCATATCGAAGCTTTTTCTTCTCGTATGGCGTGCTTGTCTCACGCGTGAGGCGTTGAAGCCTCATTTCGAGGTGGGGAAGATTTATGTCCTCGCGTATTTGTTTCGAATAGCCGCACCTTCGACCGCCTTTCCAATTCCTGGGATGATATGATCATTTGGTCGTCGTGGGATCTGCATGTATGTACGACAATTCAGGGTGGGCTAATGTGATGGTATCACGTAGCTTGAGGAGGTGCAGTAGGTATTATTACAAGTATAGATAGACAATTGCGTACGAACGAGTATGAGATCGCGTGACGTGCTAGATACGGAAACACACTTTTGTTTTTTTTCGTGGAAGTGCGCGGAAGTTTCCACGGAAGCGATGGAAGCTTCCGTGGAAGCTTCCACAGAAGCGATGGAAGCTTCCGTGGAAGCGATGGAAGCTTCCGTGGAAACGATGGAAGCTTCCGTGGAAGCATGGAAGCTTCCGCGGAAGCATGGAAGCTTCCGTGGAAGCTTCCACCGTGGAAACTTCCGTGGAAGCTGACAGTGGAAGTTCTAAACATCCGCGTTTTGACCGCGAGGTGGAAAGAGCGAGGCTGGGAGTCGACCTTGTGCTTCGCACCTGGGCAGGTCTAGGGTGGCTCCATTCTGCTTCGCCTCACTCCGCGGTTTTTATTAAGAAGGCTCTTATGGGAACACATCCTGGCGGGGCCTGTTTGTGTGGGATCAGGGGTGTGATGGGATCACCCTTTCTTTGGTGGACGAGTGGTGGTAAGCTTCCACGAATACTTCCACGGGAGCTTCCATGACGGCAGCGTCGACATCTTCCGCAGAATCACGTACGGCCTGCGTGGAAGCTTACACCGTCCCCGTGGAAGTATGGAAGCTTCCACGGAAATTTCCATGGACTTCCGCGGAAGCTTCCATGGAAGCGGTGGAAGTTTCCGTGGAAGCGGTGGAAGCTTCCATGGAAGCTTCCGCGGAAGTCCATGGAAAAAACCAATAGTGGACTAGACCGATCGTACATGTCTGAAGATACATGGATAGTGGGATCAGCCTGGTACTTGGCTGAGTCCTACCTTCGTCGTACTCCGTTCTTGTACCCTATCGAGCTCTAACATGAGATAAACAACAAGAAGAGCTTTACTATGGATAGGGAGAAGCGTGCCCTGGCCAGCATCGACATTCCTGTGTCCTGTGATGAGGGTCTTACCTTCACACTTGGGGAGTGCGCAACAAGGGTGCAAATAAAAGAAAAAACACCTATGTTTTTCAATATTATGGATGCTTTACCGCATCAAAACCGGTTAAACCGGTTTTCGGTTAACCGGTTAAAACCGGCTGAAAACAACCGGTTAAACCGGTTTTTTGTTTTTGAGAATAACGCCTCCTATCCGGTTTTCCGTTTTTCGAATATGCCATCCGGTGCCCATCTCTAAGTACAACACGTCAGCTGTGAGGTCGACCGATTGAGTGGTTGGTTTTCAAGTTTCAACCTTTAGCTATGCTCTCGTACGAGGGCGTTATTCGGCGTCGGGGGCAGGGTTTTGGGGCCAGAGGTGGTGTAGACGGGTTAGGGGCATGTGGGGTTAGGGTACGTAGGGTGCCTGTCGACTTTTTCAGCTACAGTTGGGGTTACACACATTGTTTGTAAGCCGCGGGTTACAAATAGGCGCTCCCATCGGTGCATTGCCTACAAATGTAGCATGTACCGGGTACGGTAGTTCGTAAATAGTAAATAGTAATATTGATAGTTCTCTTATGAGTAGATTTTCCTGGAGTCACGTCGGTCCAGGCGTACTGCTGCTGCTGCTGCTGCTGCTCGGTCGGTTCATGATCCTTCTCCTATGTCTGAAAATGTGAAAAGGATAAACTTTCAATCAGCTGTGATGCCCGAGACTTTCGTCAAAACTCATAATTTCCAGACTGCGTGTGATATACATCGATCGCTCGTTCAGATACCAGGTAGTACTCGTACCTATACGAGGTACCGTGAAGATGCGCGACGCGGGTTGCAAATCCTAATCCTCGAGATAATCACAGCTTTTATTTTTTATTTTTATGTTTCTTTAAAAAAAAGAGGGTTGAGTTCGCACTGGGGTGCAAATCGTTTTTCGGGGGTAATTTTCTCGACAACGATAATAAGGGTGCTAAAATCGTACCTGGTACATTCTATTTTTGGCAGGTTCTTGACCAAGGTCTTGCCGAGACCGCACCCCCCAATTCGGAAATGAATATGTATTCCCCATTCTATATATATATATGTCGGACCGTCCCAACAACAACCAGGCGCGCCGCGCGCCCTGAATCAGCACTTTGCACACAACGAGGAGCGCGGTGCCGAACCATGCGCGAAGGGTGGATGTGGAGTGGAAGGAATTAGCACTCTCGTGCGGACCAAGAAAACAAAAAGAAAAAAAGTTGAATACAAAACGGATGCGGATACAGGTATTTATTTGTAAACCGAACACCCTCATCTGGAACTCCCGCAAAACACTCAAGGTACGTACTCGTATATGAGAAAGCTGAAGGCGTCTACTACTCCTTGCTGTACGCACGAGCGAACCTCACTCAAGAAACAAACACCAGACACGCGAGCCTGGACCATACATAATCCACGGTCGCGCCCGACATTCACGCTGCCGCGGTAGGAAGTAGCGAGATCGTGCGGGTAAATACATAAAACGCTTCTAAAACAAAACGGCCGCCGAGATCTCTCGCTCATGCAAGACGCGCGACCCAAAGTGCCCTCGTACGTATGTACTCGTGCGAGTATCCGAGCGAAGCCCACAACAACCGGCAATCATTCTCACCTTCTACGAGAGACCTTGGCGCGCGCGCCCCCTTCTTCAGCGCTTTGGCGGTCGTGCGCGCCTGCTCTTCGCTTGGTGTCCGGATGACCCAGACGTTCTTCTTTAAAATTGACCCGCACTCGTCATGCTAGAACGTACCACCGCGTTTCTTGAGCTCGTCGCTTACAGGCAACGCGTTCTTGACCGCCGCCACCCCAGTTCCGTGTAATACGTTGTATACTACGACATCGGATGAGGAGCTTGGCATCCAGGCCCAAGCTTGCACCCAAAGCAAGCACAGGCCTGGCTGCCAAGCTTCTCATCCGCCGTCGTCGTCTATAACGTGTTGGACGGAACTGGGCTGGCGGCGGTTGAGAACGCGTTCCCTGCACGCGACGAGCTCAAGAAATGCGGTGGTATTTTCTTGCGTGAAGGGTGCTGGTCAATTCTGGAGAAGAACGTCTGGGCCATCCGGACACCAAGCGAAGAGCAGGCGCCACGCGCGAGGTCTGTCGTCGAAGGTGTTGAATTGTTTCCGGTTGTTGTGTGGTTGGTTGGCTCGTAAGGGACTCTCGCTCGGATTACTCGCACGAGCGTACATAATAGGGCACTTTGTGTTACGTATATACGTATGCGTTTTTTACGTGAGAGTGAGAGATACACTCGCTTTAATATCGAGAGATATACGCTCGCTTTATATCTCGGCGGCCGTTTTGTGCTGACGTGCTTGTATGTATTTACCCGCACGATCTCGCTGCTTCCTATTACAAAGGACCATAGTAAATAGGGCCAAATATTGTTGGTAAAAAAAGGCAAATGTATAGGTTTTTGTGTCTACCGTAGGTCCTGTTTACTATGATCCTCCGTAATAGCTGGAAAACTTATCCCACACTGATTCCAAGTAGTTTGTCCCCAAATTCGTGGGACCAGTTCTTAACCCTTTAGGAACTGCAGTCCCGATGTGGGGACAAAACACTTGGAATTAGACTGAAATATGGGTTTCTGTACAGTGCAGTACTATGGCCCCCCGTAATAGCGTAGCAGTGTCGACGTGGGGCGCGCCCGTGGGTTTGTTATGCCCCGGGCTCGCGTATCTGGTGGTGACCGTCGTGTGTGATTCGCTCGTACATACAGCAGTAGACGTTTTCCGCTTTCTCACGGAGGAGTACGTACCTCGAGTGTTGCGCGTGTTGCAGATGAGGCGTGCTCGCTTTATATACGTATCCGCTTCCTTTTTTTTTTGTATCCCAAGCGTTTTTTGTTTTTTTTCTGCCCGCCCGAGTGTTGTTTTCTTCCGCACCCACCCTTTGCGCATCGTTGGGCACCACTTTCCTTGTTGTGTGCAACGTGTTGATTTAGGGCGCACGGCGCGCCTGGTTGTTGTTGGGACGGTCGGATATATATATTGAAAACATTAAAAAAACAACAGCTGTGAGCTCGAGGATTTCGTCGAAGCTCATCTTTGCTAGCTGAGTGTAATACTTCGATCGCGCGTACTTACGGATTTTATATGTCCTCATGTAGGATGTACATCCCGTATGAGGGGGACACAATCTGAGGCTGTAGAATTCAGGAAGTGTGTGTCTATAGAGTGGGGGATCAATATTTTTTTGTTCGAATTCGGGGAGGACGCATACTACGATAGAGGTGCACCATGTTTTTTTTTTTCTGAGGGTGTTCTCTTGAGGAGCTCTATACATTCACCCAAAGACAGATTTTGGAGGAAACTAAGAGTGCTACGATATACACTATATACCCGATGAACAACTCATCTCGATGAGCTCGTGAAAAGGCCAAAAGCAGAACATTATTATTTGCTGGCACGTACGTACACAACACGGCCTCATGCAGAAAACCCGAGAAATCGGCTTATCCACTCCCGAGGGGGAAAAAAACTTCGAGCGCCCGCGCCACGCGAGCCACAGAGCTCGGATTGAGCCCAAACCTCGACCAATGTGTCCGGCCGGGCCTCCCGTGTCGGGGTACTTAGCGTTTTGCCGAAAAGCGCTCGCGCGGAGAGAAAAGTTGCGAAAAGTGCGAAAATTTCACAAACATAACTATACATATATACCCGATGAACAACCCAATTTTGGCTACAAAGTATATAAAGTATACCTGGTATATATACATATGTATGTCAAGATATGTAGGACCGTTCAGATGCTTGCGGAGGTACTTCAGATCGTCCTCGCTTCAGACCGGATTTCACTCGGAATCCCTTCGGCGCCCTCGCGATCGCTTTCTCGCCCGCTCTTCTCGAGGGTCGCGTCCTTGAGCCTCCGCCCCTCATATTCCCCGCCCGCGCACTCTCGGGTCGCGCGCCGCCGCCGAGCGCGGGGGCCTTCAATCCGTAGGCTCTTGCGAAACGGCGGGACATCGAGACTTTTCTTCGAGGCAGCACAAGGTTCTTTGCGGGACGTCGAGGTTGTTCATTCGAGGCAGCAAGGTTATTTTGAGGTTGTTTCTTGGAGATACTCGTACGTAGCGAGGTTCTACCTACACTTTTTCTGTAGATCTGCATATTGTTCCAGGATCTCGGGGGGGGGGTTTCCGTCGCGAGCTTCGATAGCTCTTTTCTTCGATAGCTCGGTCTCGCTAATGCGACCGCCTTCTCCCGACTACCTCCCTGAGCGGGTCGTCTATAGTCCCTTCCACCCCCTCAGCCTTGCTTCGTCGGGATACGAGTACGATACTACATACAGCAGCTAGCACAGCAGTCTTTGTGCAGTAGTACATTACGACAACAAAAAGCTCGGCTATTTTTTCTCGGGTGGATTCATACGACTACTACGTAATACGTGCCGTATACTGCTGTAGCTCCCTTTTCAGGGCAGAAATATTACTGTACTACGAGAAGCTTGGCATGCAGCGTGAACTGGGATCGTCAGCGATCGTTGTTGTTGTTGTTGATGATGTTGATGTTTAGTTTTCTCACATGAAGTCATCGCCGCAATCTATGAACAATCCGTGGGATTGGACGACGGTATTGTTGCTGTTACTGTTATCACATGGACCCTTTTTAACTTATTAATAGTACACACTTTTTCCCACACTATTTCCAAGTAGTTTGTCCCGAAGAATGTGGTTTGCACTTCTAAAGGGAATTAAGACGTCACCTTATTCTGGTGGGTGTTTCTGAGACAGGCTCAGGACAGCATTTCGAAAGTTCCGAAATGGTAATCTACCTGGTACGGATACCAATATACGGCAAAGGCATATCGTACGTGCTCTGTCTTTCGCCGCCCGGTCGGGCCTGGCACGATCTCCGCTTCGGCCTGTAACGATATCTGGTCGGGCCTGGTGGAATTGCCGCTTGGACCTGGGACGATATGTGTTTGGGCATAACACGATCTCCGTTGGACCTGAAACGATCTCCGGTCGGGCCTGGCACGGTCTCATCTTGGACCTGGCCCTATCTCCGCTTGGACCTGGCACTATCTCCGGTTAGACCTGGCACGATCTCCGGTTGGGTCTAGCACATTCTCCGTTCGGGCCTGGCACGCTCTCCTTTCGGGCCTGGCTCGATCTCCGCTTGGGCCTGGGTTGGGTCTCCACGACTATTGATAGCGTGATCTTCCGCTCCGGCGGGGACCCGAAGCACCAACTGCGTCGCCGAATTCCTCGCTTCGTCTGGCTGCATCAAATCCCGAATCGTGGCAAGTGACTGCGAGTGACGGCGGTGGGGAACAAATCAAGGCTGTTGCGCTCTGTACGGAGCGCGTGTTCAGTTCGCCATCAACGTGGAGGTGTTTGGGACCCTTGCTTCTTGGGCTTTTTTGTCCCACAGCAGTGTGCTTGGTGGAAACGTATACCTGGTATACGATTGTGAGAACTACAGCAGCACAGCCTGGAGTTCCCCCGATGTAGGATGCCTCCGAGTCGACTCTTTGCGCTGCGAGTTTTTCCCTCCATTTGCCAAAAATGCAAAACAATATCTCAATATACGAGAATGGCGATCGTCCAGCTCGATATCTTCTGTGAATTTGGATAATTGACATAAAGTTGATATTTTTTATGCGCATTCTCTAAATAATATTCTCCCGAATGTTCGGTTTTCGGAGTGGCTTCAGTTTGCAGAAGATGCAACATCTGTCTGGCCAACAACAAAAAGTGGAACGATACACACAGACCGAATACTGTCCACGACCATGCGATACTCTCAGCAAAACACGGAATTTGGCGTGGGCACCAAGATCTAGCGCAAATATAGTGTTTGCTGGTACCCTGCAAACTGCAAATACGGACGTTGAAGTGGGCACCAAGATCTAATGCAGATGAGGTATTTATTGGCATTTCATGCTGCGTATTCTGTAGCGAGAACTCATTGCTTTCGAAGCTGTAATAATTTGTATACCGCTCTGAAAAACCTACACACCCCGTAAAAACACGCCTTGATAAAAACACGCCTTGATCTTACTCACGTACTGTAGTATCATATAAGGACAATGGGCACCCCGTTAAGAGCACCCGGGTTAAGTAAGAGCATGCAGTCTAAACGGCTCGTCCCACCTATACTAAAAGCTGTATATATTCCCACTACAGATAAGACCAATATGCAGCTAAGAGGGCCTGTTTCGGCTTGTCACAAGGCGCTCTTTAATCGGGGTATCCACTGTACCAGGTATGACACGAAGCTTGCAAATACCTGGTATGATTTTTGAGGAATTTTTTATTTCATAGGTTGGGTTTCCAATTATTTTTTCCGCAATTTATACGTCGGGGCTTAACACTCGCTGGCCATCACGAGAGGCCAAAAGAGACAGCCAGATGAACGGTTGCGCTTCGCCTCAAGAGCAGACGCAACCAAGAACAAATCTCAAAAAGAGAAGAAAAACAAATAGTAGGAATGACGAAAATCAGCAGACGGACGAGGCGCCGAGAACAAAAGGGTGGGACAACCGGTGCAAACCCTACTCGTACATATGGCTTGCATTACGTTGATGTATGTACGTTGATAGTCCGGGTCACCATTAACAGCGAACAAGGAGGACACTCAGATGTATATGCTGAGTGGTTATTTGCCGTCAGGAGCAGAATAATTGGGGTTGGGGCACTCATTCGGATAGCGGATTACGCGCGGATAATAAATAATAATGGGGGGAGGGGGGACTCAATCGGATAGCGGACGACGCGCGGAGAATGAACGCTGGTGCGACCGTGCATCCGTGCACGCGTGTCTGCCGCAGAGCCAAGCGATTCTCCAACCAAGAAAAGGTTTTGTATGTATTTTATCTGCCGCCCGTCCTTCTTCACCAAGGACAACCCTGGCAAATCACCAATTCGATTTTTTTTTTTTTCCAGGGCATATTTTGAGCACGGACAAGCGGCGCATCCCCTCCCCCAAATCCCGTCACTTTGGACACGCCTCCGCTCCTCCTCTTGGGCTTGAGTCGCTACCTTTCACCAAACGCATGTTCGCTTCCGTGTGCAGCCTGTGCTCGTGCTCCAACGCTCAAGCTTGCCACTGCGTCACGCCTGCGACACGACTGTGGTGGTTCGGTTATCTGCCCAATTTTGGTCACTGCTTGTTTCTCTCCTCCACCGTTGATTTCCGCTGATCGGCAAGGTTCACCCTCCTCGGTGCGTAGACCGCGGGCCGTGTCTTATTGCACCTCAGATGCTTGATGATGGCGTCCCTCCAACGCAGGGTGTCGCGCCGCTTCCCCTGAGTTTCCTGTCGCGCCTGCTCGTCGCGGCTTGAGCTATATACCGTTTTTACAAAAGCCAGCACTCGAGCCATTTTTTTATGTATCGTAAGTATATTCCAGTTGCCTTTTACGCGCCTTTATCTTTTGTTACACGATTGTTGTACGTACGTACCAGGCGGTCTTGGCGGGAACGGGTGTTCTTCGGTAACTTGTCGTCTTGGGGGTGTGGTTCATTGCGCGGTTTTTGTTGTGTCGTCGTCTGCGTGGAAAACAGACGTGAAGTTCGGCAGAAACCGTTTATAGCTGGCGCGATGGAGAACCAAAAATGTCACACCCCACAAACAAAAGAAACATAAAGAAAGACCTCTAATAATAATCTCAACCAAACAATATTTAGTTTATTTCTTGCTTTGCGGCATGCACATTATTTTCCCCGGTAATTAGTCACCCCCTGAGTAGCAAGGCTCAGAAGAAAAAGGAGGCTAAATGAAGAACAGAATGAAGAGTGAAGACCACCACGTACTTATATTTTTGCTATAGTGGCCGCACGACAATGTGCAGCATTTCTCTTAGATAATGTATCGTGCATGTTCCAGTCCGACATAATTCGAATGTCTCGTATTATTAGGGACCTAGGGTAGACACAAAAACGTATATATATATATTCCCTACTTTTTCTAACAATATTTGGTCCTATTTACTATGGTCCCCCGTGATGGGTATAGTAATCTCTCTACCAATTAATAATAGTATCACTTCATGAGCCGACAAATATCCCACTTGTGATTTTATTTCTATTGAATACCAGGTACAATGTTTAGTTTGTTTGGCGTATAGCGGTATGTCATTGTAGCAGTGCATATTAACACGCGCATATAATACATACTTCATTTAGACGAAGGAACAGAAAGTGAAGACCACTACGTACGAGTTAATAATACAGTGTATACATGAAGTATCACATCAAGCTTGCGAAGATGTTTTTGATAATTACGTTCGACCTCACCATATTTCACCGCTTATTTTTTTAATGTACATATCATATAATATAATATGATACAATAGCATACCGGTATATATTTGCACACCCAAACTACGGTACGGTCAGGATTCACAGCTGTCAGATTGTGTTGCCCTCAACAAGACATGCATACTCGTATCCTTCATGAGGTCGTGTAACACCCGTAGTATTTACGTGCGATCGAAGTATCATGCGCAGCTTGCAAAATATGAGTTATGTATACTTCGAAGTATAGTCTAGACGAAATCCTCAATCTCACACCTCATGTTTTTTTTTTTTTTTTTTTTTTTTTTTTTTTTTTTTTTTTTTTAATAGACAAATCAGGCCGGTTTGAGGTCGTCAGCAAGCAGACCATCGGACCCTTTTTGCCAGGCATTGGAGTTGGCACTTACGTAAACGGGTTGCAAATTATGAAGAGCCGAATCGTGGGCATTATGAAGTATTCGGCGATAAACGCGCGCAGATTAATATACCGGTCTAAAACCAAGCTACTTTTGGGTCGCCAGAAGTGTCAGCATTTCGACGAATTCCCCCCCCCCCCCATCTCTTGCCGCTTTTGTTTGGTCGGCAAGTACCCGTAACGCACCGCGTGCGCATGCCTCCCTAACAGTTTATTGGTATTGCCACATCATCTCACGGGCAGCCCTAACAAACGTTTGGTATTGCAACATTATGTCTAACGGCCGTTTTTTTTTTGCCCACCCCCAAAAACCGCGTGCTTTTTGCCTCGCCAGGTCTTTTATGGGAGGAAGGCTCCACCATGGTGTACACGGTGACCCTGATGAACCCCCTAGCTTCCGGGTCGGATGGCACTTGGCACCTGGACCTCCTCATGGAGGCCGTGGTTGGAGAAACCCCGGCGGAGCCCCTCTCTGCGGCGAATGGCAGCCCCGCCCCACCTTGCAATGCGGGCAGTGGCGCCGCGGCCGCCACAGCTGACGGCGGGGGCGGTGGAGAACCTTCAGCCGGGAAAGCGAACAGCCCACTCCTCCCTCCTGTGGACGACGTCAGCGACGACGACGAGGACGAGGAGAGTGACGACGAGCGGCAGAAGCGTGAGGGGGGCGGAGATGGGGCGGGTTCGGGTTCGGGTGGGGTCGGTGCGCGGGGCGGGGCGCATCCGCAAGATGACCGCGCGGGCGGCGCAGGCGGGGCGGGCTCAGGCGGGGATGGTGCGGGCGGAGGAGGGGTGCTTCCGGGAGATGGCCTTGCGGGGGTGGAAGGTGAGGAAAGAGGGGCGGTGGACGATGTCCTGGAAATATCGGATGACAGCCTGGATGAAAGCGCGGACGATGGGGGCACCGACAACGAGGAGGGCGCCGAGGAGCAGGGTTCGAACGCCCTGCGGCAACGCAACGGGGTCAACCCGCCGGCAGCGTTGGAGACGGAAACGGAGGAGACGGGTGCGGCTGCGGCTGCATTCGACGACGAACAGATTTCGAGCGACGAGGTATCGAGCGAAGACGAGCCCATCGGAAGAGCCGGCACAGGTCCACAGCCTGAAAAGCGTGCCCTCCAGGCGCCGCCCGCTGAGGAAACTGACCGCGCTTCCGAGACGAGGGTGGAGATGCCGTCCCCAGCGACTCCGCCGCCGCCGCCGCCGCGGCCTAGCCCGCCTTCCTCAGCGATGGCGGCATCTTGTGCGCGATCTCCTCTTGACAAGTACAAATCGCCGGAAAGTTTTGCCAGCCAGACCCCCGAAAGTATGAACGAAAAGGATTCTTCGTACGAGTCGGAGAGAAGTTCGGGGGACAGCAGCGACGCGGACATGGATTACGACAGCGATGGCTATGAGCCGGACGTCCCGTTCCCACCGTGCTCCGTGATACACAAGGAGCGCAGGACCTACAAGCAGTCGCTCTGCAAGGAGTGTTTCGAGACATACGTGCGTACACAGTGTTTATTTTACTTTTTTGTTTGTTTGTTGTTTTCAGTTGTCTACAGGATGAGCGTGCGGAGCGACCGCGATCACGTTTATAAAATATATATGTAGAGAGAGAAGTGCAACCCTCGCGGCGATGAAAGCATTGTTATTATTATTATTATTATTATTATTATTATTATTATTATTATTATTATTATTATTATTATTATTATTATTATTATTATTATCCTCCGGCGGATGTGGGTAAAAATACAGCTCAAGCCTTAACTGCGCTCAGGCGCCCTACTGCACTCGTCTAAGGGGGCTGCACCCAATCTAGAGACGGACGCAGCCGGAGATGTCGTGACTCCGGGTTTCTGTTTCCTGTGTACCGGTACGTTTCGAAACTGAGACCGATGCCCTGGACGGGCGCCCAAAGATGATGCCGTGACGAGAGGCCATCGTCGTTGTCTAGAAGTGGACCTCTCGAAACATTTCCTCGCGCCGTGCGACAAGTCCGGTAAGAGGATCCCGTTGCTGGGTGCAGGCCAACCCGGTCAACCCCCCCCTGCTAATCCGGTTGTTTCTAACTGAACGGCATTGCTTTCTAGACCGCAGGCGTTTGTTTTTGCAGATTTTGGGGTCGATTTTTTTTTTTTTTTTTTACACCGAATGCTTTCAGTAAAAGCAGACGGCTATTAAAATAGGTGGGAGTCTCACTACTGCTGTACAGCGTAGCTTCGTCTGGTTGTTATGCAGACAGAGCTGGAACCGACGTTTCACTATCAACACGTAACTGCCACATCGTGGTGTTCAGCACCATCCTTCGATTGGCCGGAGTAAGCACGTACTTCAAAGTACACGGCGTACCTCACCCTTCCGTTTGAGAGGTATCATATGGAGTTTTTGCACGGCGGAGCTGCACGCAGCCTATTCTTTTGAGTTTAGTGCGCTTGGGCTGAAAGCCACCGTTAGTTTGAGTGGATCGCGCTGGACTCCAGGCATCGGGTTGAGTGGTGCACTGACCACGTAAACAGGAAACGGAATTAATATGACACCGCAAAGCCACGCTTTTAATCAAAATGACACCGCAAAGCCAACGCTTTTTTTTTAATCGAAATGACACCGCCAAAGTCGTTTCTTGTTTTTTGTTTTTTAACCCACAGCCCCCAAATGTCGGTCCTCGTCGTGCAACAACCCTCAGACACGTGACCTCCAGCGAGCTGGCATACGCCGATCGGATGTTGACTCCGACACCGGCCGAACCACCAAAAGAAAAAGAACCCGCTCGCGACGTCGCCGGCAGCCGAGGGAGCGGGCGGCCAGCAGCGCCTGCAAGCAAGGTATGGTCGACCGGCGTTCCAGGAGGCTGCGCAGAGAGAGTAGGGAGATTAACACCAGCCCCAACAGTGACCGCAAGGAGCGACGCAAGAACAGGTCGGTGGTAGCCGCTTCCGCGCGACTCGGCGAAACGTCCCAGCAGGACAAAATTCCGAAGAAAAAAACGCCGGGGGACAAGAACAGCAAGGTCAACTTCCCGAGGATGAAGAGGCGGTTGAGCAAGGAAGGCGGGATGCAGGAGTTGAAGTACTCGTCGTCCGAGGCTGCGGATATCCACGACTGGTCGGAAAGCGGCAGCGACGGCAGTGGCAAGGGCAAGGGCAAGAAGGGCATCGTTGGCGCCCAGAGGGATAAACCCCGCGGGGGGGACAGGACGGTCAGGACGGAGAAGGCGGGCAAACCGCCGCGCGCCGTCAAGCCTTCAGCTGTCGGCAAGACGGTGATCGATATCGCGCATTCGGGTTCGAGTGAAGATGATTCCGCCCCCGCCGCCGCGCCCGCGGCCGGCGCGGCGCCAGCGCGCCTCGGCGGCAAAAAGCGTAGCAGCAAACAGGACACCGCTGGGACGGCTGCGACCAACTCCAGAGGCCGTGGGAGTGATGCCTCTCTGGGCGCGCTCATAGGCGGTCCACCCCTGCAAAGGGCGACTTCCGTTGATTCTTCGTTCCCCCCGGATCAGGGAAGCCACCCGAAACTCAAGAAGCGGGCGTCGGTGGGTGACTTGCAGGGCCGCGCGAACACGGCGGAAGGGAGTAGTAGCTTTCCCGGGCGCGATCGGCTTCAGCTTAAGCGAGCCGAGTCTTTCGACACGGCAACTTCTAGACGGGATGGTTTGCCTTCGAACGGGTGCGTGTCTTCGCGTGCAGAGTCGGCAACGGGGCAGGACGCGCGACCACTCCGATCTATCCCCGAGTTATCCTCGAGCCAGTCGGAACACCGATCCACGGTCGGCGGCGCGGTAGGGTCGTCGACCAAACAGTCGGAAAAGCGCGGGAGGGCAGATTTGACCGATTCTCGACGCCCAAAGGTGGCGAAGAAGGCCAGGCCCGCCGAAAAGGAGGACGCTCCTGCAACAATTCAGAAAAAGCCGGCGTACGCACAGGTCCCCCATTTCACGGGTGTTGTCCGTAAGGTTTCCAACGGAAAGTTTTTCTTGTGGGTGCATGACAAGCTGCACGATGGGAAACCCTACGACAGGTGAGCGGGGAGACGGTACGTAGCGACAGAATTCTCCGTCTCCGCAGATTTTTTTACGCGAACCCCCAAAACAGGCTGATTTGAGTCGGCAAGTGGGCTGTCCCATCAGCTGGCTTCGCCAGCCGATTTGCCGACCACAGCCAGTTATTCGGTCAGCGAAATCCTCTTCCGACTCGGGGCTCTACAAACATGGGGGTGGCGGCTTCGTGGCTTCTACGGTAGTGCTTGTTCGGAAGATGCACGTCGCCCACCCCGGGCTTCTTTATTGCGCGCGGCACTCGCGACACACCCTGTAGCCGTCGTTTTGGGAAGATGCACCTGGTGTGCTACCTCGCTTACAGTCAGTTCCGCGTGTGTTTTGTGTGTGTGTGTTTTCTTAGGGAGTTGCTACTTGTGAGCGAAGTATTAATAGTCGCATGCGCAGACTCTTGGTGTATCATAACGCATACCGGGTACAGTACCACCTAGTTGTCGTTTGCGCTTAATAACAAAGTTCACTGCTTAGTAAGAAACGTCTCCGAAGTCACACTCTGTGGACACCGCTAGGGACCGAAACCAAGCGCTACTCCAGCAAACCAAGGGCTACTCCAGCAGTCGAGCTTACTCGACTGCAGTGCCGCCACGTGGTCACTCGCAGTCTTCTTAACTCTCTTTTCGCCCGCACTCGCAATTTTTTCTCCCGACCAGTGCGGAAGTCTGCGCCAAAGAGTACGACAAGCTCACAAGACCCTCGCGGGGAAGCCAGAGAGGGTGAGTGGGCAGTGAATTGACCTCCATTTTCGGCTACAAGTTTATTCTACGTGGCATCTTGCGCGTGGGGTGGCCGCGGGAGGGGTGTACACAAGCTTGCACGTTTTAAAATAAAACACCCACAACCATATGCCGTAGCGTTTTTGGTGGCATTTGATGCGTTGGTCGTTCGAATCGAGCCGCCTTCCACCGGTCGTTAACCCACAAATCGTTCCAGATAAAGTACCAAATACATAATGATTTCTTGCTGGTTTTTACGCGTGCTTTTCGATGTTTTTATAATCCAAATCACGAGAAGGCGTCGACCCAACCCAACCCTAACCCCAAGTCAAGTCCAGGCTAAGGCTCGACCCGAGCGCGGCTTCGCCGCGCGTTTTGGACAATATGGAGAAATTGTGCAGACGTGCAGACCACCACGAAAACCGTAAGGGTAATTTTGTACTTTGTAATCGTATTATACCCCTTTTTGACTACCATATCCCCCATTTGACCGAAAACATGCCCCATTGTGACCACTTTGGACAGCTCAAACGCAGGCCAAATTGCGGTAGGTATTCACGCCCCTGTTCAGCAGCCGGGACAGATCTGGCGGGATATGGAGTAGTTTCGACCGGAGTTAACTGCGCAAACGCGAAAAGCCCACGCCAAAACACAAATTAAGAACCTTAACCTTGATTCTATTTATTTTTTTTCTAAAAAGTAGAGCGTTTTTTTCTATTCGGAGAACGCATGGTGGAGACCGTGCCTGGATGAAGCAAAACAACGCACGCGCACAAATTTGGAGCTCTCCAGCGTTCGAATTTGTTGTACCGTGTGCAGGTATCATAGATCGCCGCGCGTTGTGTGTTTCGTCTATTAATAGTACGGTCTCCACCGCGTGTCCCTCTAATTGAATACATAGACTTACTATGAATAACGTTCCTCGTTATCGGTAAGCTGTTCGCCGTTCTGCTCACTCGTTCATCCTCGCCCGCCGCCTACGGTGTCATACGCTAATCGAAATTTCGCTATCACTTCGCGACCTTTCACTGTATCACTACTGCTGTACTATTAATACTCGTATATACTACTTTCACCACGTGCGTTTCACTACATGTTTCCCGGAACGTTCGTTTTAGAACTGACAGCAATACGTATGGATCTCTACTGATCTGCTGCAACACATTCAGGAAGTACACCTGTAGACTTGTTATCACTTACAAATAACGTTAGCGATGAGCGTTCGCCGTTCTGCTCACTGGCTCATCTTGACGTCGAATACGGTGCCACTATTAGCTCCGGTTCATCTATCGCCGTCGAATACGGTGCCACCATTCGCTCCGTTCATCTCCTACCTTCGTAGAGTCGCGCCCCTTTGCGAACAGTCTTCGCGATTTTTTTACATCGATCGGTCGTCATCGCGCCGTGCGTTATTTCGCCTTTTTAGCGTCACACACATCATTTTCTGTCACGCACGTCGGCTGTGTTGCGCTTGGAACTGGTGGTGTGTCGTGAACCGGTATATCCACTGTTTCACTGTAAAGATGAGTTTCGATAAACTCCTTGATCTCACAGCTGTGTGTGTGTGTTTTTTTTTTTCCAATATATATGTATGATACCTGGTACATATTATATAATATGTACAAAAAGAAAAAACTGAAGATCAGTCCTTCTACGTATGCTGTTGCATTACCACTACTCGTATTATACAATATGCCAATATGAATGCTCTCCTATATATACTACACTACTACTCTACTACTACTACTACTACTACTACTACTACTACTACTACTACTACTACTACTACTACTACTACTACTACTACTACTATAGTACTACTGTAGTTACATACTGCAATACTACTACTACTACTACTACTACTACTACTACTACTACTACTACTACTACTACTACTACTACTACTACTACTACTACTACTACTACTACTACTACTACTACTACTACTACTACTACTACTACTACTACTGCTGCTACTACTACTACTACTACAGTACTACTACTACTACTACTACTACTACTACTACTACTACTACTACTACTACTACTACTACTACTACTACTACTACTATTACTACTACGCAAGCTGAGTGGGATACTTCGATCGCGCGAACTACGGGTTTTGAGGGGAACAAAAATCTGACATTTGTGGAACTCAAGAAGGGAGGTCACATTTATATATATACAAGGGTTTGCGGCTGAGGCCGCCCGATCACCGAATCGAACCCAAGACCTTGGTAGTGGCTGCCAGTGGGAGGACGCCTACTTGCTGTTGAATGGTTAATAATACGTAAAGGATGTGATTACGCATTTCCTTCACCATTCTCATACCTGGTAGTACACACCAGACAGGGTAGCAGCACGCCGCAGTGGGGAGGCGGTAGAGACATGCTGGTAGAGAGAATTAATATTGCCGTGCGAGTAGTGGTATGTAGTGGTTGATCAATGATTTGAAACCAAGACCTTGGTACTCGTAGTGGCTGCGTTGGAAGGACGCCTACTTCATGTTCTATAAAAAAGGTACGTGTATATTTAACAACAGCAGCAGTGTTCACGTACAACGTATATACGTATCATAAAACAAATACGTACGTACTGCCGTCAGTTAATAATAAACTCTAAAACGAACGTCCCGAGAAATTTGAAGTAGTACGAGTAGTACTACTACTACTACTACTACTACTACTACTGCTATTAATGCTCTTTACCAGCATGCCTCTACCGCCTCCCCACTGCG
The DNA here is from genome assembly GCA_008828725.1 of Saccharina japonica. Taxonomy (NCBI): domain Eukaryota; class Phaeophyceae; order Laminariales; family Laminariaceae; genus Saccharina; species Saccharina japonica. The sequence goes on from MEHQ01002721.1 coordinate 592,977, forward strand.
GCGTGCTGCTACCTTGTCTGGCGTTTACTATGAGAATGGTGAAGAAAATGCGTATTCACGTTTTCATTAGTAATTCAACAGCAAGTAGGCGTCCTTCTAACGCCTACTGGTAGCCACTACTTAGGTCTTGGGTTCGATTCATTGATCAACCACTACATACCACTACTCGTACGGCAATATTAATGATCTCTACCAGCACCTCTACCGCGTACCCACTGCGGCGTGCCGCTACTACACTGTATGGTGTTTAATATGATAATGGGGAAGGAAATGCGTAATAACATCCTCTTCTAACCATTTGACAGCACGTCCTTCTAACGCCCATTGGCAGCCACTTTTAAGGTCTTGGTTTCGTTTCATTGATCAACCACTACATACCACTACTCGTACGACAAAATTAATGCTCTCTACCAGCATGCCTCTACCGCCTCCCCACTGCAGCGTGCTGCTACCCTATCTGTTGTGTACTCGAGAATGGTGAAGGAGATGCGTAATCACATTCTCTACGTAGTATTAATCATTCAACAGCAAGTAGGCGTCCTTTAACGCCCATTGGCAGCCACTACCAAGGTCTTGGTTTCGATTCGTTGATTGGGCGGCGTCAGCCGCAAACCCCTTGTATATATACATTTTAATAGTTGAAAACAAACTATCAGTGTTTTATACGTAGGTTGCACCTCGGGCTTTCCGTATCAATTCGGCGTGGTGAAATCCGATTGCGACTCGTACTCGACGTCCCGCCGGGGGTCTCTTTGGGCTGCTGAACTACATACGGTGACATGGGGAGACTTACTGCTTTACTTTGGCCTATATATCATACGTGTGGAGCTATCTAAAGTGGCCATGAAGAGACATGCTTCCGGTCACGTGGAGGGAAATGGTCGTCAAACCGGGGTACACTATCTGGTGTACGTAGAATTGCGGGAGCTTACCTCCCCAAGTTGTAGTCGGAGGCTGGTTATCTCTGTGCACCCTCCTGCGCCACGGTGCGGTCAGCCACCATAATGTGTTCTGCATGGGCTTGTGGGTTTCTTGCGAGTGCGTCAAAATGTCATTTTGAAGTAGGCTGAGGCATGTGCGGGGCACCTTCCGCAAACCTGTTTTCTCTACCGCCTCGTTTTTCGCTGAAAAAGGCGGGGGGTACACCCCCTTTTGATATTCCCTTTTTAAGTAGTGTTCATTGCAAAGTGTTACACGAGTTTTGTCACGTTTTCACAGAACGATGTGTCGATACGTATATAGGATCGTTTGATTGAGGTGGAAATTCTCCCCTGTATATTGTCGTGCTCGTGTGGTTCATACGATCGTTTCCGGTTTGCTTCTCCATTCCTTGGTAGATAGCATTTGCGAGCGTTTCGTGGTTGTCGCTTTAGTGGATACCGACTTTCCCGCGTAACTATTATCCTATTGCTTCCGTCCCCACCACCTTCTGCGCAGGCCTAAGCGGAACTTTGGCGACTCGAGGGCGCCTTCGCACTCGGAAATTCCTGGCCTGACCCAGCTCTCTCTCGGCACTGATGGAGGCTCGCGGATAGCGAAGAAATGTTTGACGTCAGCATACAATAACGGTCAGCCTGCTCCCGCTCCTGCGAACAAGACGACGAAGAATCCGTTCTTTGCGTCCACAGAGCGGCCTCTAACAGCGCCTCGGCAGCCGCCTAAGACGCCGTGTCCAGGACCGTTACGCGCCCCGCCGATTGTCGCGTCCTACGAACATCTACCTAGCAATATGGATTTCCCGATGCGATCGCGCACCAACGGGAAAGGCGGCAGCACAAAAGGTCAAAACGAAGGTCGGCCCGCCCTGGCCTATCCTCAGGCCGACAAGATTCGCTGGGCGACCACGGAAACCTTTCGACCCGTCGATGGCCTGCACATACCCGGGGGCATAGGGGTGCTACCCCACCGCTCAGGGTTAGTCGGGGGGCGGCAGGGCCGGCCCGCGCCTGACACGCGATTGTGCTGCACGGAGACCGGCAACTCTCGCAAAGAGTACAACAAAAAGCTGCCGATTGGAGGAGGTCCAGAAGAGCCGATTTCTGACTCTGATCCATCCGACCGTAGGCCCAGTCCTGCCTCTGCTGCTGACAACAACGCAAGTACGGCTGCGGCCAAGGCCAAGGCGGCTCCATCGACCCCGACCCCGGACGTTCCCGGCGCCATGCCGATGCCGCACACGGGATCGGCTATGCCGGCAGTGCCGACCCCGCCACAGCAATCGCTGGCGCCAACAGCGGCGCAGGTCAACACACCGGTATCGTCGCTGTTAGCGGAAGCGTCCTCGACTGCGCAGGAGCCGGCCAATGGGAGTTACCGTGACCGAGCAAAGTTGTCAGTGGCAGCAGCAGCAGCAGCACCCCCCAACGTGCCGAATGGAGGTGGCGTTCTTCCAGCTTCGGGCTTGGGGGAGGCAGGTGGGGCGGCGGCCGCGGTCGGTGGGAAGCATGGACCGAAGGAGACTACGGGAACGGGAGTGGGGGGGAGAGTAGGAACGCGAGTGGAGGTGGGTGAGGGTGACGGTCGGGCAGTGGAACACGAAGCGGACAGCATCCGGCTACACAACGGTGGGGGGGCGTCAACCGCCGCCGCACCAGTGACCTCTTCGGTGCTTTTGTCCGACCGTCTCGCTCAGGTCCGCGGCAAGGCCGAGGTCCGACCGAAGGAGACTACGGGAGGTAAGGCGGGGGTGGAGGCGGCGAAGGGGGATGGTCAGGCAGTGGAACACGAAGCGGACGGCAGCCGGCTACACAACGGTGGGGGGGCGTCAACCGCCGCCGCACCAGTGACCTCTTCGGTGCTTTTGTCCGACCGTCTTGCTCAGGTCCGCGGCAAGGCCGAGGTCCGACCGAAGGAGACTAAGGGAGCTAAGGCGGGGGTGGAGGCGGGGGAGGGTGTCTGTCGGGCAGTGGAACACGAAGCGGACGGCACCCGGCTACACAACGGTGGGGGGGCGTCAACCGCCGCCGCACCAGTGACCTCTTCGATGCTTTTGTCCGACCGTCTTGCTCAGGTCCGCGGTAAGGCCGAGGTCCGACCGAAGGAGACTAAGGGAGCTAAGGCGGGGGCGGAGGCCGGGGAGGGTGTCTGTCGGGCAGTGGAACACGAAGCGGACGGCAGACGGCTACACAACGGTGAGGGGGCGTCAACGGCTGCCGCGCCAGTGAACCCTTCGGTGCTTTTGTCCAACCGTCTTGCTCAGGCCCGGGGCAAGGCCGAGGACTCCCCACGAGAGGCGGGCTATTCGCCATCGCAGCAGCAACAGCCCACGGAAGAAGCCGAGGAAAACCGGGACGAGGAGGACGGACGCGAGCTTCTGCAGAGCATGATGAACGGCGGCCCGGTAGTTGACGCAGACGACGTCCGGGCAGATGGCGAGATGGAGCTTGACAGCGAAGAGGGGGCGGAAGATGCCGTTGCTATGGAGCCGCCCTATCCCGCGGACGCCGTACAGCTCTCCGACTCGGAAGAATTGACAGAGCATTCGGATGCGGTACAGTCAGCGTATTGTACACTGGAGCAGGAGGCGGAGGAGGAGGAAAATGTTGACGGTAAGAGCGAGCCCCCGGGGGTCGAAAAATTTCTTGCCGATTTCCGAAGCAGTAGGCAAGTGCCCCCCGTTGTTCCTCCTGCGGCTGCCCCCTCGACGGCAGGAACGACTGTCAGAGACGGTCCTGTGCCTTTGCCATTGTCTTCGGCTGCTGCTGCGGGCGAGGTCAACGGCGGGGTCAGGTATGCCGCGCCGACGGTGCCGGCCCTACCCCCAGCTCCGGATGCCCAAGCGGCTTGGAGCACCCCTTTGGAAGTTTCCCGCCGTGTCAACACCAACAAAGCGCCCGTGGGGGATACTGTATCACCACGTACTGCATGGGTCCAACCTCGTAGGCTAGGGGGCAGCGCCAACGCTGGCGTTTCGACCCCGGCGCCCTGTGCGACCACGCCACTCCCCCCAGGCGAAGAACTCGAGCCTCGAGCCGAAAATGTAGCGGCGCGACAGAATCTGTCTGGTGCTCACGAGGTGCCGGCGCCCTCGGACGAACCGCTCTTGCCCAATGAAACAGTTGCGAAGGTTGCGTGGCGGCCCCCAAGCCGACTTGCGCCGATTGTGGCAAGCGCAATTCGACCGGCGGTTCGTTTCGATCGCCAGCCGGAGGTGCAAGACATCGGTGTGCCCCCAGAGGTGCTGCAGGTGCCGCCGGAGGCTGACGAGCTTTTGAGCGAAACCACGGCGGACTCCGGTGCAGCCGACGGCGCGGTCCTCGAGATGCCGCGTACTCCGTTTGGACCTCCGGACCTGCTTGCGTCTCTCCCGACTTCGCGAACGCAGGGCCTTGTTCCTCCTTCTACATCAGTGTCTCCCGCTCGGCCATGCGAGGAGAAAAAGGACCTGGTGGAGGCGGAACAGGCTCTCCCTCTTTCAGGCTCTCCCCAGCAATGCCCCGACGAGTTGGGCGACGAGATGCCTAATGGTCAGGTTATCGACCTGAAGCTCAAAGCCATGGTTATCGCGCGCGTAAACGCTCAAGAAGTGGGCCCCGCCGCGACTACGAAACCTGCCGCTGAAAGCGTTCTCGGAGATAGGCGGGAGGCCAACGGGCACGCGCAATCCAATAGTCATGGCCAAGCCCACGGGGAGGCCAACGGGCACGCGCAAAGCAATGGTCACGGCCAAGCCCACGGGGAGGCCAACGGGCACTCGCAAAGCAATGGTCAAGGCCAAGCCCACGACGGGCGGCGATTGGTGGTCGAGAACACGCCCGCAGCTTCTTGTTCTTCTCGCGGTGGTGGCAGGCCCGCTTTAGACGCGAACCCTCGCGGGTTTAGCCGCTACCATGCGTCGCCCTCCCCTTCGCGGCAACGGTCGAGAAGCGACAGCCCCAGACAGAGCAATCGGGGCAGCAGTAGCAGTAGCGGCGTTAGAGAACGGAGACGGTACGGCGACGATGACCGGCCGCGTAGCCGTGACAGGCCCAGGCAAAGCACTGGGGACAGCAGCAGTGGTGGCAGTAGCAGCAGGCAGAGGAGAAGATACGACGGGCGCGATGACCATGATCGGCAGCACAGCCGCGACGATCATTGTCACGATCGACCGCGCAGCCGCGACGATGGCCATCACCGCCGCCGGTACGAGGACTTCGGGCGGTCGGGCAGCCGAGGCTCTTCGGATAGCAGCGGCCGCAGTCGCAGGGAGGACAGTAGATACTACCCGCGCGACGAGTTCGGCAGGGGGGGGTGGAGGGATGGAGACCATGACAACAACAGGGTTAGAAGGGGCGGGTTTGACAGCAGCTTGCGGTCTCCGCGCGATGACGGGCGTTATCACGACAATAAACGCCTGAGGCGGAAGCGGTCTTTATCCCCACAAAGGTAAGCCCCTATAATTAAGCGTTGGTGTTGTTTTTGTTGCTGTGGATGGTGTTGAAGGCAAGGTGACACCTAACTGTGGTCTGGAAAGCCTTCCGTTTTTTTTTCCCAACAATGTACAGTAAATGACAGGTCCCCAGTGAACCAATACTTCGTATGTCTACTCGTTTGTAGGAAATTCCTTTGATGACGTTTACCCGTCCTGAAAAATGCCTTTGTCCCCTCTGTCAAGGGCTGTCTGTCCCTTCTCGAAGGAGAGGTCTTTCTGTCCGGGGTGTTCTCTGTCCCCTCTGCCGCGGGCTATCCCTTCTCTGAAGGAATCAGGTCCGCCAGCGGGTTGTTCTCTGTCCCCTCTTGTCGCGGCTACCACTCCCCCAAAGGAGCGGGGTCCGCCAAAGAGCTTGTTCCCTGTCCCCCCTAGCAGGACCACCACTCTTGAAAGGAGTGAGGTCCGCCAGCGGGCTTACTCTTTTCATCCGCTAGGGCGTCGTGTCCCCTATGAATACAGCGGACACCTCTTGTCGACGGCGATTCGCAAGCAGCCGCCCGACGGCTCACTTGTGCTCCCGTCCCGTCCTGTTGTCCGTGCTTACACCAGCTCGCCCATCGTCCGGCTGCTTTCACGTGGTACCCTTGGTGCCTTACCACGCCATTAATTAGGGCTCCGGGGTCTTTTGCATACATATGCAAAAAAAAAACACTTTGGTTGACAACCTGCGTTTAGACCGCCTAAGAACGTTGTTTTCGCCTGCAACGAACGTCGCCTGTTGGGTGCCCCGACGTTTGGCGCCTACTCGTGCGGCACTTCTGTACCAAATGTTGCGCCAGCGCAACGGCGCAACACCTACTTGATGCCCTGCGTGCCTACCACAGAGGGTCGCGGTGCTCGTAACACCCACATAGCGATAGGGCAAGTGCCCTGTATTGGCATCGACGGGCAGAGAATTCTACCGAATCTGCCCCGACCTTGCCCCTGCGTTCGTCATGCCCAACGAGAAATCCAACGATCCCGTGATGGACCTCCCCCCCCCCCACAGGACGGCGGGGTTGAGGAGTCCTAAGCCCCATGACCCCCCCAATCCCAACATCACCGACACCACCAACACCACCCCCACCACCAACAGCGACGTGGACCTGGAGACTCCCAGGTACACCGGCTCCAAGTCCGTCGTCGACCTGACCTCGACGATTGACAGGCTCCAGTGGATCGTCGACCAGCAGCTAAAGCTGCTCATGACCGGCGAGATTCCGCAGCTTTCAACGCAGACGGAAAAGTTCGTGGAGCTTCTGGTGAGCATGTCTGGGTTTTTGCCTTGCGCGAGCTCTATCGGCCAAGCAACGTCTGAACCCCCCCCCCCCCCCCCCCCCCCCCCCCCCCCCCCCCCCCCCCCCCCCCCCCCCCCCCCGCACGAGTCGCAGCAAACCCGGAGACTGCAAAGTTGACTGCTAGCGATGTACACAAGTTTCCATGTCTTGACTGACAGTAGTCCGGGTGTCGACGTCGCACCCTTGTTGTCCCAGTACCGTTTGGTTGCTGGTTTTAAGGCGAAGACTGTACGCCCTAACGACAAGGAATACGCGGACTCCCTTGCCTTTGCGATGGGCATGTCCTTGCGCAGGCAGTACCAGCAGCTCTCTGCTGCCACAATCGCTTGCCGTATCGCTGTTACTTCTCGTGACGCCTCCGATAACACTGTTGGCTCTTTTCCCCCTCCGGAATCGTAAACTCAACTTAGTTCGGCCCTCCTTGACATCCTCATGCCATCCAACAGTATTGAAGAATGTGCGCCCCAATATGCGAACTTTAAGCAGGGAGCGACCGAAACTGTCAGCGATTACACTCTTACGTTTTCGCAGTGTCACTATACCGTTTCGAGTCTGCGGTTGAACGCCAAAGCCAGGACCGTACACCCTGGGCCGCGTTGTCGGTCACTCTGTTCCAACACGGACGCGTCCCGTATAAGCAATGCCCCCAGTTGTCCGCGAAGCCGGTCACTTCACCCCGCGATGCGGTCGACCGCGCACGTCTCCATGAGGCCGCTAGCTTGCCTCACTGGGATCACTATCAGTGTCATGCCATTCACTCCTGCTTCTAACCGTGCTACTGTCTCGCAGCGCACTTATAACGCGGCAAACGCCGAACGTGGGCCCCGCCGGCCCTCCGCGTCAAAAGGCGGCAGGGGATCGGAGCCCCGGAGCAGCAACTCTGGCGGTGGGTCTCGCGGCGGGTCTCGCGGCACGCGGGCCGCCAGGCCCAAATGCGGCTACCCGGGCTGCCGTAGGCCCGTCGGCCACACGACGGAAACATGCTTCCAACGCATCCGAGCGGAAAAGGTGGACACCAAGGCGGGCAAGCGTGCCCGTCACGATTAAGGTAAAAGGGCAAAATAAGCGAGAGGAGTCCGAGGACGACGAGGATCCGTGAAAGGACCCAGCTTGATCTTCGCCTGAATCAGTTGGCGGAGGTTGTGTCCGGTTCGCCGGAAAGGAGTGAAAGAGGAAGAACCTCTCCACGCCTGTAGCAGTTAGTGCGAATATTGTCGTGGCGCCTGATGTCTCTTGTCTGTAAAAGTTACGTCGAGAATGATTGTCTGCCGAGCAGCCGTCTGTCTTACAGTAGTGTTCCGTACCTTGACTAGACACTGTCCACAGAAAGGCCCCGCGAAAACGTGCGACCTTTGACGTGCCGTCTACGTAGACTGGTGCTACGGTAGGAGGGTCATGTATAATAGGTGCTTGTTTTTCACCTGCACAGAGCCACTCGGCCGAGTGACTACTTTACTGCGTTGTACTCATATTGCTTTTTGTTTTGTTGTTGTTCTATATGCACCGCCGTTGGAGGTTTTGTCAAGTAATGCGAGCAAACTATGTTTAGGTTCAATTTTCAGTTAGATCCGGAGCCCCTCATTCGAGTGGTCAAAAGCCGGTAGTGAAAATGTGGGTACCCCCCCCTATCGTAGCACTAGTCCGTACTTGTATTTAATAGTTGGCGTAATATTGTCAGCTCTGAGTCGCGGCTTATCCGCTCGTGTCTACGTTCTGGGGCCAAGGTTGCCCCCCCGGTGGGAGATAGCATTACAGATAAAGTGTGGTACAGCTCTGCGCTGGTGCACATGATGTTTTTTTTTTGTATTCGTCTTTTTCGTCTCGACAAGTCCAGGTGGACGGTTCGGTCGATGACCATCCTGTGTCTAATATCACAGTCGACCTGCTACGGACGTGTCCGTTGTCTAGCTCAGATGGTTGAAATAAGGGCAATAACCAAAAACGGGTTCGTATACCCGGTCGGTTTTCACTCAAAAACGGGTACATGCTGGAATCAAGTAAAAAACACGCCCAGCGAGCCACGCGATTGGCCAAAAAAATAATTTGTACCCATTTTGAGAGATAGTGTCCCGGTACAACTGTAAATGTCTATTATGCTTGGTTTTCAACCGTTTTTGGTTATGCATTTTGCTTAAACCACTTGCCTACAGTGTGCCTCGCTCTCCACTGCGTCTGCGGCCGCTCTTTCGGTGTTTAATTTTTTTCCAAGCTTTTTCACAGTTCACTCAAACTCTATTCAACCAGTTTACGCACCTGGGTACTTACGTCTTCAGAGTGCCACGACCATCCACCTATAGATTCGCTGCTGCTGTTGTATGTATGCACAGCAGTATCAACATACCTGGTATGTACGTATGATACCATCAGATGTATTTTTTCTTTAATACGACTGCTTCTGTAGTATAGGTAGGGTGTATTTCAGGTACACGCTGAGACCAAGTAAAACACAGATGCTTGCCGCCAGAACGCTCCGCCTCTAAACACCCTTGACCCCTGACTCTGCTCCCGATCCCACCCGAACCTGAGCCCTCCAAACATAATCTGGACACGTTTCAAAGTGTATATTTAGGCGCCGACAAGTGTGCCTGGTTGTCACTACCCCTCAGAAACGGGCACGATGTGAAGTTGGCCAATCTATCCAGTGATGGCTGGTGGGATGTGGTGTTTTGACTCGATTCTATGCTGTACCCGTTTTTGACTCCAACCGGAGCGGGTGTACCCGTTTTTGGGTATTGCCTTTGAAATAACATCCTTCCTCGCTATCAATCCCCCTAAAAACCTGCCCCCCGCGGACCCGTGTGTCATTACGCGCGCCAACGAGCTGCCCCTAGAAGTTCTTGGATTTACGGTACAGTATTGATTCCCCTTTGACTCTTGATGGCCTAACTTGCACTACTGTATCTGCACCGGTGGTCCCGTCCCTCGGACCCGACTGCTCACTTCTCGATAGCCATGCTATGGTTGAATTTGAAGCCGTACTAAAGTGGGATTGAGAAATGATTGTCGTTTTCATCAACTGGTTCCTCAATTCCAGCTGGCCGTCGTATCAGCAACAGGGCCCCTTGGCTAATTCGTGTTCCCCGGCACGCAGTGGAATCCATCCGTCTGTCGCTGCGGTTCACTGCGATGCTGGGGCAATATCTTGCTATGTTGCGTGAACGTGTAGACCTTCAACCGCTACACGAAGCTCTTGCCGTTGCGTTTACATATTTGTCTCCCACCACAATATTACACCTTGGTGATCGAAGCAAAAGCTATTTCAGCGGAAAACGTTTTCACCAACAACAGTCTTACCGCGTTCCTAAAAGTTTGTCGCACGTACGTTAGCTACCTGGAGCGCTACCGATTGCTCGGTGGTAGCTCAAGTAGCAAACCCATCGTCTGATGGAATCGCGGCTACCAGTCATTTTTTGTCTCGGGTATTTCCTCTCGGTATCAATACGTAGGTTCACCCGACCAGCTCCATGTCCACGCCGTGGCGCGCGTCCCTACGGCACCCAAAGAGGTCCAACGCGCCAAATCTGAGCCTGGAATCTTCGTCCGGAGCGTTCGAGAATACAACACTGAACACTGCCCAAAAATACGCAGTACTCAAGCTGTGCGCGGGGTACCGTCCTGTTTTGTGTATTGTCTCATGCCAGAGCTAGGCCGCTGTACCACTGCGGAAGCATCCTTTCCTCTCCCCACCGATACGCAACCTGTCGACAAAGGCCTCTACCGTTCTAACTCCCGCGCCTCCTGCGTCATCGACGAATGTGTCCATGACATGTTGGAGTGGGGTATACATCGAAAAACGACTCGGTCCTTGGGGAAGTCCCGTGACCTTTGTCGCGAAGAAAAATGGCATCCCACGTCTCTTGTGTGGACTACCGTTACACTCTACCGTTACACTGTCCGGAAACGCTGACCTCCACCCAAAACTCGAACCCTGCTTGGACGCAATCGGAACGACCGCTTCCATCCCGGTCCGACATCCTGAGGGCGTTTTGGCAGCTACCCTTGGATGAAATTCATATCGAGAGCACCGCGTTCGTAACCCCGACAGGTCAGTTTTGTTTCACTCGCATGCCTTTTGGCGTACGTAATGCCCAGTGGTTCTTCCAACGTATGATGCCTAGCACCCTTGGTTATCTCGGGCCCGATTCAGGCGTACTTTCTTACACGGACAACGTCGTCGTCTTAAATCCAATGAAAAAAATCCGCCTCTTTTTTCTTGAACAAACTTTTTGCAACGTTGCAAGCAGCTGGTCTCACCCCTCAAACCATCTAAAGTTCAGATTAGTCAGAAAGAGATAAGAGTATCTACTGTAGGCCATGTCACATATACAAAAGGTATTTCAGCTGTACCGAATGCGGTCAAGCAATCACTGGGTTACCTACGCCTGCATGCACCCAAAGACCTTTGGTCAGTCTTGGGGCATGGTTGATTTTGCCGGGCGTTTTGTCACAGATTATGCTGAAATCACAACTCCGCTCATCCTACTTACTGCAAAAGATGACGTCCTGGAAAAACTGCTTAACCCATTCAGAACTGAAGAAAATATCCCGCACTAATTCCCAGTAGTTTGTCCCCAAATACGTGGGACCAGTTCTTAAGGGGTTAAGAAGGCTTGGAGTGCTGACCAACACCGCGCTTTCGTGCACACCAAACGCGTAGTGTCACAGCCCCTTTCCTCCACTTCCCTGATTTTTTTAGATTAAGTGTCGTACATATCGATGTATCCGAGCTTGGCGCTGGCCCATTTTTCGCCCCCAGCCAAGCACAGACGGAAAAAAACCTTGAGATCATCGCGTACTAGGTACAAGGTTTCCCTTCGGGATGTTGGTCACTTGAAATCCCGGGGGTGTCGCAAGGTGAAAATAGATCGCACATGTTTCAAAGTTAAATTTCTGGAGCAAACCTGTGGCATAGACTGTAAAAGTAGTAGCGACGGCCATTCCTAACGAAACAACTGTCACGAGATGATATCGTATCTGAGGTACAGCGGGCTCCCGGTGTTGAGAAACCTCAGTTTGGTGTCCAGGCTCAACGACTTGTTTTGTTTCTGAGTCGATCTTACTATTTCTTGTAGGATTTAAAGTCGATCCCACAGCAGTAGTGGTACTGTAGTTATCACGGCTGTTGTGCGCTGTACAGCTGAGTATACAGAAGATAGTTACGTATGACAGAGCTGTTGCCCGACGAGTCCCGCCCCGGTCCTAGATAAGAGTATTCACTCGTACGTAATACCTTTTGGGCGGGTACCCTGGTACGCGTTTAGCAGCCGAGTACTCGTCTAAGGGTGCCCGCCGAACAGCTGGATATCCGGGAGCCCTGGGCCCAAATTATCGGCGAGTATGAAGTGTTATCCATACCCGTGACGGGTATTATTAATAGCGGTTTTGTTGTTTTTAATCGCTGCTGTAAAGCGCGGATGATATCAATATCACAGGGGGAGGTTTTGCTGGAGTCGCATATATCAAACACACATCACTGTACCTTAGATACGATATCATCTCGTCACCATAATTTCGTTAGGAATGGCCGTCGCTACTACTTTTTCCTTTGAGCAATACTACAGGAGCAGTTTATGCCACGGTTTGCTCCAAATTTTTTGCCAGAATTCGCGACTTTGAAGGCCCAGAGCACGCCCCAGTGCTGTACGTACGTACAACTGAAGAACGTATGTACTGCTGTACGTACGCACAACTGAACGTACAACTGTACTTGCCTACCACTCTCTATCTCGTACTGCAGGAGTATTGGTATGTGGCATCTACTGCTCTACGTACACAGCCTAGAGAGAGCAGACGCATGCAACATAGTATCAACTACTGCTGCACGACGCTTGATGTGTGCCTCGTTCAATGTCAAGTCGTTGTGGTCCTTGTTCTCTCGTGCATGGTGCGTGCTGTGGGTGTTCCGTTCTCATGCGGATAAAAAAATAGTCGTACGTACTTCGTACAAAAGGTTTTGCATAATAGTTGCGAGGCGGTGTCAAGTCGGAACATCTCCCCTGAGTTATTTGCCAGAATTCGCGACTTCGAAGGCCCAGAGCACGCCCCACGGGCCTCGGGCTGGACCCGCACTGGCACCGTGGTGCACACGCGGCCCCCTGCGTGCCCCGCAGCTGATCACGCGAGAAATGACCTGCGGCCGGAGGTGAAAAGTGAAACTATTCCGGGAAAATGTCCATTTGGTACCTATACATATATAGAGCAGTCGTTTTTTTTTTTTTTAACTAACGTCATTACGGCGCAACCATGAAATAATGCTCTGCCGTTGTTTAGGCGTTCATTATCTAGCGACCATAACTTGTGGTTCGGCGCTTCACATGTTGTACCGACCACTAAGCATTGACGCACCTGTGTCAAACGCAGGATACCTCGAGCATGTTGACGCAATTTGCCAGTGCCCGCCAGAACTACGACTTGGCCGTGTAACATGCCCCATAAAACTCGACGTCGTGCCAGACGCTTATGAACCATCCATTCGCAGTATCACGGAGCGTTCGAGACGTCTTGTTCCGCGTTTTTGGAAGTCGGCGGACAAGTTTCTCCGTCCGAACCTCCACTTGCGGCGATTTGTCGGAATGTACCGGACAACCAGCCATTCCACCCCCCCGCCCCTCGTGATTACGAAGTGTCCGTTCACAAGTTGGATGAAATTGCGCATGTCGAAAGTGGTCGCGAACTGTTGGCGAGTACGGTGTCAGTTTTTCCAGCTTTTGATTATTCCAAGCTAGTTGAATTCCAAGTAGAAGAATTCGGACCATACTCCGAATGCCTTAAGCTGCCACAATCTGCACGAGTCCCGCCGAGCCAAACGGAGCACACTATGAGCCAGATTTTCCTGCGAAAAGAAGAAACTTTACCGTTCGTACCTCCCAGGTTACGTACGTATGCCTAGTGAGTTTAGGGGTCAACTTGCGTTTTACCAGGTACATACCTATATTGCTCCGAAAATTGGCACGTAGTGAAATGGTGTCAAGATTTCCCCGCTTCTGGGGTATTTAGCCTTTAAGGGCACCTTCGATAATATCCGTGACCGTTGCTGGTGGCCCACCATACGTACCGATGTTCTTCAACACGTCCGACAACTGTTTGGCATGTCAGCACCGCTAAACGTCCCGGCGCCCCCCCCAAACTACCTGTCGGGCACCGGCCGGTCACACGTTCGTTCCAATGTATAGCGGCTGATTCAGTGGAATGCAAGTCAATGTCGTAGGGCAACCGATGTATCCTTTTGGTGATCGATCATCTCACCCGATTTGTCATTTTTCTCGTAGCCATCAGAAATAAAGAGACCACCACTAACGTCCGAAATCTTATCGAACGTGTATTTCCTGTATTCGGACCACCGTGTGGGCACTCTTCATTCTGAACGAAAAGTAGTTAACTTGAGAATCAGCTCGCGAAAGAGGTGCATCATTTCTTGCCATACAAAAAAAAACGCCCCGCTCCCTGCCGCCCCCAAGGCAACTCAGTCTCAGAGCGAGTGCAGAGTACGCTTAGGCTGTTTCTTAGGGGAGTTCGATTTGTTTCTTTCGGCCATTTATTGATGTTTTTGACCCGGAACGCCGTCGAAAGGGTCGTGCTCTTCTCGGAATGCATTCTGCGACCGTCCCACAGGTACCCAACGAAAAAATCCGCTTCTCCATCGAGGCAGTTTGAAATTTCCAGAATTTTCACAAATTGAACAATAGACATCAAATACAATTTGAAGGTACTTCCAGTCAGAAATTACTGTAGATTTTGAATAGTTTGTGCTTCTGAATGTTATGTGTTGGATACTTTTGGAAATGCCACAGTTCTCAAGAATTCTAAACTGCTTCGATGGAGAAGCGTATTTTTGCGTAGGATAGCTCTGGGATGGCGGGCACACTCATCTCGAGAAGCGCACGACCAATTTGCTCGCGATCACGGTCAAAACCACCAATAATGAGCTGAAGAAAACAAATCGAACTTCCCTAAGAAACAGCCTTAGTGACGATAATTGGACATAGCTGCTCCCCTTCATCCAGCTCACGCACAACACCGCGTACTCTTCCACACTCGAAGAGACTGCCCACTATCTAACATGCGGGCGCGCCGCCGTACTACCTATCAATCTCATTCTGGCGTTGCGAGCCACGACCCAACCACAGTCCCCAACTCGTTTACTCACGCCCCACGGTCGAAAACTAAAGCACATTACGGTTCGTAACGATAATTGGACAGAGCTGCTCTCCTTCACCAAGCTCGCGCACAACACCGCGTGCTCTTCCACACTCGAAGAGACTCCCCATTATCTACTATTCGGGTGCGCCGCCTTGCTACCTGTAGATCTCATCCTGGACGTGCCAGCCGCGACCCAACCACAGTCCCAACTCGACCACTGATACCACAGCGTCGATCACTTCCAATCGAAGCAATATGGCCACGGATCCGGCTCGAAAGCCATCTTAAGCCATGCTCCTCTAGTTTGTCATACTCGTATGTATACATCCATAAATGTGTCCACTCTTCTGATATGTTCGTCCTGACTTTCTAAAAAACGCCAACGACACAAGAGTGCCAACCACGTTTTTTCCACGGCACCGCCCGGCACACGCGCCAGGTACGTGCTTGGTACGTGCTTTCGTCAGTTTCCACCCTATTGTCGGCCATGAAGAATCAGTTGCCAAGCACTCCCAATTGCCAAGATAACCACCATGAGAACCATGACATGGGCCATGCGCGCATTTGTGTTGTCCGTCACGTATATCTCGAGCCCTGCAAGCCTCAGAGCCCCAACGCCTCTAGAACGCTCAGGCGTTTGTTGCCGCACTATCTGCGCAACAAGCATATATACATACCTTCAATGTCTACGTCACTCCTGATCCACTTCGTGTGACCTAAATTTCCTGAGCGCGTAAGCTATAGATGTATTGTTTTTATGTTGTCAAAGGTACCTGTCACATTTGCTGTCTTCGAATGTCCAGCAGTTTTATAGTGCCCGGACATGCCATACTTTGCTCTTGCCCTCCACATTATTATCGTTGGAGGCCGTCACATTGTTTGGTGTCGAAGGCGCGCCTGTTTCATTCTAGTCAAGTTTTGGTGGGAGTACTAATCGCAAAACTCCACTAAAACTGGGGGGTTGTGTAAATGACAGATCCCCTGCACTAACATTCCTACAGTGCATTTATGTAGGAAACCCCCTTGATGGCGTTTTCCCGTCCTCGAAGAAGTATGTGTCCCCTCCTTCAAGGGCTGTCCCTCCTCTCGGAGGAGTAAGGCCCGCCAGCGGGTTGTTTTATGTCTTTTCTGCGGCGGGCTATCTGCTCTCAAAAAGACTCAGGTCCGCCAGCGGGTTGTTTTCTGTCCCCTCTTTTCACGGCCACCGCTCCCCCAAAGGAGCGGGGTCCGCCAAAGGGCTTGTTCCCTGCCCCCGCTATGGAGACCACCACTCTTCAAAGGAGAGGGGTGCGTCAAAGAGGTTACTCTTCTGTCTTTTTCATCCGCTGGGGCGTCGTGTTCCCGGATAAATGCAGCGAACCTCTTGTCGACGGCGACTTCGCAGGCAGGCGCTTCCCGCGCCCGATATTAAAGCTGTTGTGAGCTGTTGGGAGTTATTTTATCGTGTTTAGCTGTGGATGATACTGATTTGTTGCGAGTGTGTACGATCATGTTATAAATAGTTCTGGATATGATGTGATGTCGGGAGTTTGTACGAGAGCGTCTGTTGCTCTGTGTCTGAGGCCATTGATCTGTCGGGAGTACATATTATCCTGATTTGCTGTGAACCTGAAACCTGGTATTGGTCCTGTTTAGAGTTGGGTGTTGAGTATGCCCGATAATGTGGTACTCTGGAGCTGTTACTGAATCTATTGCTGAAGTCGGAAGTATACGACTTCGTATATGTATGATGCTATGCTCTTTACCAGCTATTTTTTATTGTTGTACTTTGGATTGATCGCGACCCATCTGTCTCCGCCCTTTGCTTTCTTTTGTTGTCGGCGTTTGTACAGGGATTGGCGTCGCTGAGATTAAACATAAAATCACCTTGGCGCACGTGCCGACTTGATGCTGCGGCCCGGCCCGGCCCGGCAGTCCACGGAGCCGCCATTGTACCCCTCTCTGTTGAAATTCGTCGGACACCCCAGCAGTTGTTTGTAGGGTCTCCACGACATGGACTATTCTGAAAATCAGTCCTCGCTCGCTGCACTAGAAGAGAGTCCGCAGGGTGTAGTAGGTGGTGCAGGGGTGCAGGACGGTTTGGTACCCACCACCTCTGAAAATAGACTGATTGTCACTTCATTTTCTTGTTTTTGTGTAAGTGTGTACATGTGCCGCAAGTCTCAAGGTTACTCATGTTGTGCACGGCCGTAGTCATATGACCATAGACCCTCGCATCCCTACAATGCCGGGACGGAGCGCGTTGGGTTTTCACCAACCAGGCAGACATTGCTTGCACCAAGCGCGAAACGCCGTGAGGTATTGGGCGAGTCGCATGGAGGGTGAGCTGCATCCTGCTAAGAACCGCCTCTGAGGCGGACTTGCATATGGACGACAGCTTCAATGAGTTAATTTAATTTCTGGTGTGGCCACTTCCGGAGACAGCAATGGGTTTTACTATGTAACTGCCTCGCGGACGCCTTACCATATTAACACTACGTGATACGACCATTCCCCTTGTGCGGAACAAGGTTCTCCACCCCGCACAAATGATCTACTCGACCGCCAGCTTTGGTGACCGCCAAAAAAAAAATAACAAAAAAAAACGGCACCCTGGTTGTCTAGCTCACGCAGCGAGTGGCGTGTTTTACAGCGTCGTTGCCAACCGACGCCAACCCAACCTATAAATATATCATATATTTATATGACGGGGGGCGTCGGGGGGGGGGAATTGCTGTAGCTATTAATACTCTTGTGCAATAGCTATATATTAGTTCGTACCGGTGGTGCTGTAAACCTGGAAGAAAAAAAAACTTCCGCCGTTCGTCGAAGTTTCGAGTAACCATCGCATGTAGTTGCGGGTTGCGCCGCGAAAAGGCTTTACGTACTCGTGCGGCGACGGTAAAACAGTCCCCTGTAATCATATGGGTTGCACCACGAAAAGGTTTGACGTCCTCTCTGGGCAACGGTAGAACGATCCCCCCTCCTTGTTCTTGTTCTTTTTTACAGGCAATAGTAGGTTGGTTGTTGTGGTGCGTCGCTCTGGCGCCAGGTCCAGATTAGATGTTTACCGTAGTTTGATATACAAAGTTATACCTGGTATGCAACAATATAGATTTTTTCATGTGGTAGGTGTGGGTATTCTGGGAACGTTGCCATGGCTTGGGCTTGGCTGGCTGGCTGGCTGGCTGGCTGTTGGAGCATCGCGGATGGATGGTCTCAGAAGAAGTAGTACGTGTGACGATGGTTATACTTCTTCGTGTACCGTACTCCAACGCGAACGAACGCAGACTGTACGGGCGGTATACTGCGAGGACCAAATGTTGTGTGTCCAGATTATCCACGTATGCTTGCTTGCTTTCCTGCTGCTGACAGCGTTGACAGTCTGTAAATTTAGATCAGGGCTCAAGGCGGCTCCGTTGTTGACTGCGTCGCGATGCCGCCATTAGCTTAGGCTGCAGCAGCAGGATACCAGCACCCGAGAGGAATCGATGTTTGTTGTTTAGAAATGAAGGACTAGTAGCACGTAACGCGCCTGCGCGGACAGTGTGCCGTCAGTGCTGGGTATACGTAGCTATAATAATATTATCACGTACATGCCTGTATCAAGTATCATGAGTTTCCACATAATATTATCACGTACATGCCTGTATCAAGTATCATGAGTTTCTACGTGATATCATCACGTACATGCCTGTGTAAAGTATCATGAGTTTCCACGTGCAAGCGCGTGACGTATTGCTGACAAGCACCCAATGTTTTCGGACATGTTTTCCCACCTCCAACGCATGCATGCCGTGTGTGTTGTCTACCTGGAATGTATACTGGCTCGAGACACCTGGTGCGTCATCTCACGTTGCTTTTCGGCACTCTATATATATCTTGATGGCGCCTCGAGCGTGGCGGTATTCCGCCTTGGATGTGTTATTTCTTGCGCATACATCGTACCTCTTTTTCTAGAACTGAATAAAAAAAGCTGTCTGTCTGTCCCATGAGAATCCCTCAGACAAAATTATTTCAAAACTGCTACACCCGTACCGCACGCAACAGGTCGATAGCCCTCGAGGAGGCGATCGTCATGGTCGAAACCATACCTAATGGGGTGCCCTGTGTTTGAAGTAATCAGGGTTGGCTGGACGCAAGCTACGATAGAGGTGTACCATGTTTTTTCTGAGCTCCTTACTTAAGGAGCGCCATATCTCACCGAAAAAATGATTTTGGAGGAAAATAAAAGTGCTGCGGATGAGAAATATCATGACCGAAGTATACCCTGACACATATTTCGTCACAAGCATGAAATTCCGACGAATTTCGGTTAAGGAACCCAATCGTTCAGAAAACGATTCAGCCAAAAAGTGCTACCTCTACCGTAGCACGCGTCGCTGCCAGCATCCCAAAAGGAGTGGCGGGCCGAGCAGCAGCAATCGCTCGCCCGAGGCCAGTCAGTGTCTAATTTCAAGTGGAATCGGATTCATGAAATTCATGTTTGGACAGCGTCACGCATTTATCTGTGCTGGGAGTAATCGGGTGGCGAAGGCTTTTCCCTTCGTCCCGGTCTCGCTTTCTCCCTCCCTCCCTCCCTCCTTCCCTCCCTCCCTCGCTCGCCCTCTCCCTCTCCCGCCTTCCGTCCCTCCCTCTCTCCGTCCCTCCCTCCGCGCCTCCGCCCCATCCCTACCACCCTTCCCTCCTCCCTCCCCCTTTGCTCCCTCCTCTCCTATTATTCCCTGTCACTCCTCGAACCAAGATGTCGCGACACAGCACATTCAACCCCTTGACAGACAGCGCCTTGACTGACACCATACTACTAGGTTTTAGTGTGAAAACACTCGACCCTACACCCTTGACAGCGCAAGTTTCCCTTGCTTAACCTGACATCATTGCTTTTAACTTGTCGGATATGTTTGGCGAAATTGTCCAATCATTCATCATTCTAACATGTCGAATTTTTAAACTTTGAACCATTCGAAAATCAACCGCGCCAATTGGGTGCGTCCCTCCCTGAAATACTAAATATTTTTCAACCATTCATCATTCGAAACTTTCAAACACAGCATCACAGCATCAAGCCGGCCGAATCAACCTAGAACTCGTTCCAAGCACAACATCAAGCCGGACGAATCAACCTACGAGTACGAGCAGAGTCTTTCCAAGCCACAGCTTTTTTTCCCGCTTCCCTCTTTCCCTCTTTCCTCGCTCCGTCCCTCCCTCCCTGTGTGGGAACGCTTGGAATCTGTTCGATTTTGATAACCAATTAGCAACAAACATTTGTGTGGATACCGTTCCGGTCCAAGCGTTCCAAGCGTTCCAATGCCTTCTTCTTAGAGGAATTAAGTTAAGACACGCCCTCAGTGTACTGTTAAAGGGACATTGCTCTACTGCCGTGGGAGTGTTACAAGCACCACGTCTGTTTACAAGCACCACGGCGGTGAAACACAGCATCAAGATGGGTAGCGTGCTTTCGTAAGGAGTTGTTTCTTTACGTTTAGCGCGGGCTGCATCATTGATTCTGCTCAACTGACAGTCCCGTGCTGGGCACAGGTTTTGCCGCCGCACCCCACCCACCTTTACCGCCGCACCCGCCCTACCCCGACACAACAACACCAGCCACACCGCCCGACATCGTCCCGACCAGTACACACACTCTTGTGGAATAAGCACGACAACCCGTTCTTGGCCGTGCAATACAATTTTTTTTTTTTTTTTGTCCATCCCATTTATTATCTTCGCCCTTCCTTTCTCTCTCCTCCCTATTAATAGTCGTAACTCAGATCCGGGGTCACAAAGTAGGCTCCTCTCCCTCCTCCCCCACTACGGTTCTTGCCTTGCATTTTTATCGCGAGAAGACTTCAGCCTTTCCTTCCCTCGTCGACTCGCATCGAAGGGTGCCTACCCACGTTGGTATTGATAGGCGTTCAGCAGTTGATTCCATTTTATTATATTTTTTGCAAATAAACTCGAAAGTCTGACCCACATGGGGTTCGACTCACGAAATCAACTCTAGTAGCATTCGAGGGTACACCTATTATTAGACCACCGGGGCGGCTCTTCGTACATTATCTTGATGGCGCCGTGAGCGTGGCGGTATATTCCGCCTTCGATGTGTTATTTCTTGAGCATACATACGTCGTATATACCAGGTATTAATTATGATTTTCGACGCACCAATAATATATCAAAGCTACAAGTGTAGTAGTAGTACTCGTGTACTCGTACGTACACACTGCTGCTAGTAATGCCGCGGTTGTGTTGTTTAATTTTAGGAAAATTGTCAAAAGGGGGTACTGTACATAAACCCCCACATTTTTCAGCAAAACGGGTGGTAGGGAAAACAGGTCCGCGGGGTGTGCCACCTTCCTCAAATTAAATAGGGCATTTGACAAAAAGGGGGACACCAATTTTCGCCGCCGGGTACGCCCATGTACTCTGTGAATCGACTCGAAATAAAAACCTGATTCGTTTTCCAAACTCCCATGGCATCTCCCTACCATCCACAGCGTTTTTTCTTTAATATGTTTAGCGGGGGAACGAGAGCGATCAAAGGGGGGGGGTGAATATATCCCCCTTTTTGGCATGCCTACGCGAGGGTATCCCCCTTTCCATCTACTAAGTTTGTAAATTCCTCCTTTTTGCCTTAACATCCCCCTTTTTGGCACATTACTGGGGGATGTCCCCCTTAGTGGTCAAAAAGACCACGGGTAAGTGACCACTCCATGTTTTGGTTGTTGTAGCACGCCCAACAAACGACGTCTAACGTCGAAAAGACCAACCCCCATACCCAGGCAAACGTGGTCAGCATATCAGCATACATACGTGATGTGCGTATCACACCGGATGATTATGTGAGTACTGCCTGTATACTGCATACCATTATGAGAGAGGTCCTGTGACACGCACATCTGGTTCAGAATCGTGGTGTGCAGGTGTGGCCCTGCAAATCAATGCATTACATTGGTTGGCGCCCTGTGTCCTGTGGTCCCCACATATCACTAACATACGAGTACACGTAAATATGTTCCAAAGGATAGTACTGTTTGGATACTGCATGCTGCTGTACGTAAATTTAGTAGGCCGTATACGTCTACATGTATATCAGGTACGTACCATGCCGTAGAGGAGAGGAGAGTCCTATTATTGTATRCAGGCAGTGAACTGTTAAGCTGTTCGGTCACAAGTGATGGTTAGTATATGACTATGAGTATACCGTGAATGCGCTGGGCCGTTGGATTGGTGCTGACGACCACCTCTGTAACGAGAACCTCGCCGCCGGTGCTTGGTATAGTGTCCCCCCTTTAGTCACGATATATGGGGGTGTACCCCTTTTTTCAAACGCCCAATTAAATAAAGGTAAATTGTCATTTGGGGGTATACCCCATGTTTTTACGTCCATTTGGGGGTAGGGTCGAAATTCGCCCGCGGAACGTGCTCCCGCGGGCCCAAACAGGCCTCAAACGCCATTCCGAAGGCCTACCGAGATGCCTGAAGCCCATGCCAAGCACGCACACAACTTTTTTRTTCTTCTCAGGCACGTACTTGGGCCTAACGGGACGGCGGCGCACGAGGGAGCAAGCGAAGTCCCCCCTTTGACCACATCTTGGGGGGGGATAACCCCACGTACCTACTAAATTTATCTACTCCCCCCGATTGACCACTTTTTTCACCCCGATTGACCGAAACCATACCCCCTTTTGACCATCTGCGACAGCCTCAAAACCGACTACAGCAGTACGTGTCCACGTCACCGCCCAACAGCCCGAATAGACCACGGGGCGGAATACCCAGAACTTGCGAGTAGTCGGGATCGCTTGCCTCCCAAACTCTCGGCGGAACTATATGAAAATCATTTTTTTTATAGACGATATGAAGATATCGGCTCTTCTGAGAAAACATGACGGTGATGGGAGAATCATAATACATTCGCGCAGTAGTTTCTCCGCGTATGAGTCGTGGGTCGTGGGTTGCTGGGCGCTTGGTGCTTTGGTGCTGGGTGCTGTGGTGGGGGCAAAGCGCCAGAAGCGGTGCCCAGACCAAATTGGCTCGACATGACAGGAAAGAGTTAGTCCACCTGACTCTACGGTCGAAGCCACTGGGTGTCTGTGCTGTGTGTTGGACGGCAGGCTGGTGTGTTTGAGAGAGAGGATCACCCGGCAACGAAGCACCAAGCACCCAGCAATCCACGACCCACGACTCATTCGCGGAGCAACTACGCGTATGTATTCTGATTCTCCCGTCACCGTCATGTTTTTCTGAAGAGCCGATATTTTCATATTTTCTCAGAAGAACCGATATCTTCATATCGTCTATAAAAAAAATGATTTTTATATAGTTCCGCCGAGAGTTTGGGAGGCAAGCGATCCCGACTACTCGCAAGTTCTGGGTATTCCGCCCCGGGGTCTTTTCGGGCTGTTGGGCGGTGACGTGGACACGTACTGCTGTAGTCGGTTTTGAGGCTGTCGCAGATGGTCAAAAGGGGGTATGGTTTCGGTCAATCGGGGTGAAAAAAGTGGTCAATCGGGGGGAGTAGATAAATTTAGTAGGTACGTGGGGTTATGCCCCCCCGAGATGTGGTCAAAGGGGGGACTTCGCTTGCTCCCTCGTGCGCCGCCGTCCCGTTAGGCCCAAGGACGTGCCTGAGAAGAAGAAAAAAGTTGTGTGCGTGCTTGGCATGGGCTTCGGGCATCTCGGCAGGCCTTCGGAATGGCGTTTGAGGCCTGTTTGGGCCCGCGGGAGCACGTTCCGCGGGCGCATTTCGACCCTACCCCCAAATGGACGTAAAACAAGGGGGTATACCCCCAAATGAACCTCTCCCTTAAATAAAAGGGCAGCGGCCAAAAACAGGTACACCCGGTCCGTTCGGGGCCAAAAACAGGTACATACTAAAATCAAGTTTAAAACGCACCCCACGAACCTGCCGTTCCTTCCAACGCAAAGTAGAGTTTTTCCATGTTCTCTGTGCTCGCCCGGTGGCTACGTATACGAGGTAGCTGCTATTAATAATTAATAGTACGAGGAACGAACGTCTGCTGCTGTATTCTCCCTTCTCAGCTTGCGACACCCTTGGTACTCCAAGTCAACCACAATCCCGAAGGGGAGCCTTCTATCTCGTGTTATTCCGGCGGAGGTGTCCAGGCAGATATGTGTGTCGCTCGAGTGGCGTGTGGTGCAAAGGGAGGACGGGGTCTCCGCGTACTTCGGCGTTTGTATAGGGGGCATAGGGCGGAACTATGAAGGGCCTCTGATTGGCTTAAAAGCGACAAAAAAAAGGGTGAAAGTCAAGCAGAGTAGACAAAATCAGGTATACCTGGGTTTTAAAGAGGCAAAAACAGGTACAACGAATTTTGGACCAATGGCAGGGCACGTGGAGTGCGTTTTTTACTTTATTTTATGTATGTACCTGTTTTTGGCCGCAAACGGACCAGGTATACCTGCTTTCGGCCGCTGCTCTAAATAAAATTCCATTTTGATGCGCTGGCGAGACAAAAACCCTACGAGTACGGCCGAGTTACCGACCGAGCGACCGTCTCGGGCAAGGCCAGTGAATGTAGATGACGGCCATCATGTGGATCCGTGGTATAGGCAACGAGATGTTGCCCGAGGTCAACAATGGAGGCAACATCGAATGCGGGGTCGCCGCGGATGTTGGCGGGCGGTGGCTACGAGAGAGCGGGGAGAAAAGAGGAGCGTCCAAGCACGGGGTCAAACGCGCAGCACAACAGGCCGAGCCCGTAACAATGCAACGTCAACGTACTATCATGTCCGCAAAAATAATGGTAGCCTTCCATTTGCGTCACATCGGTTTTGATTTGTCGCATGAAACTGCTACGCTTTTGATCTGGAGAGTTCTTCACTTTCTGTTCCCTTATTCTTTTTTGGAACAACACTACACATTGTCGGATGGCAAGCATAATAATAATAAGCGATTTGAAAGTAATACGTGTAATCGATCGATCCTTGTTTTTACGATCTACCACATTATTTTACTTTTGAGTTCACTTCCTCCATGAGAGTTTCCACGAAAGTTTATTTTTTATTTCATGTTTAGTGAATTTTACTTCCCCATTTGGTTCACTTATCTTCTTCGTAGGCCAAGTGAAAATTTTTACTCGACACCACACCTGCTGCTCTTTCACGCCAACGTAACAACTATTTGGAGTTGTCTGCCAGCGAGTCAACTGACTGTTTGCAAAAGCGTTGTCGCAACTTGGTCTGTAAACATCACTACTGTGTAATTGGAAAATTACGTGCAAACTAAGTATGCATGCTGCGGGCATAACTGAGCTATTTAAAAAAGAATCTGCCGACTGAGAACCCATTGTGTCTGGCTGAAAACAACCGTACTGCTTTAAAAAAGCTTGTGCATACGTGTTGCCCTGTAGACAACTACTGTTTGAAAAAAAGTTCAGTGCAACTAGTCTGTCCAGTGCAGATCAAAATACTGTTTGCAAAGAATTGTTGCAACGTACGTTGTCTGACATAAGGAACAACTACGTGTTTAGAAAGGTTGTGCAATATAGTGTGCTTGCAGATAACTATTCTGTTTGAAAAAGATGTGCCAAAACTGACTCTCTGTAGTACAACCACTACGTTGGTCTTGAAACAAACCTGTGCTGCAACTACAGTTTGTCTATAGACAACTTACTGACTTCCGACACACGAAGTTATCTGTGACAACTACATGTCTGCGATAGCCCGTACTGTTTGGAAACCTGCCTAGCATAACTCAGCTGTCTGCAAGTACACTATTGATACGACCTCGGACTCATGCCAGGGCCTAGCACAGGCGGGCAGGGTAAGGGAGCTGGAGCGCTGCTCATGGAGACATAAACCACGTAGTTAAGTATATATATATATATATATATATTATCGTCGGACCTCGCAGGCCGCCATCGAGGCGCAGCGAGCAAGTCAAGCAGTCAAGTCAAGCCAAGTCAGGGAAGTCCCAGCAAGCACGAGACCTCACAGATGGAGAAAGCCTCATCAAGTATATGAACTCCCTAATATATGAAACCGTCATCATACCTGCTGTATCGAGTACCAAGCACAATCAATATCCTCCCTGCTTTACAATCGATACTGTGCGACACCACACATCCGCAGTATGCATACCGAACAGGTGTACAGTCCCATCAACTAATATCCTCCCTGCATGGTGAACAGTATGGCAATAAAGCATCACAATATCATAGCATGGTCACACCTCATAGCTGTCCCAAAAACCACAAATCATCATCCCAAATCAATATCACACATTCCAAATTCACGTACCGAATGTGGACCATAATGTCCCAAAACCTCAAGCAAATTCCAAGTACCGAATACCACAAGATTAACAAAAACCTCAAGCAAATTCAAAGTACCGAATGCCAGAAATTCAAGCACATTCGTTCAAACTCAAATACCAAGATTTGAACCATATTGGCTCAAACTTCAACAATCTTCCAAAACACTCAGCTGCCGTAACTAGGGCATAAGGCCTCGGTAATCAGACGGTCATCAGCTCGGTGTCAACAGGTCGATACCTAGGTTGTGCCTCCAAGTAGGTCTACAAACTTCAGCAGACCTACAAAAATCTGACCATACGGACTCAACGGTTCGAGCCAACGTCTGCCAAGACGCCGACTAAGCTGCCAGCGTAACTAGGGCATAAGCCTCGGTTTAAATCATCCCACAGGTCATCAGCTCACGAGCCTAACGGTTCTCACAGGTCGATACAGGTTTGTCGTAGTTTACCAACTTCGAGACCAAAAAATCCGCAAGCCTATGTGAGCCTCCAACGACTTCAACAATCTCCCAAAACACTCAGCTGCCGTAACTAGGGCATAAGGCCTCGGTAATCAGACGGTCATCAGCTCGGTGTCAACAGGTCGATACAGGTTTGTCCAGTAGTACCAACTTCAGAGACCAAAATCTAAACCATACTGGCGCAAACTTCAACAAATCTTCCAAAACACTCAGCTGCCGTAACTAGGTCATAAGGCCTCGGTGATCAGACGGTCATCAGCTCGGTGTCAACAGGTCGATACAGGTTTGTCCAGTAGTACCAACTTCAGAGACCAAAATCTAAACCATACTGGCTCAAACTTCAACAATCTTCCAAGACACTCAGCTGCCGTAACTAGGGCATAAGGCCTCGGTAATCAAACGGTCATCAGCTCGGTGTCAACAGGTCGATACAGGTCTGTTCAGTAGTGCTAACTTCAGAAACCACTGCACGTTGCAAGAATCTCGAAACTCTGAAAAATCCTCAATACAAATCTCAATACCGTACAATGTATTCTCGGAACTACCAGACCAGCCGTTATCATCATTGAATATCTCCCTGACAATCAACAATACAGCTCCCGATCACGGTTTGACCAAGAACAGTATATCTGCACAGCAGTAACCTCTATTTTAATCAGTGAACAGCCAGAATTTTCAATGCCCGAAAACCATCAACCAAAAACCACAACCCAACCTTAACCCCACCAGGCCAATCAGAAACTCATTCAAAATCCTCCATTCACGAATCCTCGTTCAATCAGTCAACCAGTCAATCAATGTATTTTCCGAACTATCAGAAAAGCCGCCCAGGCCAGACAGCCAGAGACGGTATCATCATTGAGATTGAATCTAAAACTAAAACAATAAATCTCAAATGCTCATTCATACGCAAACGTAATTTATCCGACCGCGTGCTATGGTTTCAAGCTTACAGCAGTAGTTATTACGCCAACTTATCATCGGGGAAACGTGATCTCCCCTTGCCACGAGTTGCTGGTATAATCAAGAACTATCGAGCGATTTCCACACAAGGAAAGCTCTGAAGTGCACTATTTTATCAACAAGCAACAATGCCTCAAGAACAGCGTTTTAACCAACCAATAGCAGTGCGCGGAAAGACAAAACGCATTCATAAATATATTCATCAAGATTCGAATGGCGTGA
The DNA here is from genome assembly GCA_008828725.1 of Saccharina japonica. Lineage (NCBI taxonomy): Eukaryota > Phaeophyceae > Laminariales > Laminariaceae > Saccharina > Saccharina japonica. The sequence goes on from MEHQ01002721.1 coordinate 620,706, forward strand.
TCAGACAACAAGTGCAAGTGCATATTTCACATCGGCAACAAAGAGCACATAGTAACTGCTATATGATTACGTGTTTAAAGCACCTACTCCACTTGTACTCCTCCTGCTTTTACATAGCATTTGTGCTACATGATTGATGATCAGAACCATCTCGTACCTCCGAGCGAGCCTGCGCATAACAGACGTGTTCATATAGGGGCAGAGGGCAAGATGAGGGCGCGTCAAGACGCACACCAGAACATACAGCAAGTCAATCTGCAAGCTGCCTCAAAGGAGGTATTGCTCACTCTCGAAGCGGTATCAATGCTCCACTCCATCGAGTATTCATATCCTTGTATTGCCACAACGCCCTCAGAAACTTTTGCCAACATTCGTACTATGACTACCAAACTCCAGATAACCTTATCTTGACGCAGTAGTACGTTCGCAGTTTTGCGTTGTACAACTTGCGTGTAGGCTCGACAGGACGGAGCACCTGCCTATGGATGAACATGCGGCGGGGAGTGGCGAGAATAATGTGAAAGACAAGCGTAGGCTGTGAGGAGCGTTACTACTCTCATGACAATACATAACAGATGTGGAGCATGCATGAGAGACCTCACCAAAACACACACTACATGTGCACGCCTGTGAGCGATCGTCGAGCACGCATAAGCGTATTGTGTATGCACGTATGCGAGCGTAACAGCTATAGTGACGACGAGCACCTGCATATGCATGAACGTGCGACGGGAAGCGGCGAGAATGATGGAAAATACCAACGTAGGCTATAAGGAGCGTTACTACTCTCCTGACAGGAACGTTACTATCACAACATATAATAGATGTGAAGCATGCATGAGAGACTTCACCAACACCCACACTAGGGCAAGCCTGCGCCTACGATCATGCATGCGTGTCTTGGCTGAGGATAGACGAGCAAACTTTGCTTACCCTACTGTAGACATCGAGGACTCCAACGATGGGTAGTGAGAGCATTTTCCTCACAAGACCGACGTCGAACACGGCTACAAGCATGTACACGCGAACGAGCATCCAGCCTACATGCACGCTCGAACTAAATTGTGTACCACGAGACCACGTCGAACACGGCTACACGCACCTATACACGACCGGGCATTCAGCCTACATGCATGCATACATCAAATTGTGTGCACGAAACTCATGCAACAGATGAGCCAAACCTACTTACCAGGTACATGATAGGGCGGATGGCAAGCACCCATGGAAAATTACAAGCACGCAAGTACTCGAGCGTCGGTCGACCATGCGTGCGTGGTTCGATATGGCAAAGTTCTTGGGGTTGGCTGCGTCATCAGCACCATGGAATCCCTTCTCTCATCCTTTGTCTGAATCTCTCTCCCTTTCCTGCTACCCTCTCACCTCTCTGACTCCTCGCCGCGTGCACGAGTGGGGCCTTGCTTCCGTTGGTGGCATGCTTAGTGATAAGCTCGGCCACTAATAAATATACATTTTTTCGTGCGAGTACCGTACTTGTTGTGGAAATGGTTAATGCATTTACCATAAAATAATAGTACGACGTAGGTACTGTTTGTGGCGTCGCTGAATAAGTGATGTCTGTATTAAAAGTAGTATGATGCTCATTTCCTGTTATGGTGCCTTTTTGTGTATGATTTATTGTTACGCATACGGGTACATATGTCTACGTAGGTCTAGCGGGTGAACGCGATTAGCCACCAACCCTCGTCCGGGCTTGCGAGGCCCCTATAACGAAGGGTAGGCGCTGCGCACTCCAAAGATATTATGTGCCGCGGCGGACTCCAGGATACGTCCCTCCTTCTAAAAGACCGGCGTTGAACACATGAGAAGAGTGTGTGGGGNCACCACCGGCAACGCCATCGCATCCGTTGGCGGCGGTGAACGCGCGATGCGTATCCCCGCAAACCGAGGAAGTGTTGCCACGCGTGCTCGATGAGCGTTCTCGTCTCGGCCTTGGCACCGGCGGCTCCCCCACTCGGCTTGGCGTTGGCGCGCTCTGTGTTGTCCGTGTGGTAAGGTTGATGTACGTTGGTACATATGCGCGCGCGGGAGAGAGGGGGGTCGGGGGTTGGGGGAGGATGCAGTGGTGGGAGAAAGGGAGGGAAATAGATAAAGCCAGGGAGGTACATTGAGAGGAACAGACAGGCAGACAAACACACAGTCAGGAGCTAGACAAGGCATACACACAGCTAAACAAGACAGACACCCAGCGAGACAGACAGTTAGACAGAAAGCTAGACAGACCACCACACAAACAGACAGCTAGGCAGCTAAACAAATAGTTCAACCACTACCAACGCAAGCCTGTGCTATACCACCTGCCAAGGGTGTACTCACACGATACCCGAAAAATAAACAAACACACACAAACAAAATTGCTCACCAAGGCACCCGAAGGCATGGCCGCCTGCCCCGCCATTCCAGGCGTCTGTGTGATACGCTCATGCCCCCCCCCCACCCCCGACGCAACAACACCAGCCACGCCGCCCGACATCGTCCCGACCAGTACACACGCACTTGTGGAATAAGCACGCCAACCCGTTCCTTGGCCGTGCAATAACATTTTTTTATTTTTTTATTCCATCCCATTTATCATCTTCACACATCTGTCTCTCTCCCTCCCTACTATTAATAGTCGTAACTCAGATCCGGGGTCGCAAAGCAGGCGTTTTTCCCGCCTCCCCACTACGGTTCGTGCCTTGGATTTTTCATGGCGATAATTTTTCCCTCGTCGACTCGCATCGAAGGGTGCCTACCCACGTTGGTATTGATAGGCGTTCAGCAGTTGATTCCATTTTATTATATTTTTTGCAAATAAACTCGAAAGTCTGACCCACATGGGGTTCGACTCACGAAATCAACTCTAGTAGCATTCGAGGGTACACCTATTATTAGACCACCGGGGCGGCTCTTCGTACATTATCTTGATGGCGCCGTGAGCGTGGCGGTATATTCCGCCTTCGATGTGTTATTTCTTGAGCATACATACGTCGTATATACCAGGTATTAATTATGATTTTCGACGCACCAATAATATATCAAAGCTACAAGTGTAGTAGTAGTACTCGTGTACTCGTACGTACACACTGCTGCTAGTAATGCCGCGGTTGTGTTGTTTAATTTTAGGAAAATTGTCAAAAGGGGGTACTGTACATAAACCCCCACATTTTTCAGCAAAACGGGTGGTAGGGAAAACAGGTCCGCGGGGTGTGCCACCTTCCTCAAATTAAATAGGGCATTTGACAAAAAGGGGGACACCAATTTTCGCCGCCGGGTACGCCCATGTACTCTGTGAATCGACTCGAAATAAAAACCTGATTCGTTTTCCAAACTCCCATGGCATCTCCCTACCATCCACAGCGTTTTTTCTTTAATATGTTTAGCGGGGGAACGAGAGCGATCAAAAGGGGGGGGGTGAATATATCCCCCTTTTTGGCATGCCTACGCGAGGGTATCCCCCTTTCCATCTACTAAGTTTGTAAATTCCTCCTTTTTGCCTTAACATCCCCCTTTTTGGCACATTACTGGGGGATGTCCCCCTTAGTGGGTCAAAAAGACCACGGGTAAGTGACCACTCCATGTTTTGGTTGTTGTAGCACGCCCAACAAACGACGTCTAACGTCGAAAAGACCAACCCCCATACCCAGGCAAACGTGGTCAGCATATCAGCATACATACGTGATGTGCGTATCACACCGGATGATTATGTGAGTACTGCCTGTATACTGCATACCATTATGAGAGGAGGTCCTGTGACACGCACATCTGGTTCAGAATCGTGGTGTGCAGGTGTGGCCCTGCAAATCAATGCATTACATTGGTTGGCGCCCTGTGTCCTGTGGTCCCCACATATCACTAACATACGAGTACACGTAAATATGTTCCAAAGGATAGTACTGTTTGGATACTGCATGCTGCTGTACGTAAATTTAGTAGGCCGTATACGTCTACATGTATATCAGGTACGTACCATGCCGTAGAGGAGAGGAGAGTCCTATCATTGTACCAGGCAGTGAACTGTTAAGCTGTTCGGTCACAAGTGATGGTTAGTATATGACTATGAGTATACCGTGAATGCGCTGGGCCGTTGGATTGGTGCTGACGACCACCTCTGTAACGAGAACCTCGCCGCCGGTGCTTGGTATAGTGTCCCCCCTTTAGTCACGATATATGGGGGTGTACCCCTTTTTTCAAACGCCCAATTAAATAAAGGTAAATTGTCATTTGGGGGTATACCCCATGTTTTTACGTCCATTTGGGGGTAGGGTCGAAATTCGCCCGCGGAACGTGCTCCCGCGGGCCCAAACAGGCCTCAAACGCCATTCCGAAGGCCTACCGAGATGCCTGAAGCCCATGCCAAGCACGCACACAACTTTTTTTTTCTTCTCAGGCACGTACTTGGGCCTAACGGGACGGCGGCGCACGAGGGAGCAAGCGAAGTCCCCCCTTTGACCACATCTTGGGGGGGGATAACCCCACGTACCTACTAAATTTATCTACTCCCCCCGATTGACCACTTTTTTCACCCCGATTGACCGAAACCATACCCCCTTTTGACCATCTGCGACAGCCTCAAAACCGACTACAGCAGTACGTGTCCACGTCACCGCCCAACAGCCCGAATAGACCACGGGGCGGAATACCCAGAACTTGCGAGTAGTCGGGATCGCTTGCCTCCCAAACTCTCGGCGGAACTATATGAAAATCATTTTTTTTATAGACGATATGAAGATATCGGCTCTTCTGAGAAAACATGACGGTGATGGGAGAATCATAATACATACGCGCAGTAGTTTCTCCGCGTATGAGTCGTGGGTCGTGGGTTGCTGGGCGCTTGGTGCTTTGGTGCTGGGTGCTGTGGTGGGGGCAAAGCGCCAGAAGCGGTGCCCAGACCAAATTGGCTCGACATGACAGGAAAGAGTTAGTCCACCTGACTCTACGGTCGAAGCCACTGGGTGTCTGTGCTGTGTGTTGGACGGCAGGCTGGTGTGTTTGAGAGAGAGGATCACCCGGCAACGAAGCACCAAGCACCCAGCAATCCACGACCCACGACTCATTCGCGGAGCAACTACGCGTATGTATTCTGATTCTCCCGTCACCGTCATGTTTTTCTGAAGAGCCGATATTTTCATATTTTCTCAGAAGAACCGATATCTTCATATCGTCTATAAAAAAAATGATTTTTATATAGTTCCGCCGAGAGTTTGGGAGGCAAGCGATCCCGACTACTCGCAAGTTCTGGGTATTCCGCCCCGGGGTCTTTTCGGGCTGTTGGGCGGTGACGTGGACACGTACTGCTGTAGTCGGTTTTGAGGCTGTCGCAGATGGTCAAAAGGGGGTATGGTTTCGGTCAATCGGGGTGAAAAAAGTGGTCAATCGGGGGGAGTAGATAAATTTAGTAGGTACGTGGGGTTATGCCCCCCCGAGATGTGGTCAAAGGGGGGACTTCGCTTGCTCCCTCGTGCGCCGCCGTCCCGTTAGGCCCAAGGACGTGCCTGAGAAGAAGAAAAAAGTTGTGTGCGTGCTTGGCATGGGCTTCGGGCATCTCGGCAGGCCTTCGGAATGGCGTTTGAGGCCTGTTTGGGCCCGCGGGAGCACGTTCCGCGGGCGCATTTCGACCCTACCCCCAAATGGACGTAAAACAAGGGGGTATACCCCCAAATGAACCTCTCCCTTAAATAAAAGGGCAGCGGCCAAAAACAGGTACACCCGGTCCGTTCGGGGCCAAAAACAGGTACATACTAAAATCAAGTTTAAAACGCACCCCACGAACCTGCCGTTCCTTCCAACGCAAAGTAGAGTTTTTTCATGTTCTTTGTGCTCGCCCGGTGGCTACGTATACGAGGTAGCTGCTATTAATAATTAATAGTACGAGGAACGAACGTCTGCTGCTGTATTCTCCCTTCTCAGCTTGCGACACCCTTGGTACTCCAAGCCAACCACAATCCCGAAGGGGAGCCTTCTATCTCGTGTTATTCCGGCGGAGGTGTCCAGGCAGATATGTGTGTCGCTCGAGTGGCGTGTGGTGCAAAGGGAGGACGGGGTCTCCGCGTACTTCGGCGTTTGTATAGGGGGCATAGGGCGGAACTATGAAGGGCCTCTGATTGGCTTAAAAGCGACAAAAAAAAGGGTGAAAGTCAAGCAGAGTAGACAAAATCAGGTATACCTGGGTTTTAAAGAGGCAAAAACAGGTACAACGAATTTTGGACCAATGGCAGGGCACGTGGAGTGCGTTTTTTACTTTATTTTATGTATGTACCTGTTTTTGGCCGCAAACGGACCAGGTATACCTGCTTTCGGCCGCTGCTCTAAATAAAATTCCATTTTGATGCGCTGGCGAGACAAAAACCCTACGAGTACGGCCGAGTTACCGACCGAGCGACCGTCTCGGGCAAGGCCAGTGAATGTAGATGACGGCCATCATGTGGATCCGTGGTATAGGCAACGAGATGTTGCCCGAGGTCAACAATGGAGGCAACATCGAATGCGGGGTCGCCGCGGATGTTGGCGGGCGGTGGCTACGAGAGAGCGGGGAGAAAAGAGGAGCGTCCAAGCACGGGGTCAAACGCGCAGCACAACAGGCCGAGCCCGTAACAATGCAACGTCAACGTACTATCATGTCCGCAAAAATAATGGTAGCCTTCCATTTGCGTCACATCGGTTTTGATTTGTCGCATGAAACTGCTACGCTTTTGATCTGGAGAGTTCTTCACTTTCTGTTCCCTTAGTCTTTTTGGAACAACACTACACATTGTCGGATGGCAAGCATAATAATAATAAGCGATTTGAAAGTAATACGTGTAATCGATCGATCCTTGTTTTTACGATCTACCACATTATTTTACTTTTGAGTTCACTTCCTCCATGAGAGTTTCCACGAAAGTTTATTTTTTATTTCATGTTTAGTGAATTTTACTTCCCCATTTTTGTTTTTACTTTCTTCTTGGAAGTAAATTTTACACACCCTGTACAACTACAACTATTTGTAGTTGTCTGCCAGACAACTACTGTTTGAAAAGGTTTGCAACTATTAATAGTTGTCTGTAGACAACTACTGTTTGGAAAAATTGTGAAACTAGTTGTCTGCGGGCAACTACTCTTTAAAAAGAATCTGTGCAACTAGTTGTCTGTAAACAACTACTGTTTAAAAAAGTTGTGCAACTAGTTGCCTGTAGACAACTACTGTTTGAAAAAGTTGTGCAACTAGTTGTCTGCAGACAACTACTGTTTGAAAAATTTGTGCAACTAGTTGTCTGTAGACAACTACTGTTTGAAAAAGTTGTGCAATTAGTTGTCTGCAGATAACTACTGTTTGAAAAAGATGTGCAACTAGTTGTCTGTAGACAACTACTGTTTGGAAAACCTGTGCAACTAGTTGTCTATAGACAACTACTGATTGAAAAAATTGTGCAACTAATTGTCTGTAGACAACTACTGTTTGGAAAACCTGTGCAACTAGCTGTCTGCAGACAACTTATTGATACGACCTCGGGCTCATGCCAGGGCCTAGCACAGGTAGGCAGGGTCAGGGAGCTGGAGCGCTGCTCATGGAGACATAAACCACGTAGTTAAGTGTATATATATTATCGTCGGACCTCGCAGGCCACCATCGAGGCGCAGCGAGCAAGTCAAGCAAGCAAGTCAGGGAAGTCACCAGCAAGCACGAGACCTCACAGATGGAGAAAGCCTCATCAAGTATATGAACTCCCTAATATATGAAACCGTCATCATACCTGCTGTATCGAGTACCAAGCACAATCAATATCCTCCCTGCTTTGCAATCGATACTGTGCGACACCACACATCCGCAGTATGCATACCGAACAGGTGTACAGTCCTATCAACTAATATCCTCCCTGCATGGTGAACAGTATGGCAATAAAGCATCACAATATCATAGCATGGTCACACCTCATAGCTGTCCCGAAAACCACAAATCATCATCCCGAATCAATATCACACATTCCAAATTCACGTACCGAATGTGGACCACAATGTCCCAAAACCTCAAGCAAATTCAAAGTACCGAATACCACAAGATTAATAAAAACCTCAAGCAAATTCAAAGTACCGAATGCCAGAAATTCAAGCACATTCGTTCAAATCTCAAATACCAAATTGAACCATATTGGCTCAAACTTCAACAATCTTCCAAGAACACTCAGCTGCCGTAACTAGGGCATAAGGCCTCGGTAATCAGACGGTCATCAGCTCGGTGTCAACAGGTCGATATAGGTTGTGCTCCAAGTAGCTACTAACTTCAGCAGACACAAAATCTGACCATACTTGGCACTCAAGCGTTCAAACAATCGTTCCAAGAGCGACTAAGCTGCCGTAACTAGGGCAAAGCCTCGGTTAAATCAACACGGTATACTCACGAGCCTAACGGTTGCTCACAAGGTCGATATAGTGTTTGTTCCGTGAGTTACTCAACTTCAGAGACCAAAAAATCTGCAAGCCTATGCTGAGCTCAACGACTTCAACAATCTCCAAAACACTCAGCTGCCGTAACTAGGGCAAAGGCCTCGGTAATCAGACGGTTCATCAGCTCGGTGTGTCAACAGGTCGATAGCAGGTTTGTCCATGTAGTACACAACTTCAGAGACCAAAATCTAAACCATACTGGCTCAAACTTCAACAATCTTCCAAGAACACTCAGCTGCCGTAACTAGGCATAAGGCCTCGGTAATCAGACGGTCATCAGCTCGGTGTCAACAGGTCGATAAGGTTTGTCCAGTAGTACCAACTTCAGAGACCAAAATCTAAACCATACTGGCTCAACTTCAACAATCTTCCAAGACACTCAGCTGCCGTAACTAGGGCATAAGGCCTCGGTAATCAAACGGTCATCAGCTCGGTGTCAACAGGTCGATACAGGTTCTGTTCAGTAGTACTAACTTCAGAAACCACTGCACGTTGCAAGAATCTCGAAACTCTGGAAAATCTCGATACAATATCTCAATACCGTACAATGTATTCTCGGAACTACCAGACCAGCCGTTATCATCATTGAATATCTCCCTGACAATCAACAATACAGCTCCCGATCACGGTTTGACCAAGAACAGTATATCTGCACAGCAGTAACCTCTATTTTAATCAGTGAACAGCCAGAATTTTCAATGCCCGAAAACCATCAACCAAAAACCACAACCCAACCTTAACCCCACCAGGCCAATCAGAAACTCATTCAAAATCCTCCATTCACGAATCCTCGTTCAATCAGTCAACCAGTCAATCAATGTATTTTCCGAACTATCAGAAAAGCCGCCCAGGCCAGACAGCCAGAGACGGTATCATCATTGAGATTGAATCTAAAACTAAAACAATAAATCTCAAATCCTCATTCATACGCAAACGTAATTTATCCGACCGCGTGGTATGGTTTCAAGCTTACAGCAGTAGTTATTACGCCAACTTATCATCGGGGAAACGTGATCTCCCCTTGCCACGAGCTGCTGGTATAATCAAGAACTATCGAGCGATTTCCACACAAGGAAAGCTCTGAAGTGCACTATTTTATCAACAAGCAACAATGCCTCAAGAACAGCGTTTTAACCAACCAATAGCAGTGCGCGGAAAGACAAAACGCATTCATATATATATTCATCAAGATTCGAATGGCGTGATCAGACAACAAGTGCAAGTGCATATTTCACATCGCCAACAAAGAGCACATAGTAACTGCTATATGATTACGTGTTTAAAGCACCTACTCCACTTGTACTCCTCCTGCTTTTACATAGCATTTGTGCTACATGATTGATGATCAGAACCATCTCGTACCTCCGAGCGAGCCTGCGCATAACAGACGTGTTCATATAGGGGCAGAGGGCAAGATGAGGGCGCGTCAAGACGCACACCAGAACATACAGCAAGTCAATCTGCAAGCTGCCTCAAAGGAGGTATTGCTCACTCTCGAAGCGGTATCAATGCTCCACTCCATCGAGTATTCATATCCTTGTATTGCCACAACGCCCTCAGAAACTTTTGCCAACATTCGTACTATGACTACCAAACTCCAGATAACCTTATCTTGACGCAGTAGTACGTTCGCAGTTTTGCGTTGTACAACTTGCGTGTAGGCTCGACAGGACGGAGCACCTGCCTATGGATGAACATGCGGCGGGGAGTGGCGAGAATAATGTGGAAGACAAGCGTAGGCTGTGAGGAGCGTTACTACTCTCATTACTACATAACAGAAGTGGAGCATGCATGAGAGACCTCACCAAAACACACACTACATGTGCACGCCTGTGAGCGATCGTCGAGCACGCATAAGCGTATTGTGTATGCACGTATGCGAGCGTAACAGCTATAGTGACGACGAGCACCTGCATATGCATGAACGTGCGACGGGAAGCGGCGAGAATGATGGAAAATACCAACGTAGGCTATAAGGAGCGTTACTACTCTCCTGACAGGAACGTTACTATCACAACATATAATAGATGTGAAGCATGCATGAGAGACTTCACCAACACCCACACTAGGGCAAGCCTGCGCCTACGATCATGCATGCGTGTCTTGGCTGAGGATAGACGAGCAAACTTTGCTTACCCTACTGTAGACATCGAGGACTCCAACGATGGGTAGTGAGAGCATTTTCCTCACAAGACCGACGTCGAACACGGCTACAAGCATGTACACGCGAACGAGCATCCAGCCTACATGCACGCTCGAACTAAATTGTGTACCACGAGACCACGTCGAACACGGCTACACGCACCTATACACGACCGGGCATTCAGCCTACATGCATGCATACATCAAATTGTGTGCACGAAACTCATGCAACAGATGAGCCAAACCTACTTACCAGGTACATGATAGGGCGGATGGCAAGCACCCATGGAAAATTACAAGCACGCAAGTACTCGAGCGTCGGTCGACCATGCGTGCGTGGTTCGATATGGCAAAGTTCTTGGGGTTGGCTGCGTCATCAGCACCATGGAATCCCTTCTCTCATCCTTTGTCTGAATCTCTCTCCCTTTCCTGCTACCCTCTCACCTCTCTGACTCCTCGCCGCGTGCACGAGTGGGGCCTTGCTTCCGTTGGTGGCATGCTTAGTGATAAGCTCGGCCACTAATAAATATACATTTTTTCGTGCGAGTACCGTACTTGTTGTGGAAATGGTTAATGCATTTACCATAAAATAATAGTACGACGTAGGTACTGTTTGTGGCGTCGCTGAATAAGTGATGTCTGTATTAAAAGTAGTATGATGCTCATTTCCTGTTATGGTGCCTTTTTGTGTATGATTTATTGTTACGCATACGGGTACATATGTCTACGTAGGTCTAGCGGGTAAACGCGATTAGCCACCAACCCTCGTCCGGGCTTGCGAGGCCCCTATAACGAAGGGTCGGCGCTGCGCACTACAAAGATATTATGTGCCGCGGCCGACTCCAGGATACGTCCCTCCTTCTAAAAGACCGGCGTTGAACACATGAGAAGAGTGTGTGGGGGCAGCGTTGCGTGGCGTGCTCTGGGGGTGGAGCACGGGCTGGTCTGCTGTTCCCGGCCGTCGGTGCTGCTTGGGGCCGTTTGGGTGTACGTATCCCTCTGGGTATACCATCACGGACGACATCACCAAGTCTGAGAGGTGAGACCATTTGCCTCGCACAGAGTTCGCCTCGACCCCTCTACCAGAGGAGAGTCGTCGTGCAAAGTCTTAGTTGTATACCTCCTTCCTAGCTCGAGCACGAGTAGGCTGCGCATCTACAGCAGTATGTAATCATCAGCGTCCAAAAAAAAACCAGCTGATTCTATAAAAAAAAAGAAAAAAACAACATGCCTCCGGCGATTTGCCTGCTCGTACGTACAAGTACGTGTGGTTTGATGCGATCTTGTCTTTTTTCTTTGGAACAGGTCGTGCGTGTGCCGCGTGCTCATCACAACAGCAGCAACACAACATGTTGCCTTTTGTATTGCAGATCTCTTCCTCTCATTGATATGCCCTCGCCCAACCAAAAATAAAAAAGAAAGGCACTGCCTTCATGCAATATTTGAGCAGTACTGCTGCTGTAGACTACGGCACACAGTACGCATACAACAATAAGTATGCTCTTGTGTGTGTGGATGCACGTATGTATGTGGATATGTATGCTGTTTTTTTCAGGGTACTCGACGGTAACATTCTTCAGGCGCTCGCTACAGTATAACGAGGCGGTAAGGGAATGCGCTACCACACGTACTTGTACGTACGAGCAGGCAAATCGCCGGAGGCATGTTGTTTTTTTCTTTTTTTTTATAGAATCAGCTGGGTTTTTTTTGGACGCTGATGATTACATACTGCTGTAGATGCGCAGCCTACTCGTGCTCGAGCTAGGAAGGAGGTATACAACTAAGACTTTGCACGACGACTCTCCTCTGGTAGAGGGGTCGAGGCGAACTCTGTGCGAGGCAAATGGTCTCACCTCTCAGACTTGGTGATGTCGTCCGTGATGGTATACCCAGAGAGATACGTACACCCAAACGGCCCCAAGCAGCACCGACGGCCGGGAACAGCAGACCAGCCCGTGCTCCACCCCCAGAGCACGCCACGCAACGCTGCTGCTTGCAAAGTGCTCCCTGTGACCTCGGGCCGTGTGACCAACCGTTTGAAGCGCCAGAAAACGCTTCGGAGGCGAGCTGTCAGTCGGTTACTATCGTGAGCTGTAAGAGCAACGACCAACACGCAGGTTCCGCCGCGTTTCTGGCCGGACCGAGGGCAGAGCACTGCACGCCCCGCGGGCCGCGAGCCTCTAAACAAAATTGTGTTCCCGGAGAATGCTCGCCCTGGCTCCCAGGGTGGACGCCAACAAGAGTTTACGGGTGCGGAGCCCCCCCTGATGGTGGTGAAAGTTTTCCCGGCAAACGAAACTCGATCAACCAGTTGCAGATTTTAAACAGAAAGCAGAGACAAGCCTTTGCGGTACGTCCAACCGCAGTGCTTCGGGTACAAGTGCTCAATCGGGCCGTGTGTTTCTTCTGGGCCATGCCTATGTTGCTGTCTATGCCGGGCTGACCTCTTTTTCCACAGCTTGAAGCACAACACGAAATATGTGAGATGGAAATGTGGATCTTCATTTTGATATTTTCGGAATTTTTTTCTTGCCACAAAAAATGAACGGCAAATACCGTTATTTAAAGAAAAAAAGTATTGTTCTCAGATGGTTACTACTGTACCATAGTCGTGCATACCGAAACTTCGCCAAGCTCGGACTCTGCTGAACGATACCTACCGCACAACCTTCTCGGGGGCGGACTCAGTGTTCGTTCACTCGCGCTAAATCCCTCACAGCACATCATACGGGTTCGGGGCTGGCCGTCGTCTCTTCGACGAACAACGACGACCACCCTCCGTGAGGCAATATGCTGACACATCTTCTGAGGAAATCCGGGAACCCCAGCACCGTCTGACACACGAACAGGTAGCAAGCCCCTTCGTGCGCCAGAGGCAGCCGCGGCTTATGTCCCGCTCTATCATGCCTCGTTCGTGAAATCCACCGTCATGCCCAGAAACCCGCCGCAACATTACTTCCATGTTTTTTTTTACTTCCATTTAATTTAGTGATTAAATTGGAAGTTTTATGTTGGTTTTAATTCCATAGAAGACATGGAAGCGAGGGCATGAATTCACCCCCTGCTCCTGTTGGTACAGCGTCCCACCCCAAGTGGGCCCATTCCGATTACCAAAACGTGCACCAATTGCAAACGGGACACTAAAACCCGTGTAGCGCGTGTAGCGCGCAGCGCGGAACCACACCAGACCTGTGTAGTGGCCGAAGGCCCTCTTCAAACGGAAATTTCCACGGAACGATGGAAGTGTTTTTACTTCCATGGAAGTAAATACGGTTTACCTCCATGGAAGTAAATGAAGAAAACGACAAATATGTGGTAGACCCTGTTTTTACGGACAATGTGGTATGTTTTCGGATTCACACTCGTAGTCAAAATAAAAATGTATCGTATTATCAAGAAAATAACGAAACACAAACGAACGCTGTGCGCGTACTGTTGCGTGGCTGTGCGGCGGTCGGCGTCCAGCGTCTCTGGAGGACTCTCGCCTCAGCTCAGCACCGTGCATCAAACCACACGCTCACGCCGTTACAGTGTTTTTAATCGCTAGTCCATGCTCTCCCGCTTTGAGCGGTCGACGAGAAGAGGGGTGTGTATTTCTTGGACGCTTTTTGTTGTGGGACGAATTCCTCCAACTTTCATCTTCATGATTTATTGGATTACTTAGGGGAAAGAGTGGACCTTGACTGTTGCCAAAATCGCCGGCCGGTGTTGTTGCCGAGCAGTTTGCAGGGCCCGACCAATCGAAAGAGGCTGCTGAGAGTCTCTTCTACCGCTAATAGTTTCGGCTGTCCGGAGTGAACGTGATCATCACAGGCTATTATTCCCTGGTGGTTTACTCCTGGGGTCTCAAATTAGGAAGGGAAACATTGGTCCGACCGATTTTCACTTTATAACCAGCATTGATGTTTGGTATCGAACGACCAGGCAACCGACTGTCGATCGAGGGACGGCGTGAGCAAGTGGGGCGCCGTCGCAGTTTGTATAGATAGCTAAACCTCCATCATCGGGTGGTATCGTCGTTGGATCGCCCTTCCTCCGCTTCCCCTCCCCTCACGCCCCCTCCCCCCTCCCGCCGCCCCCCTCCTGGCCCCCGTCGCAGCTGCCATCGCCAACGCTCTCCGTGATCTTCGGGACATCACTTAACTCGCGCCACGGCGTGGTCGCGTCCGGGCGGAATAGACCCCTTCAATCTTCCTCGCTGCTCTTGCTGCTGCTGCTGCTGCTGCTGCTGCTGCTGTTGGTGGTGGTGCTGCTATCGGTGTATCTTGAAGCATCAAGTGACCGCTGTCGTAGTCGTCCTGTGGCCTGTTCCCTGCTGTGCTAGATTATGTCGTCGTCCTCGCGGGCGTGCACCTGACGCACGACGTAGTCCTTATGTCACTTCGATCGGGGCCTGCGGATGTCGCTGAAAAGCGTGCGCCAGGATCGATCCTTATTTACTTCCGGTCGCGCACGTCAATTGTCGCCGACTCCCGCGTTTGAAGTGGGCACGTGGAGCGCGGCCGAGGTGGTCGATGTCGCACTGCACGCGAAGCCGGGTGCGGCGTTGGTGGTTGTGGCTGCCGCGGCGCACGCCCGTCCTCGCCTTCGTAGCGCTCTTCGTGCTGGTTCTCGGCCCCGCCCAGCCCGGCGTCATTGGCGTCGTCACTCACGTCCCTGCCGTGTGATTGCCGGAAGAGGATAATCCGACTACCGCCCCGCCCATTTCCCGACCTCGCTGCCGGTGCTGCGGTTGCTGGTTTCGATGCTGCTGTTGTTGTCGCCCCTCGCCTCTTCGCCCTAAAAACCGCCATCCTGTCTCTGCTTCCCGTCTGTTCGATAGCCCCGAGGCCCATGGGCTGAGCCCACAAGCCCTTTTTCGTCGGAAGACCATGTCACCCTCTTCCTCGCCGCAGACGCTCGCATTGGCGTCGATGTCCGAGTATGAATCCAGTCAAACCCGGGCCCTGGAGACGGAATCTTCTGCACGGTCTAGGAGCACGCCGGCGATGCGGGCCTCCTGCCCTGTTTTAACTACCCATCCACTTCCTCCGATTGAGACGTTGATTCCGTTCGTCCTCGGAAGCCGTACTCGAGCGCTTCCTCCCTGCAGACGCCTGCGTAGGCATCGCTGTAGAGGTCACCATCCAGCCGAGCCCAGAACTTGGCGGTGCAAGTCGGCGACGTCGTCCAGACGGAGATGGACACTGGCTACATCCTTGTTGGTGTGCTCCCGGGGCGAAAGGCCCGACCTTGCGTCGGGATCTCGGCGCCAATTTTCCCCGCGTGTTTGTTCGCGCGCAGTCCGTCAGTGTTCTCTAGCAGACTCTTCGCCGGCCATCCCCGCGGCCTCCCTTTTCGCTTCAAAAAAGACTCCTCGCTGCTGCTGCAGCTGTTGCTCCTGCTCCTGCTGCTATCGGTGTTTTTTCAATCGCCGAGTTCCCGTTGTCGCAGCCTGTTGGTTATTACGTAGCACTACCCACTGGCCTACATAGTCACGTGACTGAGTAGGCCAGTATTAAATAACCAACGTGGCTGAGTAGGCCAGTGGGTATTGCTATATAACCAACAAAATAGGTTGTTATCCAAAAAACGCTACACCGTACGATAGTGTTTGACGCCATTTTCCGGTACAGGGGAGATCCACTACCTAAAGCACCCTGCATCGGCAGCGCGAATTGGTTAAAGCACCCCTGTACCGGTATATTGTCACAAACACCAGGGTACTCTTATGCTCGGGGCTTTTGTTTTCACCGTTAAATGGCGCGGGTTTCACCGTTTTATAGCGCGTGCAAAAACACCGGTCGGTACACCCCATCAAAGTCAATTTTAGAAGCCAACCAGACAACGCCATACGCCCCGCGGAACAAGAACATACAACAGCAGAGCAATGGAGGGGGTCAAAACACGCACACGTTGGTTGGGTCATCTGCAGCGTTTCGGAGCCCTTTGGTTCCCTTCGTGTCCAACATGCTGCATGCCCATCTAAAGTGGACGTTGAGAGCCGTATGATGAGCGCGCAGGGAGGCAAAAGGACTCCGACATGCGGCAGATGGCTGAACCAGCGTGTACTTTCTGACCCCCACCATTGATTTGTTGTATGTTGTTCCATGGGGGCGTATTTTATTGTTAATTTTCCCTCGTCGCCGTCGCCCTGCTCCTGCCATCCCTCGCTGCTCCTGCCTCTCGTGTGTTCTAACAGCCTCACGCCTGCGATGCCCGCCGACGCCGTTCGACTGAGCCCCGCAAGCCCTTCGTCCTTGAAAGGCAATGCCACTCTCTTTCTCGTAGTAGATTATCGCTTAGGCACCAGTGTCAAAGCCCTCATCCGATCGAGCCCGGGTCCTGGGGACGGAAGCTTCTGTGCGGTCTTGGACAACTCCAGCGAGACGGACCTCCTGTACTCCCTGTTGCAACTGACCACCCACCTCCTCTTGCGGCTGAGCGTTGGAAACCGTTTGTCCTCGGGAGACCAAGTCGAGTGCTTTCCCGCCGCAGACACTCGCGTAGCCATTGCTACAAAGTCGGCATCTAGTAAATAGTCGAGCCCGGACCCCGGCGACAGCAGCTTCTTCGAGTTCGTCGAGAAAAATGGTGACGTCTTCCAGACGGAGATGGGCCCTCTGTGGTGCTCCGGGGACGAACCGATGGACCTTACATTGTCTTCTAGTTCGTGGTCACAATTAATTTCCTCTGTTTTTTTGTTGGCGCAGAAGTCGTCGACGTTCTCTAGCGGGTGCTTTGTCGGTCATCCAGACGGCCTCCTCCTTATCTTTACAATATAATTTGCTACTGTTGCGGCTGCTATTGGCGCCTCTTGAATGATCGCGATTCCGCTGCCGTAGCCTGTCTGCGGCCTCTTCCGTGCGGCGCTGATCGACGTCGGCACCTTCTCGGGCATGTGCCTGGAGCAGGTCGAGGTCCTTTCGTTCGTTCCTACCGTGGGTCGTTCTCATCGGGGAACACCAGGGTCCCCTGTTTGTACTCCCGGTCGCGTACGTCGATCCTTGCCGGGTCTCGCGTTGGGTGTGGTCACGTGGGACGCGATGGTGGGTTCGGCGTTGGGTTCGTGAGGCGGTCGGCGTTGAACGGGATGCGAGGTCGGGTTCGGCGTTCGGTTCGGAGAGCGTGTGGTGGCTGCCGCGGCACACGCCCGTCGTCATCTTCATCACTCTCGTCTGGTCCTCGCCCTTGCTCCGCTCGACACCGTCGGCGTCCTTTCCCCCGTCATAGCAAGGATACAACACCGTTACTCCCCGCACACTCGCCGACCTCAATGCCGTTGCTGGTGTTGCTGCTACTTTGAGTACAATGGTTGGGGTCTGCAGGAATAAACATCCGGATCTTTACGACCCATATCCGCCGTCGGAGTGCTGACATGATCATGGCTACACAGCGCACAATGGTCGCGGGCTGCTGGGGTGAAATATGCGGATATTTACGTCCAGGTCGTCGTTACAGCGGCGTCTCTCAAAAAATTCCCCGGGCCGTGCACGCTACCCGTCACGGCTGAGCTCCCCGTCACCCCTCTCCCCGTCGCCCCAGGCACCCTCGCCCTGGTCCTGCTCCCCCCCCTGCTCCGCCTGTTCCACCAGCCCCCCCCCACTCCCTCCTCGTTTCGGATGCTTTCCGACTGAGACCCGCAAGCCATTCGTTGTCGAAAGGAAAAGCCGAGCGCTCGTTCTCGCCGCAGACGCTCGCGCAGGCGTGACTGCCGGAGTCCTCGTCCAGCCGAGCCCGCGCCTTGGTGACAGTAGCTTCGGCGTAGTCTTGGAGCACGCCGGCGAGACGGATCCCCTGCACCCCTGATTCCAGCAGCCCGTCCATCTCTTCCTAGCCTCCGATGCTCTTCGGCTTGCCCTGGGCGCACGCCGCTCGTCCTCGGGAGCTAAAGTCGGCTGCTTCTTCGCCACAACCGCTCGCGTAGCCATTACTGTAGAGGCCGTCATATAATCGAGTCCAGACCCTGGGGACGGCAGCTTCTTGGAGGTCTTGAAGCAAGTCGGCGACGCCGTCCAGACTGGGATGGGCCCTGGCCATGCCCTCGTTGGCGTGTTGTCGGGACGGACCGACGGACCTTGCGTCGTCTTATCGCCGCGAAGTTCCCACCCGCCTGTAGCCGTCTTCGTTAGGTAGCAGACGCTTCGTCGGCCATCCCGCTTCACAATATGCCTCGCTGCTACTGCTGCTGCTGCTGCTGTCAGTGTCTCTAGGTTGTCGAGTACCCGTTGTCGTAGCCCGTCTGCGGCATTTTCCGTGCGTCGCCGGTCGATGCCGGCATGCTGACGGGCGTGCGGCCGGAGATGTCGTAGCGCTCACGTTCGTTCGACAGAAGCCTGCGGTCGTCTTCAACAGCGTGCGCGAGGATCCTCTGTATATGCTCCCGGTCGCGTACGTCGACTCTCGCCGGCTCTCGTGTTTGGTTTGGGCACGTGAGGTGCGGTTGAGGCGGTCAATGCCACACGGGGCGGACCGCGGGTTCGCCGTGGAGGTCGACGCTACTGGTGGCTGCCGCGGCACACGCCCTTCGTTGCCCTCCTCGCCCTGGTCTTCGTCCTCGCTCGGTCCGACGTCATCGGCGTCCTCCGACTCCTCCCTGCCGTGTGATAAGAACACGGCACCGACTATCCCCCTTTCCATTCTCCGACATCGTTGCAGTCGCTGGTGTTGTCGTTCCGTTGATTTTGATGCTCCTCCTCGTCGCTCCTCCCTTTTTACCGTCTTCGTTGTCGCTCTGCTCTCGGTCCCCACTCGGACACGTCTGTTTCAGCAGTCCCCCACTCCCTTCCCGCCTCTGATGCCCTTTGGCTGAGCACCGGAAATCGTTCGTCCTCGGGAGACTATGCCACCCTCTTCGTCAAAGATGCTCGGGTTGGCGTCGCTGTCGAGGCCCTTACACAATAGAGCCGACGGCAGCTTCTGCGTGATACAAACGCATGCTGGAGAAACGAACTGTGTCTGTGGAGTCGCTGGTGTGCCGCTGAGGGCCGTCTTCTAGGTCGCGCTCTCGCCGCCTGATGCCAACGCGTCGCTGTTGCCCCCCCCCCCCCTAAATATATGATATATTTATAGGTTGGGTTGGCGTCGGTTGGCAACGACGCTGTAAAACACGCCACTCGCTGCGTGAGCTAGACAACCAGGGTGCCGTTGTTTTTTTTGTTTTTTTTTTGGCGGTCACCAAAGCTGGCGGTCGAGTAGATCATTTGTGCGGGGTGGAGAACCTTTGCTCCGCACAAGGGGAATGGTCGTATCACGTAGTGTTAATATGGTAAGGCATCCGCGAGGCAGTTACATAGTAAAACCCATTGCTGTCTCCGGAAGTGGCCACACCAGAAATTAAATTAACTCATTGAAGCTGTCGTCCATATGTAAGTCCGCCTCAGAGGCGGTTCTTAGCAGGATGCAGCTCACTCTCCATGCGACTCGCCCAATACCTCACGGGGCTTCGCGCTTGGTGCAAGCAATGTCTGCCTGGTTGGTGAAAACCCAACGTGCTCCGTCCCGGCATTGTAGGGATGCGAGGGTCTATGGTCATATGACTACGGCCGTGCACGACATGAGTACACCCCCCCCCTCCCCCCTTCTTAACTGCCCCTCCATCTCCACGCCTCCCCTACCCTCCAGCTGAGCGCTGGAACCCTTTCGTCCCCAGGACGAGACGCTGCTTTTTCCTCGGCGCATACGTTTGCGTAGGCATTGCTGTCGGGGTCCTCATCCAGTCCATTTCCGACCCTGGCGACGGCAGTTTCTTCACGACCCCGGGGCATTTCGGCGACGTCGTCCACGCGGAGATAAACTCTGGCTGAATATGTTATCGTTGGTGTGCTGCGGGATAATAACCTAGCGTCGTCTTTTATTCGCGATGTCGTTGCCTATTAGCGAGAAGACAGCGGCGTCGGTGCCGTTGAACGACAATTCTACGCTTTGGCGGCGTCTACATGCCGCCGGCGAGGGCGTCCAGGGGGCACAAAGCACCACCAGTGAGCACCATGAAATGGGGAAAAATCACGTAGGCAATGCGATGCGGGTACAGTCCCGAACAAGAGCTAAGTTCCGCCGGTTGTCGCGGGGGAGCGAGGATCGAGACC
The DNA here is from genome assembly GCA_008828725.1 of Saccharina japonica. Taxonomy (NCBI): domain Eukaryota; class Phaeophyceae; order Laminariales; family Laminariaceae; genus Saccharina; species Saccharina japonica. Next base: position 641,339 of record MEHQ01002721.1, read on the forward strand.
CGAAACAAAGAAGCGGGGGGCGCGCGGGTAGAGTCGAGGCCAGCTATCGCGGGCCTCGCTTGGCTATCGTTCAGTCCCGGGCGTTCCACACCACGTAGATCCCTCCGCCTGACGGCCCCGGGCCGCCTGCCCCTCGAGTCGAACCTTTCGCCATCTCAGAGCAGCGATATGTCGGCCCCGTCGCAGCTCATCGGCTCTCTCGCCCTGCTTGCTCCTGGACGAAGAACGCGGGTATGACGATGTTCTTGGTCAGGACACGGCCGCCACCCGCCGCAGACTCATCACATCGCGTCCTGATCGCCTCACGCGTTGTTGGTCTGGATATGGCCGCCATCCGCCGCCGACTCGTCACATCGCGCCCTGATCGCCTAACGCGATCGTACACGACTGGACTGCGCGCCAACGTGCCTGTCATCGATCGGCGGCGAAATTTTGCCGACGACAGCGCGATTTACAGAGCGTCCGCCCTTGCTGAAATTGATTGTCGTGACTTTATAGAAATGCGGTGGGAACTGCCGGCGGACGACCCAACTCGCGCGCGTATGTCGATCTCGAACTTTATCCGCAGTACCCACGGGAGGAAGTCGCCACGGTGTCGTTTATGATGCCTTCCCAGATGCCACGGACGGCGATAGAGTTGGTCGCCCACGACAAGACCGCGACGATGATGTGGTGGGCGAGGGTCGGCGACAGGTTGCGCTTTACACCGCGCCCCGCGCCCCGCAGCAACTACAGGGTCCTCGGCGGCACGCCGTACGCTCGATGCAGGGTCAACCGCTCGTCGCTCACGTGATACGTAGTCGTGCCGGAGGTCGTCGACGAAGCCGTCAAGCCGGCAGGAGGTGCATGCCAGTCGGCGAGCGGCCCGGCCAGTTCCCTGTGCACAGCGCGTCGACGAGCTCGCTGTGCTTTGGGTCTCCTCCCATACGGACGCTCTGGTGATCACGGGTCACACGGACGTGCCACCACAGCGGCGATTGGTGCACCGGGTGCTTCAGCAGGGGGACTGGCGTGACCCCGATTGCGATGGATGGAGGGTATTTCGGGGGCACGACTCCCGATTGGTGCACAGGGTGCTTCAGCAGGGGGACTGGCGTGACCCCGATTGCGATGGATGGAGGGTATTTCGGTGGAAGTCGACGACTCCCATGGAGGTCGTGCCCCCGAACCGGCAGGTCGGACTCGCGCAACTCCCGTACGCCCAACCCTTGCCCTATCCCTATAGCTATAACCCTAACCCGAACGGCAGGTCCAACTCGCGCAACTCCCGCGGCCTACAGCAGGTTGACGGCCTCGAAGTCGCTCCTCCGGGCGACCGCAAGCTCGCCCCAAACACAGGGGTCCGCCAAACGCAACCGAGCCTTAATGTCCTGCCCTCCCATCACCTGGCAGGGCGAAGGGTTGTCCACGTCCCAGGAGGATCTGCCGGTATCCGTGAACCTCCGGCGCGCCCTGGTGCCGTCCGTTTCTGGAGCGATGAACCCCCCCGAGGTACTGAGACCTCGCCACGCCGATGGAGGCAACGGCCACGACGACGAGCGGCCGACCCGACGAGGGGGGGGGGTAAACCGTAACACCCGGTGCACTACACCATTCTCTCTGCACGCCATGTGGTATAGCGCAACAACCCAGGGTCAATTAGGGTCACCCACCCAGAGCAACAAACAGATCTCAGGGATGTACTACAGTACATACAGTAGTCTTGTACACACGTAAAGGCGAAAAAAAACTCCATAAATCCCGATTGTCTTACAGCGGGCCGCACGAGGCCAGACAACATTGATGTTTCAACAAACAGAAAGCGCAAGGCACCTGAAAAAACATCGGGATTTTCATAAGGGATTTTCGTAAAGATTTACAGGGAAATAATAAACTCCAACCCATTTATCTCAAGATATCGGTCTGTCCCTTTTGCATCTCAGCAGAGGTTCCAAAGGTATCCTGAACTGCTGTAGTACCAGGTATACCCCGGTATACCACTGTATTATTGCCGTGCTCGCAATCCGGAAAAAAAAACGTGTTCATCACAGTTACTGCGCTAATACCCTCGAACGTGATATTCTGAAAACCCATCCATCCAACCCTCCATGCAATCCATCCAATTCATGCGCCCCGCGCTGCTGCTCGTTTCTGCTCTTTTCCGTCTTTTCTTTTTTTTGTCCTTGCGTTGTTCCTCCCGTCCTGCACCGCCCCGTGTATGGTACTACCCCGGCGTTCCTCCTAGCCCCCCCCCCCCCCCCGGCTACGATGTGTACAGCTGGCCAAACCACCGACCGTTTCGCCAACAACATCGATTTGATTGGCGTGCATTGTCATCAACATCGACTCGATTTCCTCGCCGTGTGACAGCATCAATTTGATTGGCTTGCCGTGTCATTACCATCGGTTTGGCAGCCCTACGGATATTCTCGACTACTGGCACCTATACTGGCACCTTTTGATGCCAAACCACCACGACGACCGCATGATCATCAACATCATTGATCGATGTATCTGCTAGCGGTGTAAGTCTCCTTGGATCGGCCTGCAGGGTACTGTCCATCGATTCGATCGGCTTGTGGCACCTCTTGATGACAATCCACCGACAGTACATCGTGATCGATTATATTTGACTTGCGGCAATATCGATCGATCTGATTGGTTTGCCGTGCCCCCGGCACCTGATTTGACAGGGTCTGCTTTCTTCGGACGAAAACACGATCGGTATAACAAGGGCATCCATCAAAGCCAGGCAGCCCACCAATCAACCGACCAACAGCGGCCTACATCGAAAACCAAGCCCCTGCATTGCGCTTACTGCGCAGAAGAACCCGAATCCAACAATCCGTCGGGAAAAAATCAGCCATTCGTCGGAGTATCAAGCAATCCTTCCGAAATATAATCCAATCCTGCGACAGGAAATCAAATAATCTGTCGAAAAAAAATCCAACAGTTCGTCGAAAAAATCCACTAATCCGTCGGCAACCAAACCAGCAGAGTTAAAAACGACGAGAAAAAAAAAAACGCTCGGCCCCTCTCCCCTCCCCCACCACTCCTCCCACCCTCTCCCTCCCTCCTCCCCTTGAGCCGTTTGCAGCACCACATCAGGTCACGCTCCTGCCCGCAAAAAATCGCGACAAACAGTATACGCGTCCCCTTCTGAAGAATGACGCCGTCCCGCCCAACACACCCCCCGCCCCCGTCCACACCCCATCGAACTACTTTGGGTTCGGGCAAGGAAACGACAACCCCGCGTGTTACTTCAAAGACACGTACCACGACACTACCGCAACATTTCCTATGGCGCTGAATATTTTCACACCCTCTCTTTCGCCCCGACAGGCCTACAGACGCCTCTCTACATGCGAATGCCATTTATCTGCAGCGCACCGGCGCGGGGGGGGGCAGAGACATGCTCGAGAGATACAAAAGACAGACAAGACAGGAATGCCGGACAGAGGCAACACACTGCCTGGCGATCGGGTCGGCGGGAAATAACACCTATTTTCTTGACAGGGAAACCACGGAGTTATCGGGCCACCCCATGATGGTGTCGCACGAGACAACGACGCGGCGAAAGACGCTCCGGAGCATAGCCGCGATATTCGCTAGTAGACCCGCAGTTTTTCCTAACCCGGTTCCCTTGCAACCCTCTCCGTTCCGTTCCATCCCGTCCCATCCTAGTCCATGCCATCTCGCCTCATCCTATCCAACTCCATCCTATATCCCATCCCACCCAACACAGCGGAAGTTTACCGCTTGGCCATGTGCGCCTCCAGCTGCGCGTCCAAATCGATAGTCGACACAGAATCTCCCTTTCTTCCTCCTCTGCCCCCCCCCCCCCTGCCGTCCCGCGCACCACTGCCCCGCTTACTTCCGCCGCCGCCGCCACCGCCGCCACCGCCGCCACCGCTACCGCCAACACCCCCACGACCACTACCACCGCCTCCGCGACCGCTGGCAGTACCCCCGCGAGCGCCGCCACCGCTCCCCCCTCCGCCACTCCGGAAGCCACCGCCGCCGCCGCCGCCGCTACCGCCGCCGCCACTGCTCTTCCCACCAGTGCGTGAGAGGAACGAGTTGCTGGAAGCAGCGCCGGCATTGCGGGACCCTCCACTTCCACCCCCTCCTCCCCCACCGCCACCGCCGCCGCCGCCACCGCCGCCGCCACCGCCACCGCTGGAACGGAATCCTCCCCCTCCTCCCATACCACCGCCACCGCTGGGACGGAAACCCCCACCTCCTGCTCCACCTCCACCACCAACATTGTTGTCGCGGAATCCTCCGCCGCCGCCACCACCGCCAGCGCCAGCACCGTTAGTGGACGGCAGGCCGCCCGTGAGTGTAACCTGCACACCGCGGCGCGCCGTCATCGTGGGAAAGGTAAAAAGCGCACAGTTAAGACAAGACATATCTCATGAGATGACGACGAGGGAGCGTCGACACGAAGCGTCAAGCGGAGACGAAAAAATATAAAAGGGCGCAGGTAGTTGCCCCCATGCCCACATATCTCATTAGACGACGCGGGATCGTCGACACGAAGCGCAAGCGGAGACCAAAAAATAGATAAAAGGGACGCAGAATTAATAGTTGTCCCCATGCCCAACCACCCACCCATCCATACCCCACCCAACTCACTCACTCGCATACCTACGCATCCACCCACAAGCCCACCTCACCCAGCCAGCCTCCCGCGCCCGACCGACCTCCAAGGCAAACAGGGAGCATGCTTCCAACCAAAAACAGTGAACTCCTATATACCAGGTATGTAAGAGGCAGTACCTAAGTTTCGGGGATAAACTACTTGGAACTAGACTCGGACATTTCGTGCAGTGCTGAAAGGGCTACGTATATATCGTACGTGGCAGCCGCAGAGCGGTCCCGAACACAAACCCAACCCAAAACAAGCCATCAACACGCCGAGAAATAAAACGCCATCCCGGACAACGGAAAACCCCTCTCTCCCCCGTCCGCCCCTTCTCCCACCCTCTCACCACGAACACCCCTCCCCTACTCTCACCCCTTTGCCACCTCCCTCATCCCGAAAAACAAGCCACCAACACACCAACGAAACCCCCACCCACTCCAGGACAATTGACAACCCGAAATGTGTGTCTTGTCGGTGAAAAACCGGACGTGCTCGGTCCCGGCAATGTATATATATATATATAGGGATGCGAGGGTTTATGCCCATACCACTACGGCCATGCATGAAAATGAAGTACACCCCCCCCCCATCCCCCTCCGCACTCCCGCGTACGCACCTGGAACGAAACCTCAGATGCGCCGTTCCTTCCTCCCATGCCTCCTCCTCCTCCTCCAGCCCCTCTCCCCGCCATGCCAACACCGCCTCCACCACCGCCGCCACCACCACGGGAGCCTCCCCCGAACCCGTTCATCGCCGGGGCCACATAGGCGTCGAGGTCGTTCGCCTCATCCATGTCGCCCACGCCGCCGTTATCGTCCAGAGCGGTGCCGAAAATGCCCGCGCGGACATTGGGGATAGCCTGGGGGCGAACGGGGGCCGCCACGGCGATGCGAGACTGAGGCATTCGCGAAGCGGGGACCGGGGCGCTGATAGGCGCCGAGAGGCCGCTGTTACGCCCACCACCACCAACGCCGCCGCCGACGCCAACGCCAACGTACCCTGCACCGCCGCCACCACCGCCGCCACCACCACCACCACCACCACCACCTCTGCCGAAGTCGCTGCCACTCCTACCGTTTTGAGAGGAGCCTCCAGCAAAAGGAGGTTCTGCGTAGGGGAGGAGAGGCGGTGCGATGATGCGCCGGGGCGCAAAAGAGGGGGGGAGGGGCGCGGAATGAGCTTCAAAATAAACACACATTCAAATGGTTGAATTTACCTCGCCGGCTGCTGTTATGCTGCTATCGTAACACCAAAAGCCAGGGGACGACCAGGGAGGGTTTCCATTGATAAAATCGCAACAGCGAGTGTCTTCGCCGTTCACTCCGCGCTCTAAAACTAGAGTCGTGCTCCAGAACTTACGGTGGCATTACCAAACGGTGGGGGGGGGGGGCGTACTCATTTTTTGCTTGCCTTGGTCATTTGACCATTGACCACGCATCCCTTTCGAGACGGAGCACCGTTCCTACTCCTAAAAGAGACACCCTCCAACATTTGGGCGCTCATTACGCTGTTTCCATACATTACAAAGAAACGTTTTGCTAATCGTATCCCCTTCTTGTTTCGCCGCCTGTGGCCACCATCTATCTCCCAAGATAGCGATCGTTTTTTCGCTACTATTTTGTGTACCAAAACTTCTCCATGTCACATTCGTCTATTTTTATCTCCTTTAACACATCCCTTCCCTCCTTGTAACTTTCACATTCTCCCACTATGTGAGTTCTACTCTATGGCTTTGCCACATGGGCACATCTGTGCATCTACTTCCTCCTCCTCCCGGCTACTGGTATACCTCCTTCTTTCTAGCAGGTCCAGGTCCCCGACACGAAATCGCAGTTTCAGCTTTGTCGCGAAGTCCATTGGGCCGTGCAGATGCTTTTTCATTCCTATCCCTTCTCTCAACCCCCCGTATATCTCCAAGTGTTCTTCCCCTTCTTAACGCTAGCCTTTCCCTTCTTTCTATTCTTTCTTTTACTTCTGTCTTGTACCCCCTAAATTTCTCTATGGCCAGCATCTCTTTTTGGTTTCCTATAAATCCTTAGGGCGGGGCGGAGGGGGGTCGCGAGGAGCGGGTGTAGGATAATACAATTTCGGGAAAATTCGTGACAATTTAGCAAAACCGCCCAACAAGCCGGGAGCTTGTATCGTCTGCCGCGCAACGCCGCTTCTCGTAATAAAACGGCCAACAAGCCACGATAGTCGGTTTGCAAACCTTTCCCGATAGCATTTATTAAAGAGGGGAAACAGTCGGCGCAATATTATAAACCTGAAACCAGGCGGGGGGGAGGGACAAGTACGTACAAGCAAATATTGAACCAACCACTTACCCGTGAAAATTCACAAAAAAAAAAGTTGGGGCAAACAAAAAACTACACCAAACCCCCCCCATGCCTACCCGGTCGGTGAAAACCCGACATGCTCCGTCCCGGCATTGTAGGGATGCGAGGGTCTATGGTCATACGACAACAGCCATGCATGAAAATGAAGTACGCCCCTCCCTCCCCACCCCTCGCCCCTCCCGGCGAACAGAAAAACAACAAAACGTTGAATCGATACTCCAACAAACTCCCACCTATATACGCGTACAACTAACTAAATGTAAATACTTTTAATACTATTAACAGCATAAAAAAGCTCACCTCTCCAGGTCGAGGCAGCAGCACCGCCCCTTCCACCCCCCTCTCCACCTCCGCTTCCTCTAACTCCTCCTGCGCCGGCACCCCTGCCGCGCAGGCCGCTAGCGCGGGGAGCGCCACCGCCGACAGCGCTCGCCCCTCCTCCACCACCACCACCACCACGACCGCCACCGCCGGCGCCGCCGCCCCGGGGCTCCGGCGCCGCGATAATCTCCACGTGCATGGGGGCGCCGTCGAGCGTCCGCTTGTGGAACTGAGCCACCGCATTCTCCGCGTCCTCGAGGCGCTTGAAGATAACCAGGGCCTTCTCGTTAGATCGGCCGGTGTGGTCATAGTCGATCTGCGACACAATGAGGCGTTATTTTGAAGACGGGGAAGAGGGGAGAGGAGGGAGGGGGGAAGTGAGATGATGTGTGATGCTCATCAAGAAGAGGGGCCAGGAGTGGCGTGAGCAAACAGGAATATTCGCGAGGGGTGATACGAGCCACGAGAGGCGTTCGCAGAAGGGGATGGGGAGGGGGGGTGTACTCATCTCGTGCACGGCCGTAGTCGTATGACCATAGACCCTCGCATCCCTACAATGCCGGGACGGAGCACGTTGGGTTTTCACCAACCAGGCAGACATTGCGGGGGGGGTGTACTCATGGCGTGCACGGCCGTAGTCGTATGACCATAGACCCTCGCGGGGGGCGGGCGGGGGTGTACTTCATATTCATGCATGGCCGTAGTCCGTATGACCATAGACCCTCGCATCCCTGCAATGCCGGGACGGAGCATGTCGGGTTTTCAACGACCATGCATGCATTTCTAGCACCAAGCGCGAAGCGCCGTGAGGTGTTGGGCGAGTCGCATGAAGGGTGAACTGCATTCTACTAAGAACCGCTTGTGAGGCGGACTTGCACATGGATGACAACTTCAATGAGTTAATTGGGGGGGGGGTGTAGCTTCATTTTCATGCATGGCCGTAGTCGTATGACCATAGACCCTCGCATCCCTACAGTGCCGGGACGGAGCTACTCATTTGTTGCTTGCCTTAGTCATTTGACCATTGACCACGCATCCCTTTCGAGACGGAGCACGGGGCGGGGGTTACTCGATATCCATGCATAGCCGTAGTCGTATGACCACGGGGGGGGTATTCATGTGCATGGCTGTACTAGTCGTATGACCATAAGACCCTTGCATCCCTACAATGCCGAGGGGAGGCGGGGGGGGGGGGGCGTACTCATTTGTTGCTTGCCTTAGTCATTTGACCATTGACCACGCATCCCTTTCGAGATGAAGCGGGGGTAGCGTAGGATATGAGGTGGGGTGGGGTGGGGGGTGGGAATGGAGGTGGGAACGGGGGGGGTCGGTGGATAGGGAATGGAACAGGGATGGGGGTGTTGGGGCTGGAGTAGGGGTAGGGGTGCGGGTGGGTTGGGGCTGGAGTAGGGTAGGGTTGAAGGTGGGTTGGGACTGGAGGTACGGATGGGGTTGGGGCGAGGACATTTGTGTACGGTATCACACTGGGTGATAGGACAACACACACCGTCAGAAAAATTCCAGGAGGAGAGAGTGCAACGGCAGAGAGGTGCGTCTATGGTGACATCTCAAAAACGGGGGTCTCCGAGGCAGGAGGTGCGTTCCCCCTTTCTGTGGAGAAAATCGGTTCGGGACGGCAATACACCGTGGGTGTGTTATCATTGTGTATTACACGGTGTATACGAGACCTTGGCTCAACTCCCACAAGATGGTTTCAAGGACAATTGACTATAACCACTATATTGCAACCCTGAGCCCAAACCACTTGGGAAATTCCTGGGAAAAATCTCTGAATGAAGAGGTGATGAGGAAGGTAGTGAGGACAACCAACCATTTTGTCCACGCTGGGCCAAGCGGTGTACCCGGTAAACTACCGCATACGACGGTGTGTCAACCTATGCGTTGTATATCTAGAAAAATTAAAAAAAAAAAAAAACAGCTTTGTGATCGAGGATTTCGTCGAAACTCATGTAATACTTCGATCGCGCGCACTTACGGGTTTTATATGTCCTCATGCAGGATGGCATGTACATCCTGTATGTGAGGAGAACAACATATGAAGCTGCAGAATTCAGGGAGCGTGTGGCTATCTGTGAAAAAGAAACCGTAGGTTTGCACGTAACTTTGACACAACTGCAGCAGTAGGAAATAATCATACCTGGTAATACTGTTTTGTACTGGTAAATATATATACCACTCCCCTCCGGAGTATACCACTCAGGTGATAAAACATAGTAAATGCCAAAAGCAACCGCCCGGTTTATCACCGGGGTGTGTTGTGTACCACCCCCCCTGCTGTGTCATGCCTCATATTCAGTATGACACCCCCAAAATATCATCCGTGGGTTATACCGTGGCGTGAGTAAAACCACGCAGTACCCCCAGGTGCGGTACGTAGCCTTTGCCGTGTTCTTGACCCACAAAATCGTACCAGATAAAGTACCAAATATATTACGATGTTCGTGGGAGCCCGCACAAGAAATTTCAGACTGTCCAAAAAGCGCGGAGAAGCCGCGCACGGGTCGAGCCTTAGCCTGGACTAGGGTTGGGGTTAGGGTTAGGGTTGGGTCGACGGCTTCTCGTGATTTGATTTTTTTTTTAACATCCAAAAACACGTACGTAAAACCAGCAAGAAACCATAATATATGTGGTACTTCATCTGGTACGGTCTGTGGGATAAAGGCCGGTAAAAGGCGCCTCCCCAGGTGTGCGAGTGCTTCCACAGTAGTGTATTTTAGAGACCAGCAACATGGAGGAGGTGGGTGAGGTGCAAAGGCTTGCTAGCGACTGCATGGCCCATCCATGGCAGCGAGCAAAAAATCTTCTTCGGCGCCAGCGACTGCTGCTACTGGCGGTACTCTCAAGGCTCCACCACGTACGTGTGTTTCCGAGGAAAACTACACCTGGTGCGTCTTGCTGCTGCTGCAAAGGGCCCAGCGGCACAGCAGCTCGCCGACAAGCAGCAAGCCAAAGCGTCTGCCACCAAGGCTTCCCACCGAAAACCCCGTATACAAGCCAGGCACGGCATCTGCTGCTTCCACAGCAGAGTCCAATATACAAGCCAGGCACGGCATCTGCTGCTGAGGCCCGAACAACAGATGTGCTGGCTGGCGGCAGAAGCCCCAACCAGCGCTACCACACCCCTTGTTTGTCACACTCCCTTGCCACCTTCCTGAAGCGTGGCAGAAAAACCTCCAGACGAAGCGTGCTACGATAGAGGTATACAGTAGCACTTTTTTCACTGAAAATGTTTCTGAAACGACGGGGCTCCTTAGACCTATTGAATCCTCGAGGATAGGTGTTATGTAGTCCCAATGGAAGAGCTTGGCCATTCGATATTTTCAACTTTTGGGCGCAAATTGCCGCCACGTCTAAAACTCGGCATAGGCCTATTTTGGCCGAAGAGCCGGATCTTCGGCCGAAAAGCCAGATCTTGCTCGACGAATCGAACAGAAAAAAACAGGAATTCTACGGTTTGCGGGTTTTCCATGGTCGCATGTACTCGTTCATGTCGAGCGTGCGTAGGAACACAAGCAGCAGCACAGCAGCAGCAGCAGCAGCAGCAGCAGCAGCAGCAGGATACCGGTACCTAAAAACCAACACCCGAAGATGCCCAGCCAGGGGCACGTGTCTGACCCGGTTGATGACCGATCCACAGAACGTATCAGGACTGAACACGCGGTGGGTGCGCTTGGTACCCGTAACCTAGGCGTTGTTGTATGTAAGGTCTGGGCGCGAGATAGTCGGCCGGCGCTCTCCAACACCATCGCCCCTGCCGATCCCAGGCAGACGCGCAACTCCGTAGTCTCGGATTTCCTGCAGCCCTTGTGCGTTCTATCTATTCATGCCCCCCTGAGATGCGGCATTGCTCTCGCGACAGTCAGGATTGCTGCTGCTGTAAGCATGGTGCTGCGGGTCCATGGTATTCCGGGCGGTTGGTTCCGGCGTGACGAGGATGGTGGCCTATGTGCTGTGCTGTGTTGCTGCTGTGTCTGTGCTATGATAGGGTTGCCTCGGAGTTGCCTCGCGAGCCCGTGCCGCATCGGCACCTGGATTGCCATTTGTTTGCTGGAAAATACTCGTAAACTTGCTTCAAATATGCACTTGGTCAAAAAAGTGCCCAAGTGCATATTTTGGGAAAACCCGCTTTTCACGGTGGTCTGCCTTTTTCGGTAGGTGGAAAATAAGGGCCTATATTTTTCACGTCTAGAACTCGATAGGGCTTTGTTCGGTTCAGATCCAGATATATAGATCTATTTCGAGAATTAAATACGTCTCTTAACCCATTTAAAACTGAAAAAAATGTCCCAGACTAAATTCCAAGTATTTTGTCCCCAAATTCGCGGGACTAGTTTCTCAAGGGGTTGACCCAAATTCGTCGATATTTAATTCCTGTTTTGCCTATATTGTTCCTTTTATACTTGGGCCAAGGGATTGTGGTACGTACGTAGCACTTCTAGTTTCCTCCAAAATCAGTGTGCAGGCTACTGCAGGTATAGAGCTCATCAATGGACCATACGCTCAGAAAAAAACATGGTGAAGCTCTACCGTTGCATGGGTCACTCGTGCTACGTTAGAGGTAAGCACTTATTTGGTGTCTCTGGATGACGGGGCTCCTTAACCCAAATTCGGCGGGGGAAAAAAAAAAAAAAAAATGTTCACTTTTTAAGACCATGGGATTTGGTTAATATCGGGTTCGTAGCACTGTTATTTCCCTCCAAAAAAAAAAATATATACTTACTATTAGTATAGATCTCAAGTGAAAGAGCCTCCGAAAAAATAAGGTTTGCACCTCTACCGTAGCATGCGTCCAACCGCCAACTGCTATCACCCCCCCCCCCCCTACCTGCTAAAGAGTGTGGCGACCAAACTCCTTTGCACCCCCACTGCTATCACGCCCATTATATCACACCTCCCTACAGAGTATACAACCCCGGTGATACGCTTCCATCAAAATCCCAAATTAATTGCCCACTATCAGTACCGGGGTACGCTGTACATCACACCCCCGGAGTATAGATAACACACCGGGTAATGAGGCTTTTAGAGCCCCAAACGTTATCACCGGGGGTGTGGTATACACCGTCGTATACGGTACTGGTTGGGGTTGGGGTTGGGTTGGGTTGGGTGTGGGGGTTGGGTTCGAGGTTGGGGTTCGTGGTTAGAAGTGGGGGTTGGGCTGGGTGGGTTGGGTTAGGTTGGGGGTGGTTGGCGTCGGGGTTGGAGTGGTGGTAGAAGTGGGGGGTTGGGGTTGGGTCTGGGGTTGGAGTTGGTGCAGAAGTGGGGTTGAAGTTAGGTTGGGGGGGGGTTGGGTGGGGGTGGGGGTGGTGAGTCGGGTGTAGACAGTGCGGGGGTTTGGGCGCTGGTTTGGGGTCTGGGGTTTGGGTGGGTCGGGGTTTGAGTCGTGGTTATGAAGAAAATGGGGGGTTGAGGGCTAGGTTGGGTTAGTGGTTGGCGTGGGATTGGGTTGGTGGTGGGGCTGGGGTTGGGGGTGGGGTTGGGATCGGGGATGTAATTGGTGGTAGAAGTGGGGGGTTCGGGCTGGGTTGGGGCTAGGTTGGGGTTGGGTTGGGTCCGGGGTGGGGTTGGCGTCGGGATTGGAGTCGGTGGTAGAGGTGGGGGTTGGGGTTGAGGCCGGAGCTGGGGCTAGGGCTGGGGTTGCGGTTGGGGCGGTAAGGAGACTTGCTAATAATTGAAGGTCTATTGTCCATCAGGTCGGTTGGTGGGGAGTGGAGGCGTGGGGTGGGAGGGTGAGGTGCAATGGGCAGCTACCTACGAGACTTTTACTCTTTTCGTTGTTAGTACACAGCAATAACCAGAACAACAAGAAAAACAACGTGTGCAATACGTATCAACAACGCAAACAAGCACAGGAACACATCCATCACCATCATCACCAACAACGCACCGAGCAGTGTAGCAGCTCGCCGACCCCGGCGAAGAGCTCCTCGATGTCCTCGTTCATGACGTCATGGTTCAGGCCTTCCACGCGGACGCGGACGCCAGGGTTCTCGGGTACCTTGCCGCCTGTTCGGTCGGAATTTGGTTGGAATTTGGTAGAAATTCCGTTGAAATTCGGTCGGAATTCGCAATCACAAACACAAACGAAAAAGGGAGAGTGAGGAGGACAAGGGCAAGGGAAGCAGGCGTGAGGGGGGAGGGGGGAGGGGGGGGGGGTACATAGCGGTTACACGAGCAGCTATAGGCGACTTGAAAAAAAAAGGAATATTTTTCAATTAAAAAGTAGACGGCCAGACAAGCAAAAGCAGACAAACAAGAAACAAGAAGCAAGAGCGATGCGGACCTACATGTAGAGAAATGAAAAGACAGACAGGCAAAACAAACATACAGTCTTTTTCCTCTTCGCTTGTCTGGCTGAAAATACGTATATACCAAAAAAGAAAAACTCTACGTAAGCTTAGAGGAGCTTCAGAGTCGCACAATCGCGCAGTTTATAGCCTTTCGGCCAGGCGTTTTTATTTTTTTGTTAAACGCCATCCACCTAAACACCAGCAGGCGTAAATCTGCCCGCTCACAGGCGAACTTCTCCGGCGTGCCCGCATAACATGATGCTGTTTCTCGTGAGGTATTGTTTAGTCACGAAGCTGTAAGGCATTCGTTCCCGACGGTGAGCTTACTTTTGGCTTCGGCTAACGGCGGCCACCACCCCGACCCGGAACTCTAACCCTAACCCTAACGAGAGGCATGCCTGGTTGGTGTGCCACCTGGTCGTTGTGCTTGGAAAGGCTCTATTTTCAGTGCGGGTACATCTAAGGAAGTTCGCCTAAGCGGGCAGACTACGCCAACACCCAAAAAATGCGGCGGAGCAATCAGCGCACGCGACCGCCCCTGCTGAGCTCAAGCCCCCCACATGGTTGAGGGTAAATAGGGTTAGGGTTAGTGCTATTAATAGTGTTAGGGCTAGGGTTGGGGTCGGGTTGGGGTCTGGGCCGGCGTGCAAGATGAAACAACAATCAAGAGATGTTGCACCAGCTTAATTGCAAGGTTGATGTTGCAAATAGGGGCACCCCAACCAAGCGGGAGTTGTAATATGGCACTCGCGCTTGCGCGCAAGGAAAGGATGGGGGAGGGGGGGGGGGGTGTACTTTATTTTCATGCATGGCCGTAGTCGTATGACCATATAGACCCTCGCATCCCTACAATGCCGGGACGGAGCATGTCGGGTTTTCACCAACCAGGCAGAGGGGGGGCGCCTTTTTAGAGGACACGCGGGGAGCTGGCCAGGGTGCGTAGCATAGGCAGCGCCAGATGCCTCCCTTCAAGCATAGCGGCCATCGTGCCAGGCAGAGGAAGCCAATAGGCAAGAAGAGGAGGCACACGACCTTGTGCCGCGTTTCGCATCAAAAGTGAGAGGTCATTCGTATACTGCTGTATACCAATTCCTGGTAGCATACCTGATATATGCCATAAGTTTACGATATGACATGGGCAAAAGCAAGAAATAGGTGTATCTATGCCTTTTGAGCCATTTAAAGGTACACTTAATATTGCACTCGGGAAAAGGCTTACTGGTCCTCCCTCGAGTTGGCGGGCGCCCGATCGTACATGTATACGTATACTGCTAGCTGAAAGGTTCAAGGTACGCCTCTCTGTCTGCGGCTAATCAAGTTAGGTTTCACCTATATTAGACTTAAATTGTACCTATAAATGGCTCAATTGCACCGCCTCTCTGTGGCTACTCAAGTTATGTTTCACCTATTTTTGGCTTCAATTGTGTACCTATAAATGGCTCAATTGCACCGTTTTCTGGCATAACTGAACGATACGGCCACAGGGCCGTCGGGACCAGGGGCCAGGTGACCCGACCGAGCTGTCGACAAGAACAAAACACGACCAGACTGCGAAATCAAGTTCTTCGGGGGGTTGTGCATTGCTTACACAGAGTGCCGCACACGCAGTAAGAACCCACTACGAAACTGGACTGTTGGCTAGTAGAAGTTTTCATTCTTGGGAAAGAGACCATTTGTAGGTACGCTGTACATACAGGTTGAACCATGTATAGGTGCAATTGACGCCAAAAATAGGTGAAACTCAACTTGAGTAGCCACAGAGAAGTGAGGAGAGTACCTTGAAGCTTTCAGCCAAATTAAGGTACGATCGGGTACTGGCCAACCACAGGAAGGGCCAAGAAGCCTTTTCCCGAGTGCAGTAGTCTACTTATAGCCCCAAAAGGAACAGGTACGAAGTATGTACGTGTACATAGGTCTACCCATTTTTGGCCTTCACTTATAAAAGATTGTCTTTGTTGGTAGAGAGACAATGGCATGCTTGTTTAAGTCTCAAAAGCGTTACCTAGCCCCTGGTCGGCAGTGCCAAAAGAGCAATCATAATGTAGAAAAAAACTGTGAGCGCAACGTTGGAGCGGAGATAAGCAAACTGCACGACGAGCATAAGGCACTACTCGTACTCGCACATACCTGGTACCGCAGCAGCTGCCAGGCTACTTTTTACTCGCAGCAGCGACGTACGAGTACTCGCCAACAAGTACACATACCGCCTATTAATAGCTGACAGGCCACTTCGCAGCAGCTAAAAAATACGTATAACGGCGCTGTTGCGCTAACTACTCTTTATGTTGAGGCCTCTCTACAGTAGTTTCCTTGGAACTGGCGAGTCTGGTGTTCTCGCGAGGAGAAAGTTTAAATTTGGCTTGTTCTCCATTAAAAAAAACGATCCTTTTGCACGGCGGCACACCTTCGGACAGCAGCCGAGAGCAAATGGAGATGGAGATGGCGTGGCAGGTAGATATTGTGTGCATTCGAGCGAGTACACGTTCCGGTATATATATACCAGCAGTCTTTTCTACCAAAGGTGAAATATTCTGGAGCCCCGGAGTATTGTTATTGTTGCCATGCTGCCAAAATTCTGCTACGATAGCCCGAGGTCACTAGGAGTATCTACGATTTATGTTTCAGGTCATGATATGTATGTACGAGCATGACAAAATGTGGACGCTTTTATTGACACTTTGGGGACACAACGAACACGAGCAAAACCTCACCAAGTACACACCAAATCAAGCCTACGAAATGAATGTAAAACAAAAGCAAGCACACATAATAATTCAGTAGTGCGGTAAAGGCTACTGGAGTCGCCTTTACAGCAAGCACACACAGCAAGCACACAGGCAAAAGCGCAAAAAAGGAGCAAAAGTGTGGGCGGCGGGCGGATCTTGTTCCAAACAAAAATATGTACGTTCACCAAAATGCGCTCCGATCGTGCATAATGTACAGGAGTACCCCTGGTACCAATCCAGGCGGACAGCGAGATAGTACGAGTACTCGTAGCAGTATGGAGTACACGCGAGAACAGAGTGCAAGCACACCCATCTCGCAGAGTATACCAGCACTCGTGCAGAGGGCCCTGTACATATCATACATAACAGCAGCAGCAGTGGCCGCTGAAAAAATCCACGAACGAAAGCACGAAGCAAGCGCACACAGCCACCACAGCAGCAGCACCAGCGAGCAAGCAAGCGACCAACCCCCTCCCTTTGCGCTGCTGCAAAGCAAACAAATCCGTTCTGCGCCCGCAACCCGCTCCCACAGCCAACATCGCTATTATATTGATTTTGCACCAGGATGCAAGCAAAGCAATGTCACAAAGCCAAAGCCCCCATCCCTCTCTCCCCTCTCTCTCTCACCGAGACGATCAAAGACGCTCTCCGTAGCCCTAGCAGGCCGCTGCTGCTGGTACGGGGCTGCGCTTTCCCGTGCGCCGCGGGCGATGCCCGCCCTCCGGATCGGCCCCGACCCCGAAGACGCGTATTGCTGCGGGGCACGGGCGGAGGCCATCGCGGAGCGGAAAGTGCCGCCCCCGGCCACCACAGACTGGGGCCGTGAGACCTCGCTTCGCATGCCTCCTCCCCCACCGCCGTCCCTTCCACGAGCGCCTCCTCCTCCCCCTCCCTGCTGGCGATCGGCAAACCAGGCGCCGCCGCCGCCGCCACCACCACCGCTTCCGGATTTGTTGGTGCGGGTGCCGCGATGGGATAGCTGATCGAGCGACATGCCGAGTAGATCGTTTGGTTCCATAGCCGGGGGTCCCATACCGTACTTTATCTCGCTCTGTGCGCGCTCTCTTCGCTTCCCCCCTCTCGAAGGGATTTTGAGGGGTTTCCCATTTATTTTGAGGCATGTTTTTTGTAGTGTTCATTTTGGATTTCTTGTCGTCGTGCGTTGGGTGCGATCTTTCACTCTCCCGTCTCTCTCGCTCGTTACTGTTGTCGTTGTAAGGGATACTGTATCGGCAGCGGGGCGAATAACAACGTGAGCGCGTGGTGAGCGTGTGGTAGAAGAACTCTGAGCTCTGAGGGTACAACACAACAGTACGAAATGCCGTATATCTAGAGTCTACCAGGTATACTCGTAGATCGCAGCCGTTTTTTTTATGTTTTCCAGTAAAAATCCAAGGACACACAGGCAGCTACTACTCGTAGCTTTGTTCGGCGCTGCATACTACAGTACGTCTCTAGGACACAGGTCTGGCCTTGTATTGGCACATACACGTACAGCAGTAGTAACACACCAGGTGCATACACACAGCACATATCAATGTCATCAGCCACCAATGCACCACGCAGTATAACCCCGCCCCGTCCGTCAAGTACGAGCAGGCCATCCGGACAGCGCCTGGCAGTTGCAAAAAAGGTGACTACGAGTATAATATGCTTCTACGTGACACAGCTCGGTTGTGAGTTGTGAGGATACAGCAGGCAGAGGAGAGAGATGGAAGAAGGATTAAAACCGCCGGGTACTCGTACTGTCGTGGTTCTAGACCTCCTTGGAAAAAACCCAGAAGAACATGAAGGAAGGACAAACGGCGGGCAGGGCGACGTAAAAGTAACGTCATCGACGTTTTACTTGCTCGATTCATGCTTGAGCAACAAAACAAGAACACCGTGCATGGAGAACAAAACGTTTAAGGCATCGTTTCAGCTGTTTGTTCGTTGCCACCGTTATTTGCCGTTTTGGTTGCTGTGCTCAAAGGGAGTACGGGAGTCCCGAAGGCAGGAAGACCACCCCCCCCCCCCCGTCTCGAAAGGGATGCGTGGTCAATGGTCAAATGACTAAGGCAAGCAACAAATGAGTACCCCCCCTCCCATCTCCCTGCCGAAGAAGGGTCGAAGGAAAAACGGATAATGTTCTTGACGGGCATAGTGAGTGTACAGCTGCTGACGTATACCTGGTAGTTTGGCTCCTCGTATGATATACAATATCTATACATATTGCAAGACACTGCTTGCTGTCACGCTCTCAGTGGGCGGTGTCGATCGGCGGGACGACCTTCAACAGGAGCTTTTTCAGTACCGCCATCCCTTCCCCCCACAACCCTCACCGCCACCTACGAAGTCGATGAAGGTGTCACCCCCTACCCCGACACGCCCAAATGTTTCCCCCGCGAAGGGGGGGGTAGCGTGTGGATCCGCTTGTCGAAGGACACTTGTCTCGGTCGAGCGTAAGTTGTTGGCGCTTGCGCGCCCCGGAAGTCGCGGTAGCTGATGACCCATTCCGATCAGCGTTGCCTCCACGCAGGTGCACCCGCGCTTCCGGGTCGGCGTGGGTGATGTGCCGTGTAGGATCGGCTTGCCACGAAACCCTCTGGGCGGAGCGCCCCGAAGACCTCCTCTGCTCTCCTGATTGCTACGTTCGTCGTTAGGCGTGTGTCCGCTCCCCAAAATTGAAATTCCGTGAGGATATCGCGTGAAGCAAGCGGCTGGTGTTAGCTTGCCGGCGTTCCAGCTATATAGGGGGCGCATTCTTGCGTACGGTATCGCGTTCCTATGCCCAATGTTCTCGCTCCAGGTTGCGGGATATGGGCGTGAAGCAACGACTCGCCTGCGTTCAAGCTCGGGGCTGCATTCTTGCATGTCGCATGTCTGCGCCCATTGTGTTGTCGCAGAAGCACGCTAGCGCCATATACTACCTCGAACCCCAACAACATCTGGCCCATGCACACGAACCCCGACGCCGGAATATCTCGAGGTGAGCCCGTCGGGCCGCGCCCGAAGACAGGAGGTATAGCTCCCACTCCTTAGAGGCTACTGTGACGGACCTTGGTCGAGGCTCTCGTTCTTAAGCCCTCCCAATGGGTTTCCCGGTTCGGGCGAGCTTACCGTTGCGGGCAGCTGGTCTAGGGCAGACGCGTGCGCGGCGTGATGGACACGGACAACCAGATTTCCTACAACTGATGTTGGGTTCTACGGCGGTTTTGGTGGTCCTTGTGTCGTAAGTCGCGAGCATATTACTTTCCGCAGGTCTCGAGGTGACGTTCTCCTCTGTGCCAAGACTCCACTTTCGCCACCGAGATGCAGGGGCGATGCCGGCCATTTATTCTCCATACTCCTCTCCTATGTGTCACGGCTTTCCCGTGCGCTGGGTCCATGCGACCCGGTTGATGATTCCCGATTTCAAGTAGCCCCGTTTCCACCCGACCTCCCAAAAGAACCAATGAGGTCCACCGGAACCTCCACTTAAAACACCCCAGCCCTGTTGCCAATGGTGGCGGATATTCCCCTCTCGCTTCTTTCGACGGCAACTCCAACCGTCCTGCCACTATCGACAGACGCGCCTGTGTCTGTTCGTGGGTCCCTCAACGCGGGCCAATCGCCCGGGCTATTCCCGCTCGACAACCCGCTGTGCCCTTTTGGCTCCCCGGTAGCCCGGCAACTTCCCGGCAGTCTGAGAATGTGGCTGAAAACGTTAAATTGCCCCACTTGTTTGACCCTCCTGCATGCTTCGAGGAAACGCATGCACTCATGTGGGTCCTTGGCGCGCTCGAGGTACCTAGCTAGTTCTCTGTCCCTAAAGATTCGGTGGCAATGACGGTGGTCTTTTTGCGTGTCTGTCATGCCGCTTTCTTGTCTGGAAGATCCTACGAGGCAATGCGCGTGTAATCTGCTCCTCCCTCCCTTTACTGCCCTCACCGCGCGCTCTTCCACGTGCTCTCCGGTACCGATTGGGACGCGCACTACAGTAGCAGTCACCCCTCCCTCGTAAGCCGCCTGGCCCATTGCCAGCTGATCCCGGTTAGTACATAGAGATAAGTGTGTAAAACACGTAGAGTGTTCAGGTATTTGGGAGGACAAAAAACGCACACTTGCCAGGAGCGAAACCACTTCCGCCGTCGTAACGTCCTCTTTCGGAAGTAGGGCCGCGTTCTTGGTCGGATTGGCAATGATATCGATTGCCGTCACACTCACGTCGAAGGAAACGCGCATAGAATATTCATACTGCTTGCTGCTGGGAAACCCGGGGACGTACGCCGGATGTTCCCTGACGACCACCGGTACGGGTCTGACAGTGCTTCCCATGATCTCCACGAACTCGAGGTTGATATCGTCCATTTATATAGGCATATAGTTCGTCCCCTCCGCCCTCGAACTCCGCACGGAATAATGCTTCAGCCCCCGCCGTAGCGATGAGAAGCACGTCGCCCGTCCCATACGGCTCCCTGTCATTGTTAACAGAAAATGATTTTCGACCCGAAAATGTGCAGCATCATAAACGCCGATTAATATTTAGCCGAATATTATTGCGCGTTTGTTGAACCGTTGCACGCCATGTTGTGTGCTCCGTCTCGAAAGGGATGCGTGGTCAATGGTCAACTGATGAAGACAGGCAACGGAAGAGTACGCCCCTTCCTCGCCCCCCCCCCTCGGTCCACTGCTATTTGTGCTAGTAGGCGTAGTGAATGCAGTATATCAGGATTTATATAAATATTACCTTGGCAACAAACAGAGATGAGGCTGACTCAGCACATATTTTCTTACTCAAGATAATGTGTGTTTTACGCTTAGCTCAAAGACAATCGCATGCGTGTAAATAGCAGCCTCTCAGTATTAGCTTGCTCAAGGGTAAACGTCCCTATCAAATGGCAGTACCAAGTAAGTGTCGGTTTTTGTTCAACCCCCGATATCGCGTCGTCCATTATACGGAAATCAGTTTATTTTCTTTTATTTATGCTGGTCGCCCGCGTCGTTCAAGCCCAAACACGCGCTGGGGCTCCCAGCCGATCGCGAGATACTGTGTGTGTGTTCTTCACATCAAACCGTCCTTTCTACCCGTCGACATCCAGCACACCCAGTGTCTGTGCCGATTTTTCATCCTAGAGAGATACCAGTTATGTGGTCACAAAGCTACGACACAGAGATACTACGCTGCAATGCAGTAAGCAGAGCAGACAATGCACTGCAATATACGACAGGCACGACCTACCCTGTTAGCAACCCAGCTGCGTGAAATATAAAACTATACTACCAGCCGTAGCACCAGCGCCTGCCGAGTAAGGTGCCTTCGCGCTTTTGACGACACTGCTGCTAAGCATGTGACGGCGAAGCGTGGGGCCTAGGCATGTGCCGGCGTAGGGTGGACCTCAAGCATGTGTCGGCGTAAAGTGGACCCCTTCGTGCGACATGCTGAAGGACCAGCTTGTTTTTGCTCTCTTCGTCTTTCAGAATTACTCGTTTTGTCCCGATTATAGCGCTCTTTTGCCTTCCAGAATTGCTCATTGTACTGTAGAGGCGATGCAACAAAATTGATAATGTGCAGCTATTCGAAAACGCATATTTTGTAGTCATTTCGACTCAAAACTTAGCAAAACAAACTTGCAGGCTGTCGTCAGCTGAAGTGCACACAAGCCGCTGAATTGTCAAGAAGAGGATGCTGACGTGTTCCAAGCATAGGGGGGGGGCGCAGGACAGACTCCAACGACTGGAATGGGTCCATAAATGGGCACCGAAAATACGAATAAAATAGTTTTTTTTGTCCCCGGTTTTGGCTCGATTGCATCTTGTTTTTTGTTGAACACCGGCAACCCTCAAATCAACACGTTCACCAACTGTCCTAAGAAATTCCTTAACATGCCTAATCGAAGACACTGTAAACTGACACTTTTTTGGAACAGAGTAAAAAAACTTACTTGTACATCCAATTTGCAACCATTTACCGCACTGACTCTATACACTTTTCCCTTTATTTTTCGGATGTACGCTTTTCAAGGCAGTGTCAGCTATACCACATATCTCAAGCTTCCTCCAACTCGTAATAATTTCAACAAACGAGCGATTTCCGTAAGGGGTGACTTAAGCGACACTTGCATAAGACATTCACCTCTACAGTAGTTATCTACGTAGTGTTCATGTTCTCAGTAGGTTTCTTGTACTGTTGAGGTAGTACAGACTGAAGCCGCCAGATGAGCTGTTAATAGCTGCCTCTCGTGAACACGCTACTGGCTCATGCCACTCTCTCGGGCAACCCTCCCCTTTTTGTCACTCGCCAACATAACAACACATGTGCATGCTGATGCGATCACACGCACACAACCGCAAGCGTCAGCAGTATAAGCAAAACTCCAGGTTGGTGGACAGCTGTTACTGGACATATTTCCCACTTAGTTTACCTCTCCCTTCAGACGCAAAACAAGTCCGCAAAAAACACAGCGGCGAAATGTGCCCGCGAAAATCCTGCAAACCCTGGTTTGGAGGCCTTCGCTGACTATGCCCCTGGGGGTACACAGCTTGCAAGGAGCGGTGGCATACACCGCCGAGAGGGATGGGAATGCGCGCCCAATGCCGCGAGAGAGGATGGTTAGCAGATCCGGAGTGAATGAAACAACTGCGGACTGAGACTAACACTGCTGTGTGTGGCTATCGTGTGCAAGAGAGTTATCCGCGTCCGGAGCGGGGAACGAACGCCTGCTGGTAAGCTTCTCTGACCGCGTTCACTATCCCACGTGGTCTAGAGTAACCGCTGCACATAGTCGAATAATCAAATATTTTCGTCGCGATATGGGGCATCGAACCGTTACGGGTCACCGGTAAGGGAAAAAAATGAGTAGAAACAAATGCGTCTAGAGTCATGCCTGGTGTGAACCAAAAAGGCCAAGTCACCGAATGAACTTCCGCTACGAAAGCATCCCAGAGTCTACACACTGTAACCCCGGGGAATGAACCGCTGCGGGAAGCTCGTTTCCAAACAAAAAAGCGCAAAGCAGCCGAGGGATGTGGCGCACCACGGCCACACTGCGGGAACCTTGTTTCAAAAGAAGCGCACGAGCAGCAGCCGAGGGATGTGGCGATTGCCGGTGGTGGCGGCGGCGGCGGCGGCGGCGGCAGTGCAAACGACGGTTTTGGCAATGAATGAGATATCGTCCGGGGGCGACGTTTGTCCCGACGAGGCGGACTCCATGCTCGAAGAGCGAGAGGTGGGGAGACGTGCTTTGGTTGGGGTTTCACTTTTTCTAGCCCCAAAATGATCGTACCTCGGACAGATCATCGATTCCCACCCGATGCCCTAAGGTAGATCCTCCAGGGTAGATATTACGGGAGAGCATAGTAAATAGGACCACATATTTGTAGTAAAGATAGGTAAATGGCGCGTGCTACGGTAGACGTGCGCCATGCTTTTGCCTCATGAGGGTGGTCACTTGAGGAGCTCTATACCCCCCCCCCAAAAAAACAGCTTTTAGGGGGAAATAAAAGTGCTCCCCTCCCCCCACCGCTGCACCATTGCACCACCCCCTCGGGGTGACGTGTCTGTGCCATCTCTGTGGTCTTGTTTGTTCGAGCGTTTGCTTGTACTTTTGACTTGTCTCTTTGTCTTCGTCTTTGTCTTTTTCCCTTCGCTGGTTTTGACCTTTTGCAGTTACACTGCTCGCAGGCCGGAGGTACATCAGCAGCGCGGGGCCATAGTTCCCTTCCCCCGTATCATGTCCGCGTTTATAATCGGAGTGGAGGACTCGATTTGTTTGCCTGGCCGGCGTGAACCCGGCACGGAACACCCCGGCATTATAGGGGCACCAAGATAGAATCAGGGGGCGTATACCCCCCAATAGTGATGTTGCCCTTTCCAGTTTTATTTTTAGCTTCACATAGCGTGTAGAGGGGAGCGGAGGGCTCCAGACTATCTGTTTTTGACTGGCTTTGATCGCTTTGCGGACCCTTCGGGTTCCACTTTTATTTCAGTATACCTTTTTTGGGTAAGTTAGCCTGTGACCACGGGAATCGACCGTGTCAAGTGTTGGATTAGTACGGACAGATGGAGGTACTGGATAGAGAGACCGGCACGGTTTTTAATGTGAAGACAACAACAACAACAACAACAACAACAACAACAACAACAACAACAACAACAACAACAACAACAACAACAACAACAACAACAACAACAACAACAACAGTATAATATATGGAGCTGGAGGACCGAGAAACAACAACACCAACAACAACAACAACAACAACCCGATGAACAATCCCATGGCCTAAGTATGAAATGAAAAATAGTATATAGTGCAGCACGATCATGAGATTCGGACGATTTTGGGTTAAGGAGCCTCGATATTCCGAAAACGGTCCAGTTAAAAAGTGCTACCTATAGCGTAGCACGCGTCAAATATATAGGTTTTTGTGTGCACCGTAGGTCCTATTTACTGCTGTCCCCCGCAATAGATCCCTGGTCTGTACTGGTATGATCGATATGGTCCACGTTTCCAGGTGGAGGGGTGTACAATCTGAATTATCTAGGGCACGTTTCCTGGGTTGGAACTGCACTACACAGGTCTTGCACAGCACATCAGAACGGCAGGTTATGGTCTAGATGATCTAGATGATCTAGATGATCTAGATTATCTATTTGTAGATGATTTATCTGTAGATGACCTACTGAAAGTATATGATCTGTAGATGATCTATCTGATCTGTAGATGATTAATTTATCTGTAGATAATCTATCTATCTGTAGATGATATATCTGATCTGTAGATGATCTATCTATCTGTAGATGATATATCTATCTGTAGATGATATATCTATCTGTAGATGATCTATCTATCTGTAGATGATCTATCTGATCTGTAGATGATCTATCTGATCTGTGGATGATCTGTCCGACGAGTGAAAATGTTATCACTGGCGAGTTTCCTCAACTTTTTGAGGAACCACCTGAAAAATATATTTGGATCCGCCCGTGAATGAATTTTACTTTAGTTTTCGCTACCTATATACCTGCCGACGCATGCTACAGTACGGTAGAGGTGCACCATGTTTTTTGCTGAGGGTCTTCACGTGAGGAGCTCTATACTAATAGCAAGTCAAAAACATGTTTTGGAGGAAAAATAAAAGTGCTACCCGATGCAAAGTCCCATGGCCTAAGAGTACAATATAACACATTGCAACACAGAAATGAAAGTCAGACGAGTTTGGGTTAAGGAGCCCGTTCGTACCAGAAAACGTTTCAGCCAAAAAAAGGTATACCTTATACCTCTATCGTAGAACGCGTCCTACGTATGTAGGCATCATAAATAGCCCGTGGAGCTGTGTGTCGGGCTTAGGAAGCTTACTATTTATTTTAAAAAAAGTCCAGTTGTTGGGGCACGGTACAGAGCTCTCCACAATGAGAAACCTTTTATCAGAAACACCAAGTGCTACAATACGTACAGCTGTCGTATATACATCTATTCTAGCACGCACCGCCGGGAGGGGGTGAAACTACACTGACGACATAAGGCACGTCGACTACATTAATGGTGACGCGTCTTTTTTTTTTTCAGGGAGAATCACGGGCCAGGCCAAACCTCGCGGGTAAGGTCGGGTCGGGTCAGGATGACCTGGCCTCGGGTCGGGGTGACCTGGCCCGACCCGTGATATTTTGAAAAATTCCTGATCCGACCTGATCCGACCCGACCGGACCCGACCCGACCCGACCCGACCGGACCCGTGAGATTTCGAAAACTTCCTGATCCGACCTGATCCGACCCGACCGGACCCGATCCGACCGGACCCGACCCGACCCGACCCGACCCGACCCGACTCGTGATACTTAGAAAACCTCCTGGTCCGATCCGTCCCGACCCGATCCGTGAGATTTTGAAGACCTCCTGACCCGATCCGCGGGTCGGGTCATGCCCCACGAAGAGCCCTTCCTTTTTTTCCACCCTTTGGTGCTTCAGAGCGGGGACAATGCCACGGCAGGAGTGGCGGCTTGTGTTCTGAGCGCTTCAAGACATGAAAGAGGACCTCGAAAATCCCTCCCCGACGTATGACTTCGGGAAAACATTTGTTCGTGTATCCCGACCCGCATTTCCATGTTGCTAGATAAAAAGAACGAATGTGCTGGTAAAACGTATCCTGCAGTATGAACCTGTAGGTGCTCTCACTTAAGGGGCTCGACGGGGTCAGAAAAATAATTCGCCAAGAACAAATAAAATGATAAAACAAAATGCGACCCATACCGTTGGTTAAGTCAATGGGGAGAGTGTCGAAAACAAATGACGATCAATAGCATCAGGGTTTCCCGGGCTGCTGGGATGCGAGATGTGTCCCGCGGCGCAAGCAGCGCAAGGAGAAGGTGTACGCCACGCGCGCGCAGGGCAGCATGTGAATGGCGAGACTAAACTTGTACATGCTGCAGGCTCTTTCCTATGAACAGTTTTGTTTGATAAGTATTGCACACTAGTCTTCGTCGTTTTTTGTTTTTGTTCGTTTTCGTGGCTATACCCCCCCCCCCCCCTAGGGTGCTTACTATGGGGAAAACGTACTGACTGCAGTAATCAGGACCACCACGTGTACACGAAGCGGAATGGTAGCGAAGCAGGGGCGACCATGTTGGTAGGATAGGACAACTATACACGAGCCTAGACTCTTTACTGGTCCATACTAAATTCAAGATGTTAATTAGTTTTCACCTGCGAGGGACACGAAATATATCGTGTGTACACATACGGGGATATGTGGTTTCTGGGTACGTTTGGGGAGACCCAGAGAACGGGTAGGGTTCGCGTTCGCCGTCAAGTACACCGCCTGGGAAGAGGTGAAAAGGTGTGACTGCTTTTTTATGTTGACCGTTTTGGTTACTTTATATAGCCTCTCGTAATAGGCGGATGCTCAGGCGGAGAACACTGGAAAGATAGGGGGGGGAAAGAGGGGGGGGGGGCATCGACCACGAAAAGGAATCAATAAACTACCAGCCCGCGGGGATCGATGGGAGCAGGAGGATTTTGCTGGGATGATACCAAGTGTCATGCCTGACGATACTGCTTTGTTGTTGACGCGAGGGGCAAGAGAGGAGGATGTTCGTGCAGATCCTCGCCGATCTCCACGAAGGGTGTCGCTCGTCGCTGGCATTTTTGGGGGGGTTGTTGGCGGCGAGGTCACTCGTCTGCCTGGAAGGCCTCGGAAGAGTGGTTGCTAGGAGGGAGCGGGCATATCGGGCAGTTTTTTTCTGAGTCAACCGATAAGGGATGAGTCGCGGTCGCCGGTGAAGGTCGCGAGTCCGATTCCACGGTGCCCTGCTCGACGGTGCGATCGCGATTTGACAGCACACGTGGGGTATAGCGGTAAAGCGTATCACACCCCCCTCGTGTCGCTGCTGCTACCAGCCTTGCCGTGCCTAACACGAACAGCGAAACATCGACGGCGGTGCCATCCTGCT
Source organism: Saccharina japonica (assembly GCA_008828725.1). NCBI lineage: Eukaryota > Phaeophyceae > Laminariales > Laminariaceae > Saccharina > Saccharina japonica. The sequence continues at coordinate 669,070 of MEHQ01002721.1, forward strand.
GCAGCTTTTTTTGCCTCATGATGCTGCTTTTGTCACTGCTGCTGCTGCTGCTGGTGCCCTGTTAAACCGCGGTGTACAAGGCGACCACAAAATTGCGCCGGAGGGGGCAAAGCAACAAAGCAGCAAAGCACAGCGGACACATGCTCTACGGTAGTAGAGGTGCCTCATTTTTTTTCTGAGGGTAGTCACTTGATTGTCTTGATTATAGTATAGGAGTTCTATACCTCTATTGATTGTGCTTGGTACTCGATACAGCAGGTATGATGACGGTTTCATATATTAGGGAGTTCATATACTTGATGAGGCTTTCTCCATCTGTGAGGTCTCGTGCTTGCTGGTGACTTCCCTGACTTGCCCTGACTTGACTGCTTGACTTGCTCGCTGCGCCTCGATGGTGGCCTGCGAGGTCCGACGATAATATATATACTTAACTACGTGGTTTATGTCTCCGTGAGGAGCGCTCCAGCTCCCTAACCCTGCCCGCCTGTGCTAGGCCCTGGCTTGAGCCCGAGGTCGTATCAATACGTATCAATAACCTCTCACCCCGAAATGGAATTTAGAGGAAAAATAAAGTGACTCCCCGACTAACAATCCCAGGGCCCCAAGTATTCAATGAAAATATTGCAACACAAAGAATGAAAGTCCGACAAATTTGGGTTAAGGAGCTCGATCATTCAGGAAGAAAAAAATCAGCCTAAAAGTGCTGTATACCTCTATTGTAGCACGCGTCAGCGTTGTATCTCAGTACACGAGAGTTCTGCGGAACCAGGCTGCGCTCATTCCCGACCATGCTGGAGGTGGGGGCAAGGCAGGAGGGGCTCCCAAGGGAGCACATAAAAGCATGCGCCCGATAATGTACACCAAGTTCTTCGACGTGGACTCTCCGGGGAGAGGGAGAAGGAGCGTACTCATGTCATGCATGGCCGTAGTTGTACGACCATAGACCCTTGCATCCCTACAACGCCGGCGCGGAGTGCCTCGGGGTTTTCACCGACCGGGCAGGTATTGCTTGCACCAAGCACGAAGCGCCGTGAGGTGTTGGCTCAGCCGCACGAAGGGTAAGCCGCGTCCTACTATTAATAAGAACCACTTGTGAGGCGGGTTTTCTCGCATTGGATGAAAGCATCGAATGAATTGGTTTGTTTTCTGGTGTGGAGGGGGGGGTCAGCTACACTATGACTGAGTTACGCTTCTCAAACGGAGGTGACGAGAGCCGCCGCCCCCTGTGCCACACCAAAGCCAAGCGATGCCTTACGAAACCCCCCTTGAGGGATGTCCTGCGCAAGTTTGAGCACTCAATCCACCTACCGGGGGGCATCACCAACTACTGTCCAGTCCAACCTCCGATAAGAAACTGATTACGAGCGTGGAGTAGAGACCCCCCCCCTCCTGGTCACAGCTGGCGGTCGAGTAGATCATTTGTGCGGGGTGGAGAACCTTTGCTCCGCACAAGGGGAATGGTCGTACCACGTAGTGTTAATATGGTAAGGCGTCCGCGAGGTAGTTACATAGTAAAACCCATTGCTGTCTCCGGAAGTGGCCACACCAGAAATTAAATTAACTCATTGAAGCTGTCGTCCATATGCAAGTCCGCCTCAGAGGCGGTTCTTAGCAGGATGCAGCTCACCCTCCATGCGACTCGCCCAATACCTCACGGCGTTTCGCGCTTGGTGCAAGCAATGTCTGCCTGGTTGGTGAAAACCCAACGCGCTCCGTCCCGGCATTGTAGGGATGCGAGGGTCTATCGTCATATGACTACGGCCGTGCACAACATGAGTACACCCCCTCCTGGTCACAACATCGAGAGCCATGGTTACCGTATAACACGGGGGATAATATAGTACAGCTGTTGGGGCTAACTCCCGCGCTGATTTGCTCGACAGACAGATGTCTATGGAAAATATCTCGACGTCCGATTTTCCCAACGCCGCCATGTTCGTTGCCCCGCCCCCCCCCAAGAAATGTCCGCCTGGTCGGTGAAAACCAGGCATGCTCCGTCCCAGTATTGTAGGGATGCGAGGATCTATGGTCATACGACTAAGGCCATGCATGAATGCCGAGTACCCCCCCCCCCCCCCCCCCCCCGTAGTTTCGGTTTTGGGGGAAACTCGTCTCGGAAATTCGTGTCAGCAGTGGGTGTGTTATCTTATCACCGGTGTGGTACGGTCCCCAAAACACGCAGTGACCGTACGTATAGCTGTGATCGTTACGTTTCATCGTCACTTTTCCCCTCTGAAAAGTCCCAAGACGGTTACGTCGAGGGGCAAGCTCATGGGCTTACATTGCAGTAGGTCTGTCTGTAGCGAAAACGATCGTGAAAATAAAATGATGATGGCTAAGCTCAGCCTCGGTGGAGAGAAGCCCCGCCGATCAGGAATAGTTTGGCGAGAAAGTGTCACTCGTATCACATGTACTTCCATCGCAGAACCCGTCTTACGCAGGGTTGTCTGTCGCTGTGCTGACCACTCACATGTAGCAGTTGGTAGTATTGTAGAGCTTGCAAGAAAAAGGGTCAGTGGTTTTTCTTCTTTTTTTTTTTCTTCTTTTTTCAGTTACGGTAACCATCCTTTGCCAGGAAAATAATTATACATCACCACGCCACTTTTGTTTTTCGGTGCAACGGTTTGGTTTGGTCGCTTCAGGGTGCAGGGTATACAGCAGCTTTTGTCGACCGCAGCTGTGGCGGCGAGCGTCGTGGGGGGGAAATGATGGAGGGTCAATGGTGAGGAAGCGGGTGGTGAAGGAACGCCAGCTGCAAGTGACCACAGAGGTCGCCATTCCGCAGAGGGCGTCATGTTGCAAGCTCCACCTTGGGGATCGATCACCAGGAAGTGAAGCAGAGCCGGGGTGTACTCATGCCATGCATGGCCGTAGTCATATGACCATATACCCTAGCATCGCTACAATGCCGGGACGGAGCACGTCGAGGTTTTCACCGACTAGGCAGGCATTGCTTGCGCCAAGCGCCAAGCGCCGTGAGGGGGGCGGGGGGGGGGGGGGGCAGAGCCACATCCATGGCGTGGGGATGGAGTCTGGGCGCGGCTTAGGGTGTAAGAGTAGCAAGGTAGATGAACATTTGATGAGAAGGGAAGGGTGGAGCAAGGACAGCAAAGTGGAGTAAGATCAAGGTTACCCCGGAAGCAGGAGCATAATTTAATTACAAGGAAGGGAGTTTTACCTTGAGAAGGCTTCATGCGTATATCATACGTAGGCTTTTTTTTTCGGTTTTCCTTGGCTGGATTATTTATTCTGGGAATGTTTTTGAGTAATATACCGCCGAAGCTCAAATGCTGCGCATTGCCAGTCTCAAATGCTGCACACTTCGGATGGCAAACCAAAAAGACATTGTACCTAACATTAGCCACACCCAGTCCACTACGCAACGTTTAATGGGGCTATTTGGTCCTCTTAGTCGCGTACACAGTAGTGCACATCAACCATCATCTAAAAAAAAGTGATACGCACGCTGTAGTAATATCATTTCGTTCGGCAGGATATTTCTGGGAAATTTACAGGTCACTAATACGAGTGGGGTCGGGTTTGGGGTTAGGGTTAGGGTCAGGGTCTTCTAAAATAAAGTGGTACGCCCGCTTTAGTATTAGCATTTCGTCCGGCAGGATATTTCTGGGAATTTTCCAGGTCACTAATAGTGTGGTCGGGTTTGGGGTTAGGGTTAGGGTCCCCTAAAAAATAGTGGTACGCCCGCTGTAGTGTTAGCATTTAGTATTAGCGTTTCGTCCGGCAAGATATTTCTGGGATTTTTACAGGTCACTACTGTAATACGAGTGTGGTCGGGTTTGGGGTTAGAGTTAGGGTCAGGGTCTTCTAAAATAAAGTGGTACGCCCGTTTTAGTATTAGCATTTCGTCCGGCAGGATATTTCTGGGAATTTTCCAGGTCACTAACGGTGTGGTCGGGTTTGGGGTTAGGGTTAGGGTCAGGGGTTCTACGCCCGCTCATTGATCCAAGATGTTACCGGAACGATTTGTTAAATAGTCCTCTACGCCCGTCTGCTGCCACCACTCCCTCCACGATACATGCTACGGTGGTAGAGGTGCACCATAATTTTTCTGATGTTTTATCACTTGAGGATCTCTATACTAACAATAAGTCAAAAACTGACTTTGGAGGAAAATAAAAGTGCTACGATCGTACCTGGTATATAATACACTCAGCTAGCAAAGATGAGCTTCGACGAAATCCTCGAGCTCACAGCTGTTGTTTTTTGTAATTTTTTTAAAATATAATAACCGAAGAGCAATCCCATGGTGGAAATAAAATGAAAAATGTTGCGACCCAAAAATGAAATCCCGACGATTTAAGGGGTTAAGGAGCCCAATCATCCAGAAACCGTTTCAGTCTAAACGTACTGCCCCTATCGCAGCACGCCTCCCACGTTCGAATTAAAAACCAACAAACCATTGCGATGGGGTTTCTGCAAACTAAAAAAACAAATGATACAGGTACTTGTTTGTCGCTTGATTTAAGCGTGATATCCCCCCCCCCTATAAAACCCGACATGCTCCGTCCAGGCATTGTAGGGATGCGAGGGACTATGGCCATACGACTACGGCTATGCATGAAAATGAAGTATACCCCCCCCCTCCCCCTATAAATATACAGTATATTTATAGGTTGGGTTGGCGTCGCTTGGCGACGATGCTGTAAAACATGCCTCTCACTGCGTGAGCTAGACAACCAGGGTACCGTTTTTGTTTTTTGGCGGTCACCCAAGCTGGCGGTCTGGTTAGATAATTTGTTCGTGGTTGATAAGCTCAACTCCGCACAAGGAGAATGATTGTATCACGTAGTGTGATATGGTAAGGCATCCATGAGGCAGATACATAGTAATACCCATTGCTGTCTCTGGAAATGGCCACACCAGATATTAAGTTAATTCATTGGAGGCTGTCGTCCATATGCAAGTCCGCCTCAGAGGCGGTTCTTAGCAGGATGCAGCTCACCCTCCATGCGACTCGCCCAATACCTCACGGCGCTTCGCGCTTGGTGCAAGCAATGTCTGCCTGGTTGGTGAAAACCCAACGTGCTCCGTCCCGGCATTGTAGGGATGCGAGGGTCCATGGTCATTCGACTACGGCCGTGTACGATATGAGTACCCCCCCCCCCCACACCCATACTCTTGTCTGTAGCCACACCAGAAAACAAATCAATGGATTCGCCGCCGTTGTCATGCCCTGACCCTAAGTAGGATGCAGCTCACGCGCTTGTACCCTTCAAGCGACTCGCCGAACACCCCACGGCGCTTCGCGCTTGGTGCTACAGTAGCAATGTCTGCCCGGTCGGTGCGAACCCGGTATGCTCCGTGAGGTCATTGTAGGGATGCGAGGGTCTACGGCCATCATACGGCTACTGCTTGCCATGCATGGGATGAGTACAAAGGACCCCTCCCCCCCCCCGTGCCCTATACTGCCCGTAGCAGGTCTTGCAAGACGGAATATAAGGTGATAGTCGTACATATGATATACCAGGTATACGATACGTCGGGGTATTTGTTTCGGGTATAATAGCTTGGGCACAGCAGGTGCCACGAAATAGCAGCACTTTTTTTATGATACGTGATAAATACGACAAACCAGCGGTTTTTATGGACAGCGGGTTTTAATGAAGGGAGTTTTTTTTTTGTGGAGAATCTTCAATACTTCTCTGGAAGCAAGTATGCTTGGGGGGGGGAGGGGGGGAGAGAGACTTTGTGTCTTCTCGCCTTTGCATCCTAGCAAGTGTTGATTCATATATTTTCATGTACTTCTACGACTACTGCTGGGCTTGTGGACTATACTTGGTGAATATTATTTCATTGTGTTAGTATCGCAATTGAATGAGTATCATTCACGTTGCTTTTCTCCATGGTCGACTATTTGTATTGCTAACTACCAAATTCTTAAAACAAGTCGCGTGTTTAAGGCCATCTAAATCCTAGTAACATTTTTTGCGCTTGGAGAGATGTTACGCAACAAGAGCCACAGGTGGTAGTATCACGACAGATTCCACCCACCACAAAGGTAAACTTGTGTGTGCGTGCAAATAAAGAGCCACGCCATTCATACGTACAGATCCGGCAAACATTATCAGCTAGATCAAGGGGGAGCACAGGCAAAAAAAAAGTGTGATCAACAAACTATACCCCCCTCTCCCCCCCCGTGTTCCGTTTCGAAACGAATGCGTGGCCAATGGTGAAATTACTAAGGCAAGCAACAAATGAGAACGCCCCCCTCCCCGCCCCCTTGCAAGAATTGGAGCAGTTTGGTACACTATCTATAGATAGTAGCGAGGAAACGATCACTATCCTAGGAGGTAGATGGTGACCACAGTGCAGGCGCGAAATAGGAAGACGATAAGATTAGCAAAAGCAATACCGTAATGAGCGCCCAAATGTTGGGAGGTTTCTCTATTAGGAGTAGGAACGGTGCTCCGTCTCGAAAGGGATGCGTGGTCAATGGTAACATGACTAAGGCGAGCAACAACTGAATACCCCCCCCCCCCCAATGCAAGAAAGTCCGCCTTACAAGCGGTTCTTTGTCGGATGCAGCCCACCCTTCATACGACTCGCCGAACACCTCACGTTTCGCTTCGCGCTTGGTGCAAGCAGTGTCTAATTGGTCGATGAAAACCCGACGTGCCCCATCCCGGCATATTGTAGGGATGCAAGGGCCAATGGCCAAACGACTACGGCCATACACGACATGATTACACCTTCCCCTCCCCCCCCCTGTCTGCCTGTACCTGGTCGGTGAGAACCCAACGTGCTCCGTCCCGGTATTTTAGGGGTTCGAGCGTCTATGGTCATACGACTACGGCCATGCATGACATGAGTTCACCCCACCCCGACAAGATTAGCAAAAGGTTTCTAGGTGATATTATGCGAAAAACGCAATGAGCGCGCAACTGTGTGGAGTGTGGAGGTGTCTCTACGGGGAGTAGCAACAGCGCTCCGTCTCGAAAGGGATGCGAGGTCGATCGTCACATGACTAAGGCAAGCAGGAAAATGAGCATACCCCCCTATGGTCATACGACTACCGCCATGCATGAATATCGAGTGCACCCCCTCCCCCCTCTGGAGGCGAATCGAAACAGTTTCGCCATATCGCTGTTATACTGTACAAGCTTCCACATACACAAATACATGTGGTGCATTAGCCCGTTCAGACATACATGCAAAACGGGAAATCCCCTATCTATACTGCGTACGAGTAAAACAAGCAAGATAACACAATCACCCCCCCCCCAACGGTGCTCCGTCTCGAAAGGGATGCGTGGTCAATGGTCAAATGACTAAGGCAAGCAACAAATGAGTACGCCCCCCCCCCAACAGAGACCGTATGATGTGATAATGCAGATAATGCGTTCTTGATTTGCATGGTATTCCCATATGGTAATGTAATATACTACATCTCTACATGTATCACACCAACCTTGAACCATATATATACGTACGAACCCGAGCATCAGGCCTGGGCTGGATCTCTACTGATCTACTGCAACCTGCAACACATTCAGGAAGTACACCGTATATATGTGACCTCCCTTGAGTTCCACAGGTGTCAGATTTTGTTCCCCTCAAAAGCCGTAGTTCGTGCGATCGAAGTATCCCACTCAGCTACGTAGCAAAGATGAGTGTAGATTAAATCCTCGATCTCACAGCTGTGTTTTTTTTCTTTTAATTTTTCAATATACGTATATACTTCGTACATGTATAGTAGTACTGCTGTACTGCACAGNAAATAAATTCAATTTGGAAAAAATAAAATTCAAATCCGCTTTTCATTGGTCAACACGCGCACCAGCACCAAAGATTAGGATCTTGGGGCATAATATTTGGTGCTGGTGCGTGTGTTGACCAATGAAAAGCGAATTTGAATTTTATTTTTTCCAAATTGAATTTATTTTATACTCGTTAATTCGGGCCCTAAGGAGCCCGACTATTAATAGTCAGAACCCAGTTCAGCCGAAAAGTCAGTAGTGGACAAACACTGTTAGTGGATCTTCCTAAGGTAGCTAATTAGGCACTCTGATTGGCCAAGCAAGCACTGACCATTGGCATAGGGTTCGGGTTAGGGTTAGGGTTAGGGTTCGATCTGAGGGTCAACATACTACTACCCAGACAAAACCCCCATTTTAAAGATCCACTATTATCACCCTTTGTCCACCCCTCCGAAAAGTACTCGTCGTACCTCTATCGTAGCAAGCGTCGAGTGTGATATACGATATATACGGGTATACCAGGTATATACAGTAATACGCGTTTCAGAGCAAGCACCGACTTCATCATCTGAGGTGAGGTCATAGTCCCCCCCCCCCCCGCCAAAAAACGGCAGAAAGATACGTAAATGTATGCGCGGTCCGGTTTCACAGAAATATCCCTATAGATAGGTACAGTAGGTGTTCGTTGGGGGGGGGGGGGGGGGGGGGTATGAAACATCCCATAGTCAGCGTGTCACTTGCGTTAGCGTGGTTGAGACAGAGACCACTCTCCCCCCCAGGAGAGGGCCGAATCTGAAAAAAAGAAGGGAGTGTCCGGGACTTTTTTCCCGCGTCCCCCTTGACCCATATTGGTACCAGGACAGACAGTCATTTGGGGCCCCTTCCGGCGTCTGTTGCGCGAAGCGCAACACGAGAGCATCAGGCATGTTGTGCGCAACACGCGCCGCAGGCGTGTTAGCCACCCTGCTTGTTAGTCCCCCGCAGGGAGGACCCCCGCGGCGGAGGGCCGCGGGAGGGCCGCCGGAGGCGCAAAAACCCCGATATATGCGTAGTAGATAAATGCTCGAAAACCACTTTTGATTGACAAACAAACTGAAAAAAAACGTTTTTTTCGTCGACGGCGTAAAAGGTGTGTCTCTCAACTTTGTTCTCGCCTACGGCGAAAAAGACACCCACACAGCATTTTTTTTTCCCCGCGAAAAGTGTTGCGCGCCCCGAAACCGATGTTGTGCGCTTTTGCGCGCAAAATACGCCTTCCGGCGCCTGTTGCGCAAAAAAACGCAATAATAATCCCAACCCAAATGCTCTGCGCCAGCGCAAAACAGCTGCCCTATATACCTACCTGTGGTTCAAGTTTGTCCGGAAGAAATCGGGCAGGTTTGTATCTGTTTTTTGCCCCGAAAACAATGAGATCGCTCTATTAAAAACCGCGCCACCACTAATAATAATATATGTGACATTTTTTAGTATGGAAATGTGGCTTGAGCCCGGCAAAAAGGCTACGAGAGTGGTGGTGGTAATAATCTCTGCATCATTTTCTCCCGGCCGGCGCATTGCCAAAAATGATTTGTCGTGCCGGTCGTGCACGCTTTTTTTTCATTTTTTTTTTTAACCCTTTTAGGACTGCAGTCCCGTTATGGGGACAACTTACTTGGAATTAGAGCCAAATATATGGTGGTGTGCAGTGGAGTACTAAGGGGGTTAAATACAAAAAAAAACGTATTCTGATGAACAGCACTCTTTCCCCCCGACTCTAATTTCAAGTACTTAGTTAGCTGAGTTTGCCCCAGAAACGCGTATTTTAATATACGCATATACATACGTGCTCTTGCGTACGTATATACCCATGTATGTGTGTATAATTCGTAATACGCGTATACATAACATAAGAAGACAAAAGAGTAGCATGTACATACGTAGCGCGTACACTCAAAAATACCCCCTCCCTCCCCCTGGGCTGCCTTGTTGGGATGGATTCCAGAGCCGATTCTCTCCAAAACATGGAAAATGGTGGCTTTGTGGGGAGAAAGGCCTCGTCGGGATATTTCCGTATAGAAGACGCGTCTTGCGCTCGGCGTGTTTTCGCTCTCACCGGCATTAAACTTTCCATTAGGTACATAAAATAAGTACGTAGAGAAAAACAGCTTTGGAATTCCCATGTCCCGAGGGGGTTGTGCTATATGTCGCTCTGTGCTCTGTGTCCATACCACACATCCCGCCGCCGCACCACACCCCACCCCAGCACCGCACAGCACAGCCACAGCCAACAACTAAAAACGAAAGATAGCTGGATGGATCTTGCCAGATAGCACGTGCAGTACAGAAGCGGAGGATATCGAACGAACAAACAAACAAACGGTCTTGCGAAAAGAATAGAACGGACAAAGAACGTGAAGAGCAAACAAATCGCCGCACCACCCAACCACACCCTTTCAATCTCAACACGGATCAACAACACGCAAACACGCAGCAACTTAAACCGCGTAACCACGACCGGCGGCCTCTCTCTGCTGTGTTTGCATGCGTAGGTACTCCACACCCTTTGTCGCTCCGGGTCTTTCTTTCAGATCCTGTCCGGTGCACCCTGCCGGGGTAGCCCGCGCTATCAACCCGGGACTACTATGTATGCTGTGCTGCTGTGCTGCTGTGCTGTTGTACGTGTGTATGGGTGTGTGTGCGTTGTTGTTTACGTATGTATACGACTCGTACGTACTTGTATGTCTTTATTATGTGTATCCGAGTATTCGTCGTCATGTCACAACATTTTTCGAAGCCACAGAACGCAACGACACACACACGTGCTGCTGCTTGCTGCTGCTGCTGCTGCTGTGCTCTGCTGTATCATCATCTACTACTACTCGTGTCTATCTGCCTTTCTTTTATTCTTCTCTGGTGATGGTGGTTTGTCGGCAAAACAAAAAACTTTGAAAAGTCACAGAAAGAAGGTGCACATCATCAGTACCCTGCTACGTAGCTCCGCCCCGACCTCTGTATATACCCTCCTCGCATCCCCCTCTGCCTTGACTGCTTGGTGCATGCCTCGCACTGCTGCTGTGGGTTCAGTATATATAGCACTTCCCCTCCTTCGCAGTAACAGCAGTCCAGCTCTCCCCTCTCCTCCTCCTCCTCCTCCTCCTCCTCCTCCTCCTCCTCCTCCTCCTGTTCAGCTGGTGGTGTATGCGTACTGCTGTATGGACGCATGTGGCTGGATTTTTATATACAGAAATGAAAAATGATGTGTTTCTTTAACACTGCAACAAATATGGGTACCGAAAAAAAATTCCGAGCCAACGACCAGCGGTTAAAATCCGCAGTAAAAAACACGCTTCTTTCGTACTAACAAATATTGGCAGATATTTGAAAAAAAAATACCCCACTTTTGTTCGTAAATATAATCACCGTTTGTATTTCGATGTTAATATGTAAATGGTGATTATATTTACGTCCAAAGTGTTTTGTGTGGACAAAATTTAAAAAAAAAACCAACGTTTTTTTTAAAAATCCACAGAATCCACAAAATGCAGTCGATATTTTTCGGGGAAAGTCTGCCACCAAGAAAATTTGAAAAAAATCACGTTAGTTTCGGGCTTTCTGGCCTCGCACACGGGCTGCAGCACGACCGACAACAGAACAGCGACCAGGCGCGATCGGTCACGCCATCCCTCAACAATCCAGCTCGATTTTTTTTTGCGCTTCATTCGTGATCTCCCCCGGTACTACACTGTGACTGGCTATATCTATCGCACCCGGAGACACGCCGGAGCATCGGCGCAAGGAAGGGCAAGGTGAATTCACCCTGTGTCCTGTGTGCTTCTCATCGGGCGATAGCCAGAGACGTTCTTCAGCTTTCGGGCAGATAGCGAGAGAAAGAGAGAGAGCGCCTACGAGCGAATCCGTCACGCTGTCACGGTCTGCGGTGAAAAGCCAAAAACAAAAATTAAAAAACAAAATTCGCCACGAAACAAATACAACATCATCATGGCCCGATCAACCTCTAAGCTTCGAGCTCCGATGTCTCGAGCAAGCACAGCCCCGAGGCGGCGGCGACCAGCGGCTACTACTGCTGTTTCTGCTGCCGTGGTCTGGCGGTGGTCGGCCTGGTCTCTGCCTCTGCTGCTCGTGTTTCTCTGCGCTGGTAGCTCGGCCGCAGCGCTTCGAGTAATGGACCCATCATCATCAGCAGCAGCAGCGACAACTACTACTACTACAGCAGCGACAGCAACGACATCAGCAGAGGATCCCGACACGTTCACCTACGGATCATCGTGGGACTCCTCTCCGTTCAACTTGCAGAGCGTCACCGAGAACAACCTGGGCCTGATGGCCAAGGCTTGCTCCCAGACCTACTGCCACGCGGGCACCAGCGGGCTGGATCTGTGGGTCTCTCTCGAAGAGGTGAGCTCGGGTATAAACCAGATAGATACTCTACTCGTAAATGCTGTTCTCTGTACGTACCTGGTAGAAACCTGGTATGCGGCTTGTTATTTTGACTGCTGTATGATATGTATGATATCATACGAACAAAGCCTTGACAAATGTAAAAATTGAGAGATGGCGGGTGGACCCACTTTGCACTTGTTGCATTTTCTTCATATATGAAAAATGCTGCAGAGTTGGTTGCCATCGCTGCAAGAACCCTCTCGCAGATCGTGTCTGGTACGCTGACGGTACGATGCACGATGCACAGCAGTTTTCTGAAAGTTTTGTATGCGTACTTTTCTCTTCTTTCTCGTCCCCTTCCTTCCTTCCTTGAGATTGTTTCATCTTCAGAATATCCTGTCTGTTGTGCTACTGTTGTCAGGGTTTGTGTACCAAATAGACGTGAGAGTTGGCGGGGCGGTTGAGGGCGGGTAGTGGGCTGCCTGGCGTCGGCGCAAAACCCTCGAAAAAATCCTACACTAAATCCAAGTAGTTAGTCCCCATATAGGTGGGTATGATACGGAAGCAGCAGTGCTGTATATACTGCTGTTTGTTGTTGTAGTGAACAGCAGTGCAGTACGTAGTCTCAGGACACAGCAGCAGCAGCAGTAAGTAGTGTTGCGCCAATTGCCAAATGCCGCTTGCTTCACCCCCCATCACTCGTCGTTTGCTCTTCTGGTGCGTGTTTATTCGACGAAAAAACAACTCGCGCACGCACGCGCGACGCACGATGACCAACATACTTACCGGTACCGAGGGAACGGAGAGCTATGGAGTGGTCGGCCGCACACGATTGCCCCTTGCTTTGTTCCACACACAAAAACACGAACAACGACAACAACAACACAACACAGCAACGCAGCAAAACGTAGCAGCAGCAGTAAGTAGCAGTGATACAACCCCCACACACCCTCAATCCTAAAAATCGGCCTTTTTGACAACAAGCAACAAAGAAGTCAACCAACCGTATATTATCCCGTTGTTGGCGGTCAGCTTTTATTTTCCCCATACATGCTGCTGCTGCTGCTGCTCCTGCTGATGCTGCTTGTGCTGCCTTCGTTCCTTTCATCAAGCAGATTACATTGCCCAATCACGAAACACTACGTAAACAGTGCGTATTACGATTAATAGTAAGGGCTGTGAGTTCCCTGGAGTTCCCGCCTTCTTTGAACTTATTGGCTTCGTATTATTAGTGTAGTCGGCTGGCGCTATTTGGCTTGCTCCATCCTGTTGAGTGGTGTTTTCTCTTCACATTACACCGTTATTTCTAGAATCTATCCAACTACTTGTGACTGTTCTGATTCTTAATAATCCTCGAGAAATCCATGTCTGCCGTCACAGACTAACGTTGTGATGAGACACTACTTTAATAGCGGTATGGCCACCGCTCCGCCCGCGGTCATTATGCATACAAAACCATATTATAAAAGAGACCCGAAAAAAAAGCATTCGGCACTCCCATCGGCACCCGCACCTGCACCGTCATCGCGATGGCAATGGGGTTTTCAGATGCGCCGCCATACTGAGTTGCAATAGACATACCTCTCACACCTCAAAGTATACCCTATCTACAGTATTATGTACGAAACGTCCAACCCTCTCCCCCTTCGCACCCTTTCGTATTCCACCTGCTATCATTGTTGTTGTATCTTTCTCCAACCAACTCTACCCGAACCAACCCCCCCCCCTCCCCCATCGATCGCCCCCAGTCACTCACGGCCTTCGCCGTCTGGATGCTAGCAAATGTCTGCCTGGTCGGATGAAAACCACTGCTCCGTCCCAGCATTGTAGGCGTATGCGAGGGGTTTATGGTCATACGACTCTACACGGCACTAGCCATGAATGGAGAGTACACCCCTCCCCCCCCCCCCCCATTCGACGCCGTCATCCGTATGCAAGAAAATCCGCCCTACAAGCTGTTTTTATTACGAGGGGCCATAGTAAATAGGGACCTACGGTACAGACAAAAACCTACCAGGTATATATGTATCTACGTATTTTAGGGCCCGTTTTAACGAAGAAGAAAAAAATTCAATTTGGATTTTTTTTTATTCAAATCCGCTTTTCATTGGTCAACACACGCACCAGCACCAAAAATTAGGATCTTGGGGCATAAAAATTGGTGCTGGTGCGTGTGTTGACCAATGAAAAGCGAATTTTTATTTTTATTTTTCCAAATTGAATTCATTTTATACTCGTTAATACGGGCCCTTAGCTGACAATATTTGGTTCTATTTACTATTGTCCTCCGTAATAATAAAAGTAGAATGCAACTCATCTTTATGCATCTCGCCAAACACCACTCTCACGTTTCGCTTCGCGCTTGGTGCAAGAATAACTGTCTCTGCCTGGTCGGTGAAAACCCGACTTGCTCCGCCCCGGCATTGTACGTAGGGGTGCGACGGTCGATGGCCATACGACTCCAAGGCCATGCATGATAACGAGTCCCCCCCCCCCCGCTTTCCGTGTACTTTGATGTAAGATCTTTGTCCGGAAATGTAAGGACCTGTTTGATATTCATATTAATGCCCACACGGTCGATCTATTCATAGGCAGTGGTACACAGCAGTGGAAGTTTCCACCTATCTATATATACCTTCTCATAAGAAAAGAGCTCCAAGAAAGTCACAGGCCAGGGTATACGCGGGGAAACAAAGAAATTGGGGAGCGGTTATTACTATAATAAAAGCTGGTGAGTTCCTAGTGTGGAAAAGGCACACCCTTTCTCTTGAAAAAAGAAAATCTACGAAGCCTGGGCCGCCGGTGTCCCGGTTTCTTGTGACAGCTTTCGATGTACTACCAGTATACCTGGTAAGGGTTGGCACCGATTGGTTTTGGTGAAATATATATCCTCATCCAACCAAACATACGCCAAACGAAACATCTATCTCTTCTCTATCCCCCCTGTTCCATGTATCAGCCCTCTTGGGAGCAGTACCGTATTATAAATGGCATAATGGCCATTTTACTACTGAAAACAAGTGTCCTAGACTAATTCCAAGTAGTTTCCCCAAAAACAAATGGTTGCCGTTTTCAATGGGTTAACTCCTTAGGGGACCCGAGATATAGCGACCAACATGATGCCAACTGCTTGTGTTGTTATCAACCGTCCATTAATAAGACCAACGCGAGCGCCCAGCTTTTTTTTTTCGTCCATCTCATTATCCTTGCCCTTCCTTTCATCTCTCCCTCTGTAGTTGTAACTCAGATCCGGGGTCACTATGTAGGCTCTTTTCTAATAAGGATGTGAATGTAGCGTCCCCCCCCCCCCTCTACGTACGGTACGTGCCTTGCATTTTTATCTCGAGAAGATTTCGGCACTTTCTTCCCTCGTCGACTTGCGTCGGATTCCGCCTACTACGTACCCACGCCACGAAGGCGCTCTCAGCAATTAATCGGTTCCTTTTTATTTTGTCAAATAAAGTCAAAATCTCTCCACGGTGGGATTTGAACTCTGGTACCAATCAATGCTACTAATAGTAGCCTTTGAAGCTGACCACTATTAATAGTCTACTGTTACAAGTATCTCTTCCCTCCTTTGCGAACTTATTGAATTCCCCCTATTTTTTTTCAGTCCGAAAGTAGTAAATTTCTTCGTCAATCATGTATTGCAACCCCTCCCCAACCAGTGCTCGTAAATCCGCCCTGCAGGGCGGATTTATGAGATCTGCCTCGCTTTTTTATACTGGTTTTAGTGTGGGACATTTTTTCACATTTTTTTAAAAAATTTAACACTAACCCTAACCCTAACCCCAACCCTAACCCCAACTCTAACCCCAACCCACGATATACCAATCGATGTCGTGGTTTGGGGTTAGAGTACGTAGTGTTAAGTGTTGAATTAAAAAAAAAATGTGAAAAAATGCCCCCCACTAAAAACAGTATAAAAAAAGCGAGGCAGATCTCGTGTACATCATACAATCCATTAGCTCGGATCTTCAAGGCATGATTTTGTCTTGAAAATTATGTACCTGTGGTCCGCATATCGTAATTGTGGTCCGCGCTCGGAATATTCTCGCAATTTTCTCGCTAGATGCAAAAGCGGCGCAGCCGCGTTTCTCGCCCGTTTCTGGTCCGTTTTGGGTCCGGTTTGGGTCAGGGTCAGGGTTAGGGTTAGGGTCAGGGGTTGGGTTGGGTCTACGCCCGTGCCTTGATCCGAGCTAATGCATTGTATAAGGGGCTCGTGCAGGGCGGATTTACGCGCGCTGGTCCCCAACCCCCAACGACAATCCAACCGCAACCCAACCCACTACGCTGTACCTGTACGTGCTACATCGCCGTGTGATGCTTTAGGCTCTCTCTCCATGCCGGGTACGAGAAAGAAAGGTTTCAAATATCATGCTGCGCCGGTGCCGTACGGCTGCTTGCGTTGTAAGCAAATTCGGACACCAATAAAGGTATAAATTGTTTTCCCCTAATCACGCAATGGCCGGTGCTGTGTAACAATATTAGATACCGTTTTTTTTCTTACAATGAGTTTTCCTCTTGGAAGTCTCAAAGGGGTTACGTAGAAAAAAAAAAAAACTTGAAATATTGTAGGATATAACGCACAGCAGTATTATACTATTCTCACCCGTCTATTATACGACTACGCGTACTTACTATTATGCTTCCCTCGTATACAGAGGAAGAGCGTGCAGCAGCGGTTCAAGTATCACGATGCAACTCGCTCGCTCTCGCGCCTCGCCCGTTCAACGACGGAAGAAGAAAGGCCTTGTGTAACTACCAGTCCGGTGCTGCTTGCTGCATGCTTGTTTGTGTCAATAGTAACCCTCTAACCCGGAGAGGTTCGCATTGCAAGCGCCACCGCCAGCAGGGAGTCAAGTCTACTAAGTCTATCCGTTAGACTGTTAATAGTATACAACTCAAAACCTCCCTTTTGGATAGGGTTAGGGTTCGGGTTGTAGAGTTGTGCCGGTAAATGTGTACCTGGTTGGTGTGTTTGTGTACCAGGTGTACATATCATACCACTCTCTCCGGAAATATGTTTCATGCACGACGAGGAGTGCTACTACTGGCATTTACCCAGGGTACATACATACATACTATTAATACCTGGTATACATGTATTTGCGTTCTGTTTGCTTGTATATATTACGAATACACAATAGGGGATTTGAATATACCTGGTATGTGTATGTTTATGCGCATGCATGTATGCCGTTTCCCAAGAAACGTTGTTAGGTGCATGCTGCGACCGCAAGAACAAGAGGCAAATGCGCTCATTTGTTATCTTGATGTTAGTACCAGTACAGAGTATAGGTACGAGGCCCTTATTTAGGGACACCGTCCCGTGATAAGGGAAAACGGTAAATAAGGGACCTCAATTTTCTGCCCGCCATTTTTGCCCGCTACCTACCTTAAGACGCCGCTACCAACAGCTAATCAGGGACGTTGGTATATAAGAGACCTCCCATCCCAAACCCAATCCTGAACGCACTACATTACAGGACACCTAATAAGAAACAGACTGATAAGAAAGCCAGGCTAAGATTTAAAGGAAAACATACGAAGATCGGGAGTCGATATCTTGAGATTAGTGTAGAAAGCACATTCTCCACAAACAAAAAATCCAGCCTGTACCAGATTTCCTGTTTCTTATTAGGTTTCCTGTACTGCTGTATGTATACTACAGCAGGGTCCCTTAAACGGGGCCACGCCCTGTATACTGCATGCGCTTGTCTCCGCAGATGCAGCGACCAAGTCGAGGAGAAACGTTGTCTTCTCAACCGCGCGTGGATGTCGTTCAACTCCTTCCTTGCGTTTTTGTCGTTGTTGTGACGCTGTGGCACTTGGCGGAGCCGAGACGAACAGTCCGGGTGTGGCGTCGGCGCAGCCGATGATGGTGTGATTAACTTTTTCTTCGTCGTCACTTTTCTTTCCCTGTTCATGCTGCAAAAAAAAGGGTTTCAACAGCATATATATACACATAGTACATGATAACGTAATAACCCTTTTTTACAGGTTCACCCACATTGCTTTTTTTATAACGTATTAACTCCTTTTAACAGGTGCACCCACATTGTTTTTTTTTGGAGACACGGCAACTAACTGTTTGGAATTTTCGTGTTGAGATCATTTTTTTTTTTTTTTTTTGCGGATTATACCCCCCAGGTATATTGTACTGCTTTTCTCGCCATCCGACGGTGTTTATTTATATATAGCATGATGAGCTTCAACATTGATTACTCATATAACACTCCGAAAGAAGAAGACCACGGAAAGACGCGTGCTACGAGAGAGGAAGCACTTTTTGGCAAGAAATATTTTCTGAATGGTCGGGGCTCCTTAACCCAAATCCGTCGGTCTTTCATTTTTGTTTGTGTTTTTTCCTATTTTTTCATTTTATACTCAAGACCATGGAGTAATTGTGCCTCGGGTGGCACTTTCTATTTTCCTCAACAATCCGTTTTTGAGTGACGTATAGAGCTCCTCAAGTGACCATATCACCCTCATAACAAAAAAAACGTGGTGCACCTCCACCTTAAGATAGCATGCGTCGGAATCAGAAAAAGAAAAAAAGAGCCCTCTGCACAAAATCTGCTCCCTTCGGCACCTATGTTATTTTCCCTCTTTCGCTAAATTAATTAATTATACCCCCCCATACCACGAACAACCTACCTAAAACAACGTATTGATGAATTCATTTTTGGAAAGGAAATATACTTCCGGCTTGAGCTTTCATTTGCTAGTTAAACCCGTTTGGGGGCTTTAGAGAGAAAACATGTCGTATGTATACTCGTAGATCGATTGGCTATTGTATACCCTCTCTCTGGTATGTAGGATGTACCGTATATAATAGCGCTCGCCGTCGAGAGCACGATTTTCTCAAGCGCCCTACGAATACAAACGCTGTGTTCTTTCTTATGTTATGTTTAGGGACCATCCTTGCACGACCTTAACCCCCTTTAGGACTGCACTCCCGCTATGGGGACAAACGACTTGGAATTAGAGTCAAATATATCGGTATGTGCAGTGCAGTACTAAAAGGGTTACACCCTATTCAGAACTGAAAAAAAAAAATCCCCACTAATTTCAAGTATCTTGTCCCCAAATACGTGGGACCGGTTCTTAAGGTAGTTTTAATACATAGATAGGTAGATTGGCTATTATATACGAAGTACAAGAGTATTGGCGGGTGACCTATATACATTATTTGTCTTTTCAACCAAGGCACTATTAACAACTACCCACCTATATCATAGGACCTTTTACTCTAACCCCTAACCTAGCCTAACCCTAACGCATTCGTTTGTGGTATGGTATTTCCTTCCCACGGGATGCCCACGGGCACAGGCATTCGTCAAAAGGTAACACTTCGTATAATATAATAATGTCAATCGTCGGATTATCTTGAGCGTCCTATAATATATACAAACGCTGAGTCCTTTCATTATGTTCATTTTAGGTTCACTCGTATCCCTGGGGCTATGCTGTGGTATTTTCTCGTTCTACATGGTGCGGTCTCAAAATAGGGGCTAATAGCGTGCGCGCCCACCAAAATCACTCTACTCCTTACCACAGGTACTTTGTACCGATATGTTATTTATTTCTTCATTTTTTTCATCCCATTCATTATCTCCGCCCCTTTTCTCTATCTCCTTCCTACTACAGCAGTAGTCGTAACTCAGAGCCGGGGTCACAAAGTAGGCTCTTCTTCCCCCCCCCCCCTCCACGGTTCGTGCCTTGCGTTTTATCGCGAGAAGAGAAGACTTCATTCAGCCCTTAAATTTCTTCCCTGCCTCGTCGACTCACATCGAATCTATTTGTAGAATGCGGTAGGAAATATCATAGCATGGACCGCCCATCGGCAAAACGGCTAATTTTACCAAGGTACTTTGTACCGGTAAGTATTTGTAGATTACGCAAGGAAATATCGTGGCGCGATTTGGTGTATCGTATATACGACACTCTTGCGTTGCTGTAGATCGGGAACTTGATTGTGGTCACCACGTGTCTTAACCCCCTAAACCACACATGCTTTGAATTGATGACGCAGTCAGTACAAGGCTGCATCGTGCGGCCGACAGCAGCAGCAGTAGTTCCAGTTTTGTTCTAAATGCAATCGCCAAATTATTTCGTCACGTTTCCTCCCTCAGAAAGTGCAACAATAAAGTGTTTACTGCTGTAAATATTAAACTTGTAGGTTTCCCTTTTTTTTGTTGTTGGTTTCTCTTGGTTTTGTTATTTCGTGATTGTTTTTTGGGTGGTGAACGCTGAAGCCCATGCTGCATATTTTCGGCGGGCAAACGCAAACGCAAAAAAAAAAAAACTATTTCGTAAGAAGAACGTGTTTTGTATTGTGTTGTGTATGCCATCCGATAATGATGTGGCATGCTGAGCTTCAACGTCCATTACTCACAAAAAAAATAAAAAACAAGAGGGGAAAAAAAAAACTCCGGCTTAACCCCTTAAGAACTGGTCCCACATATTTGGGAACAAACTACTTGGAATTAGTGTGGGATATTTTTTGTCAGTTCTGAATGGGTTAACATCGATCCACATTCTTGTAAGAATAGTGCCCTCGGACACTGTCGTCCCGCTCAAGCATCGATGTGTCATATCACATATCATGTTCGGCAGGAACAGCAGTACAATCCAAAGTAAAAGCAAACAAAAAGCAATATTTTGCCTTCAACTTAGCTCGCATAAACACCAGGTGTATATTCACATTGGCTTTCTCTCCGTACCTATATATATACCTGTCTCAAGCCTAAAATCGATCTGTCTCTTTTTTTTTTGGTTGCCCTTCCTCTATGTGCCCTTCTTTTATGGCGTGTTGATTTCTGCCCCAGATCTCTTTGAAGTGGCCACACCAAAAAACACATGAATGAATTCAACGGTGTCATCCATACGCAAGAAAGCTCGCCTCACTATTAATAGCGGTTCTTAGCAGAGGATGCAGCTCTCCCTTCTTGCGAGTCGCCAAACACCTCACGTTTCGCTTCGCTCTTGGTGCAAGCAAGCAATGCCTGCCTGGTCAGTGAAAACCCGACGTGCTCCGTCCCGACATTGTGGGAATGCGAGGATCTATGGTCATATATATATATACAATTATGGCCATGCATGACATGCGGCTAATGAGTACACCCCCACATCTTCGCCTCCTATTAATAAGACACATGTAGGCTCCATTCCCAAGCCATGGGTGTGAGACTGTCACCCCCCCCCCCCCCCCCCCCCCCCGCTCCTAGCCCCTCCTTAGCCTCGTGCTACCCCGTATTTGGTCCCTGCATTTGGGAGCGAGGTCTATGTTCATACGACTACGCCATTTGCATGAAAAATGCGAGTACCCCCCCCTTTCCTCCCTGCCTCCTAGGCCTCACTTGGACTACCCGTATTGATTCGAACTCAGTAGCGCCGTCGAGTATGCTAGCTATGTTGCAGCCGAGCCTTATATCTGCAACGACTCTCCTACGCGTGCATTCCTTATTCCAGTATCACGGGACCATGTTCTTATAATGAAAAGGATGGATGAAAGGGAGTTAGCCAGCCATGCTCTGTCTGAGAGCACGGTATATAGCTCACAGTTTTGTCCTTATCTCACTTTCTATTATTGACTGAGTGTATATAGACTGAGTATTCGACGAGTAAGTCGGCGGTTCGTCTGTTGTAAACGAAAAGAAAAGCAGTACCTTCTGAGGCTCAATTGCTCCCCTGTTCCACCGAATAACATCCTCCGGGTGGTGATCAGTCACCTCTATTTCAGCGGTCTACCATTCCGCATCACACCCCCAGTTACAGACAACCGACTGACTTGTTTTCTCTACACAAACATACCGACCCTCCACCCCCTTTTCACTCACTTACACGCTATGTAGCCAAACGAGAAGAAAATGCTTTATGAGTTTTGTAGCCTCTCACTCGAGATAGATAACCAAGCTTCCCACGCGAAAATGCAGCTTGTGGGCTTCAACTCTTTGAAAACAATTGCGATTTTGCGCGCTTACATATTTCCCTTTTATAACCCGACGCGACCCGTGATATTTCAAAACCTCCACGACCCGACCCACGGGTTGGATCATGACCCGTGAACAGCCCTGACATATATTTATCTACTGGAGGAGCCGTTTTTTTTTTACGTTTCTTCTTCCTGAAAAGTTCTACCTTTTCCCCGTCACCCCCGAGCAACCGAGCTTCCCCCATTGGTCCCGGCATTGTAGGGATGCGAGGGTCTATGGTCATGCGACTACGGCCATGCATGAAAATGAAGTACCCCCCCCCCCCCTCCTCCCTGCTCCTCCTAGCCTCCTGGCTACCCCGATATTGGAGTTCGAACCTAGTAGGCGCCGTTCTCGAGATGGCTAGCTATGTGGCAGCCGAGGCTTATATCTGCAAGCGACTCTCCTCGCGTGCACTTTCCCCTTTCCAGTATCACGGGACCCTGTTCGTTATATGAAAAGGAGGTGAACCAGGGAGCTAGCTCAGCCAGTGCTGTCTGAGAGCACGTATATAGCTCAGTTGGTTTATATTTCTTTATTTGCTGGCTGAAGACCGAGTATCGTACGTAGCTCGGCGGTTTCTCCTGTGTAAACGAAAGAAAAACAGTACCTTCTGAGGGCTCAATTGCCCCCCTTCCACCGATAACATCCTCCGGGTGTTGATCAATACCTCTATTCAGCGGCTGCTTTGTTTTTTCCTTTCTACACCAACATACCTGTACCCTCCACCCCCTTTTCCACCCTACACGCTTGTCGCCAACGGATCGAGGAAACTGCTACTACTGTTTTGTAGCCTCTCCTCCCGAGATAGATAACCCACAGCTTCCCAACGCGAAAATGGCAAGCTTGTGGCTTCAACTCGTCGAAAGACAATTGCGATTTTGGGCGACATATTTCCCTCTTTTTACTAACAATATTAAGTCGTTTTTGCTGTGCATGGTCCTCCGCAAAATGATACGTAGTGTGACCCCACTTAGTCGTGTGGGCGCGCAGCACGAGAGCTGTGCCCTTTTCATGCGGCGGGCGCGTCGTACATAGTAACGGGGACTTGCATTGTAGTGCGGACATTTTTTATCACCATTTTTAGCCTACAACTGCTTAGTAGTAATAGTACTCATAGCCATTTCTTCTACGAATGTCATGGTATTCATGGACGAACACATACATATGATCATGAGCAGGAGGGGGTTATCGTGGTGGTCTTCAATCTTCATTGTCCGAACTATTACTGCATTATATGCAAATACAATGGCCGAGTAGCCCGCGTTTTTTTTCTCTCTTAAACGTGGTGTTGTGGTGTTGCTTGTTAATATGCGCATAATATGAATATTCATAGTGTTGACCGATGTCTCGGATGCTACAATTGTACAATACGCACGTATGATATAATATGGAGCATGACACATCAGCATGTTGTTGTTGTTGTTGTTGTTGTTGTTGTTGTTGTTGTTGTTGTTGTTGTTGCAGTCCCCGCGGCTCGACCTGAGCGAAGGAAAAACGACGTCACATTCTCGCGATTTGTTTTCTATCGTGCGGCTGATCGTCGGTCATGCAATGCACGGCTCGATCATGTACATGTCGCCCAATTCCACAATCAACAAGAAGAATATAATACGCGATTCTCCGTATACATATTGTTTGCATCATACTGGTATAGTATTAATATAGTATATGATATATATATATATCATACGCTTACCGGTATACGATATACCTGGTACAATACAGTACGCGACATATGCTAAGCATCTCTTATTTCTGGCCAGACTAAAATTCTTATGTAAGACTGGGTGTGTTCCGCACTATTTTCAGTACAAAGAGGTCGCATTCTTATTTTCTCCTCAAAATCTCAGTCTCGAATTCTTAATTATCAGATCTTAAAACATCTGTCGCGTACTGACTGTAGAGCAATCAATCAATTCGTCGCGTAGTAACGGACGGCGAAAATTAACATTCCACACCTCGGTGAGATAATCGGCTTTTACCGCCATGATCTAACTATTTTCAGCGCAGATAGGTGTAGCCCTGATCTGTATGGTCTTTATCATATGTATCATCTATATACAGATCATGTTGCCGGGTGGGAGTCATAACATCTGCATTTTATAGAACATGTTTCCTGGGTTGGATCTGTACTTGTATAGATCCTGCACAGCACCTTCCAACGGCACGTTAGGATCTAGATGATATACCTGATCTATCTGATCTGGTTGGCGTATCGAACATGCTGAAGCCACCAGCCAAGCCCCCGTCCCGTCCCGTCCCGGCATTGTAGGGGTGCGAGGGTCTATGGTCATACGATTACGGCCATGCACGACATGAGTACCCCCCCTAGATCGAGAAAACGATCGCTATCCTAGGCTATAGATGGTGGCCACAGGCGGCGAAACAGGAAGAGGATAAGAGCAGCATATAGTGTCTGTGTAATATACGGAAACGTAGTACTGATCGCCCCAACTGTTGGAGGTGTCTCTATCAGGAGTATATCAGGAGTATATAGGAACGGTGCTCTGTCTCGAAAGGGATGCGTGGTCAATGGTCAAAGGACTCCAAGGCAGGCAACAGATGAGCACGCCCCGTTCCTACTCCAAATAGAGGCACCTCCAACAGTTGGGCGCTCATTACATTGTTTCCACGTACTTCCTCCAACACATACGTAAAGTCTGTTATGGCGCGCAGATCATATTTTTTTTTAGGAAAGGTGTACAATGCTAAAGTTAGGTAAAGTTTACCTACTTTACCTAACTTTAGCATTGTACCCTTTTCCGTTCAAACTATATGATCTGCGCGCCATAACAGACTTTACTTATGTGTTGGAGGAAGTATTACATAAAAAAAAACTGCTAACCTTATTCCCTTCCTGTTCCGCCGCCTGCGGCCACCGTCTATCTCCTATGGAACAGCGATCGTTTTCTCGCTTCTACCTAGACGGGGGGGGCGGAGGGGGAGGGGTAAGGGTACCGTTTAGACATTCGCACGAAGACCAAACGGTCTCTCCGTCTCGAAAGGGATGCGTGGTCAATGACCAAATGACTAAGGCAAGCAACAAATACGATCACCAAACAGTCTCTCCTGAGNGTGTGATGGCAGTGAGTGAGTGGTTGAAGGTGTCTCTTCTTACTGCCACTACGATGTCACTATTTCCATCAGCAGCGTTAACTACGCCCCCCCGTCAACATACTGCCGTACTCCGGCGATATTGGGTAATAGTTTCCTCGGTCGGAACGAGGCCCCGTCAGTCCGAAATATTTTGTGGAGGTGTTATTCAGAAATTCCTCTGAGAAGAAGGAGTACTTGCCCGCCTGCTCAGAGCTTGCTGCAGAGACAAGGGACCGCTACTATGAACCAAAAACGTGTGTTAAAGAGTAATCAGAGTGAACCTGCACAGTTGTGGGGTTTTTGCCCCATACTGCCTGGTCTAATGCTGATACCGTACGTAAGCGTGAGACCGTGGCGTCTCTTTCGCATTTTTTGCGTCGTGGCGTCTCTACACAGTAGTAGCACACCTCTCACACCACCAACACCACCATGAATACCACCATCATTATCATCATCGTCGTCACCATCAGCATCGTCACCATCGTCGTCGTCATCATCACCATCACCACAACCATGAACACCATTATCACCATCATCATCCTCAGAACGAGCGGGGTTATATAAGCCGCATCTTGTCCTCAAATTTATGCCGCTCTCTCGTCCTTCTTTGCATACTGTATACGTTTCCAAGCCGCTTGCTTTTCTTTTTTCCTGTGCCAAATAATCTCCGCGACGTCGCGCCGATGCTTTGCTTGTGACTTTTGCCAGCCTATGCCGAGGGAACACATATATCTCACAGCTGTCAATTTTTTATTTTCTCTACATATATTCAGAACCAACCATGGTTTGTAAGCGTAGGGGGTTGCTTTGGCTTCGGAGTCCTTCGTAGGTTTTGGTTACCATGCCCCCCCTAACACTCTACTAATGAAAGCTGTCATTCATGTGCAAGTCCGCTTCACAAGCGGTTTTTAGTAGGATGCAGCTCACCCTTCATGCGGCTCGCCGAACACCTCACGATTCGCTTCGCGCTTGGTGACCCAGAAGTAATGTTTATGCCTGGTCGGTGAAAACCCGACATGCTCCGTCCGTCCTGGCATTGTAGGGATGCGAGGGTCTATGGTCATACGACTACAGCCATGCATGCATATCAAGTACCTCCCCCCTACTAGTTTACCGATGCGTGGGCACACACCTACTGGTAGTGACTATTTATGGAGGTTTTGTGCTTGGCCCCTATAGCCGATCTCCCGACCCGCATCCTATTCGTATAACCCGAACCCTATGCAAGTGATCAGCGCTGGGACGCCGTGCTTGGTAAATACTCTACGTAGGGTGATTCGGTCGGCGTGGATGCTGAAAGACGCTGTAGGTTGGTTCGGCCGGCTCGGGAAGCTGTGGCTTGGAAATAGTCTGCTTGTGGTTTGGGTGAGCCGCTTACAATGTACCCCTTCAGCCGACCAGAGTGCGCAGACAGCTCGCTACCTTGGGAGGATGCACTGTCAGGCGATGTCCACCACGGAGTCTATATACGAGTACGTTGGTATGGCACTGCACGCTGGTGGTATGTACCGGGCATCTCTTTGCAGAAAGTTTCAACCGACCGCCGACTTCAAGAGAGACGGCATATACGCATATCATATAATACATAATTACATACATACCACCAGTGAGTGCGCTGACTACGTATATTGGTACATAGAAATACCTGGTACATGCCGGTCGCCCCGGTGGTCTATATAGCAGTTAACCACGATGACCGCTAAGGTTGGGGTCGGGTGGTTCGAGTCTCCGTACGTATGGAGATTTTTATTCTCAAATGACACCAACTGTTGAGAGCGCCTATTATAGCGTAGGCACAATTCGACAATAGTCGACTACATATAGGGAAGATAGTGCTGAACCCTTTTCGCGATAACAACGCAAGGCACATACTCGTACGGTAGTGGGGAGGGAGGACAAGAGCCTACGTACTTACTAACAGTGACCCCGGATCTGAGTTGCGATTGTAAAGAGGGAGAGAGAAAAGAAGGGCGAGGATATGAAATGTTATGTAAAAAAAATGCCATACATATATCATATACAAGTATACACATATAATGCATACCAGTACGTGGTATGGTACTTCATAGCTACATATACATATATACCTGGGGTACTTGTCAAATACCTGATCACATATTTACAACGAATGTGTCAATTTTCATGGGTAGGATGTGCGAGTATGCAGTGCATGTACCAAGTACCGTATACGTAGTCTCTGTGTACGTGTACATAGTGTCGGTATTTTGTTAAGTATAAACCATAATAACGTAATAACCACTGAGGTCCAGGCTTGAGCAGCCACGCGGACCCCAGACTGTGCTTTCGACTGAGACGCACGCCATGGCCACTGAGCTAGGAGTCAGCGCTGACTAATATGTCAGTGGTTTTGGCATACCTGGTACAATACTTCGCATGTACCTGATGTGTATGTATCAATCTCCCAACATAGATCTCAGATCTCGGTCTCCACTTAATATTTTTGGAGGCTGCTGCCGTCGGGGATTTTCAGGATGTACGTCGTACGTGTGCGAGTTGAGTTGCATGAGAAGGGAGTACGTCTGCAAGCCACAGCTGCCTGCTATAGTCGTAGCTGGAGAGAGGTCCTGCACAGCGCGATTGCCCAAACAGCACAGCCAGACAAACAGACAGATGGGCCTCCTCCCTCCCCCCCCCGACAGTATATGGTCATACGACTACGGCCGTGCACGACATGAGTACACCCCTTCCCCCCCTCGTCCCTCCCCCTTTCCCTCCCTCACTCCCTCCCTCCCTCTCCTTCTGCTCCCACTCTTACTCAACTCGGAGACTGTTTTGTTCTTGCAGCCCCAACCGGCAGAGGGTAGTAAGCATATGCAACTCTGTACGTACACATAAGGAAACATTTGGACTTAATATTAGTGTGCAAACGTTGCTTATATTGAGGGACATAGCGGTACCTATAAACTACCAGGCGTACGGGTAATTTACACAATTCGATGCGAGTCGACGAGGGACAGAAAGGGCTGAAGTCTTCTCGCGACAAAAAAATCAAGGCACGAACGGTGGTGAGGAGGAGGGAGAAGCGCCTACTTTGTGACCCCCCCGATCTAAGTTACGACTAGGAAGGAGAAAAAAAAGGAAGGACAAAGATAATAAATGGGATGTGAACAAAAAAAACACAAAAAAACACGACTTACACTGGCCGCTATAGGAAACAATTTCGATCATTTTTTAGTATACAAACGGTGCTTATATTCCTTAGGGCCCGAATTAACGAGTATAAAATAAATTCAATTTGAAAAAAATAAAATTCAAATTCGCTTTTTATTGGTCAACACACGCACCAGCACCAAATATTATGCCCCAAGATCCTAATCTTTGGTGCTGGTGCGTGTGTTGACCAATGAAAAGCGGATTTGAAATTTATTTTTCCAAATTGATTTTTTTTCTTCTTCGTTAAAACGGGCCCTTACTAGGGGTACAAGAGAAGAAGAAGAAGAGGAAGCGGACCCACACCCGCCACCATTTCGGAATTGATAACAAACACCCGCGGGGTTGAGATTTGTTTTGTCGGAAATGGACAAAGAAAAAAAAATGTTTTTGTTACTTCAGTTTGTTTTCTCAACTTGATTTCGTTACACCCCCTCAAAAACAAAATCGGGGTGTGTTTGTGTGTGTTTTTTCGTGTCCCCTGTGACTGTTTCATACGTGTCAGCAGTCTACCTTATACTGTAATCAAGGCAACACTCACGCTGGGATGAATTTCGGAGTAGATTTACTCCAAAACACGGGAGGGTGGGGGGGGGGGCGCGGCTGTG
This sequence comes from Saccharina japonica, assembly GCA_008828725.1. Lineage (NCBI taxonomy): Eukaryota > Phaeophyceae > Laminariales > Laminariaceae > Saccharina > Saccharina japonica. Next base: position 698,026 of record MEHQ01002721.1, read on the forward strand.
GACAGAGAAATCTCGTCGAGATATCTCGTCGAGATGTCTCGTCGAGATATTTCCATCGATGGATGCATCACTCGGTGCTTGTTCACACTCTTCTTCCCCGTTGTCTACGAAATGGGCTTGAAAAAATGTTCGAGGGTGTTTGTCAGCTTTTTTATGTGTTGTATATACATTTTCTATTATTTGCGTGTGTGCGTGTGTTTTGTTTTTGCATCCTCTTCCCGCTGTTGCAATTAAAAGAAAAAACCCCGAAAGCACGATATGTACGTACGGTGACATGTTTATACGGCAATGAGCAATACGCTTATATACGTATTCCGGGCTGGTCCAAAATCAATTCCACGCCTCCCCCTCCCTATTCCCCTCCCTCTCCCCCTTTGATTAATGATTAGATGGGCTCAACGGAACGATCGTTGTGTCGGGGTGGAGGCGGCATCTATCTCTTATCATACATCAGCCTGCGCCCTCTAATCGAAAACAGCACTCGACGCGACGTCATGTACCCGCTCACGGCTGCACCCAGCCATGTTTTTTTCGATGCAAAAACGCTTGGAAGTACAGCACGCGTACTATTGGGGACATACCCCCCCATACCACGAACAACCTACCCAAATATGGTACGTCCTCTGTGACTCCGGATACATGTCTCATATATAACGGTACATTGTTACCAGTATTTTTGAAGAGAAGCTGTGATTGCAAGCCAGGAACGATAATTCCCGCGCCCCTTTCATGATATCTCGAGCATCACTACAAAGCCCATTGTGATTTCACGCGCAGGTTCGAGTCCTGCCGTCGACGCCAAGTGTAGTGATGCTCGAGGTAGTAAACAGGACCCCTATGGTACAAACAAAAACCTACCAGTATATGTATATTTACCTAGTTTTACTAGAAATTGTTGGTCGTATTTTCTATGGTTCTCGGTAATAGTTGATACACACATCACACTCAGCTTGCAATGATGAGTGTCGACGAAGTCTTCGCGATCTCACAGCTGTTGTTTGTTAATTTTATAAATATACTTTTTTTTTTTTTTTTTTTTTTGCGTTTTTTTTAGGAAAACACACACAAAATACAGCAGGTATAAAACGGGACCGTCGTATCATATACAAGGTAGTGCGTTTGGGTTTGGAGGTCTCTTATATATTAACGTCATCCCTGATCAGCTGTTGGTAGCGGCCCCTTACAGTCACAGTAGTGGGCAAAAATGGGGGGCAGAAAAATGAAGGTCCCTTCTATACCGTTTTCCCTTATCGCGGGATCTCTTGAAAGGGGCCCTCGTATGTACCTATACCGCATTCCAGTAATATATAAACGGCCATTATACTTCCGCCCAGTATGGTACATGTATACCGGATTTCTCGGAGGTGGTGCTGGCAGTTTGTGCCGCACCTGGAGAAAACTGACGCATTGTTCGAGCGTTTTTACCCCTTAAGAACCGGTCCCCCCGTTTTGGGGGACAAACTACTTGGAATTAATGTCGGATTTTTTTGTCACTTGTGAATGGGTTAAACGCTCGAACAACTCGACAGTTTTTTCCAGGTACGGCACAAATTGCCAGCACACCTCCGAGAAATATCGTATTTTGATCCCCACGGCCCAGGCTGGGACCCTCACAAAATAACACCCAGCTGGGAGACGCTCTCACCGAGTTTAGCTTTTTCCCGAAGTGTATACATAGAAAACATATATACGTGGTATATATGGCGCACCTTTGTACCTTTGATACATCTGTTATAAATCTTGAGTTGTTGCATCCAAGCTGCATCCATCATCCCCACGCCATCGGTGTTGGTCTGTCATCCCCCCTCCCTCCCCCCCCCCCTACAAATAATACGCCCGTCCTTATCACTACGAAACTCTTATTTTCTATTGTAAATATTAAGTTGCATCCGAGCTCTACCCGTCCCCACGCCATCGGTGTTGGTTTATCATCCCCAACGTGCTCCGTCCCGGCATTGTAGGGATGCGAGGGTCTTTGGTCACACGACTACAGTACGGCCATGCATGAATGTCGAGTAACCCCCCCCCCCTCCTGCTGTCTACCTGGTCGGTGAAAACCCGACATGCTCCGTCCCGGCATTGTAGGGATGCGAGGGTCTATGGTCATACGACTACGGCCATGCATGAAAATGAAGTACACCCCCCCCTCCCCCCATCGTCGCACGTGTGATTGGTTCGATAGGTTCGATCGGACGAAATGGCCATCCGATCGGTTCGCCTACCACTACCACTGCCATTACCATTACAATTACCACTACTACGACGACTACTACTACTACTACTACTACTATTTTCGAACACGGTCTCCCCCAGCGATAGTGAAGACACCAGCTCTTTCAACACTATTCCAATCGTCGTATATATATAGTATGTATGTTGAGGGCATTCTTTTGGACGAACGACGTATGCTACGGCAGCCTGCATGCAGGTGCTACGGTAGCCTGAATGCAGGTGCACCATGTATTTTATGAGGGTGGTCAGTTGAAGAGAGCTCCATACCCACCAAAACAACTGGTTTNTGCGTAAAAAACAAACTCCCCCCCCCCCCCCCCGTGCCCCGACACTGCTTACGTACCATTATATAACGCATATTACGCAGCAAGAGCTTATTTCAGCTCAACATCACGCACAGGTGAATATGCACGAGCAAAAAGGTTGACGGAGTATACGTATATATGGAGTATATATATACCTGGTATACATCCTGCATGAAGACTTATAAAACCCGTAAGTACGCGCGATCTAAGTATTACACTCAGCTTGCAAATATGAGTTTCGACGAAATCCTCGATCTCACAGCTGTTTTTTTTTTTTTTTTACTTTTTTAATATATATATGGACCATTGATGGACCACATAATTTGATGCATTTTTTTTTCGTGCACCACCGAGAAGGGCGAGAGAATGATATCTGAAACGGCGCGAGTGTGGCTCTCGCTCGATGTGTGTGTGTTGTGTTTGTTTTTTTTTTGCTGATAAAATACTGAATCAGTTGGATGGCTGTCTTGTTGCCTCCCACCTATTAACTTGCATATGGACGACGGCCTCCAATGTCCTGATTCGGGCTTACTCTACCCCTGTCTTAAGCCCTGTTTAATGTTGCTTTTGTCAAATTTGACTAAAGTACTACAGGAAACGCCAAAAATCGCAGTTTACCACCAGCCCCTCGTGGTAAATTTGACAAAATGACACATTTTTGTTTGTCGTAGCACGCACCTGGTATAAATAGTTTAGTCACTTTTTACCTCCAGGGGTCCATGGTAAAACTTTAGCTTTGTTTCGCGATTTTTGTCAAATTTGACAAATAATTGTCCTATTTGACAAAAGCAACATTGAAACAATTAAACCACGCATCCCTTTCGAGACGAAGCACCGTTTCGATTCCTGATAATGCAGACGCCTCCAACATTTTGGGCGCTCATTACGTGTGTTGCGTGTTCCTGGTATTTTACATACACATCTTTCACGCGTCGGAGAGGTCATGATCTAGGCCGTCGGTTCCGACTTGATGATCTAGGCCTTTCAGGGAAGATATAGTATGTTCACGATCTTGTATGATCTGTATGATCTGTATGATCTGTATGATCTAGCTTATGCTGCCTGGTGGGACCCGTATAACCTGCTGCATAATTTACGTACCTAGCACATGTTTCCTTGGTTGGATCTGTATCCATGCAGATCCTGCACCACCTCTCACAAGGGCAGGCGAGGAACTATAGGATATACTGAAGATCATGATCTATCTGTGTATGATCTAGATCATGGTCTATCTGTAGACGATCTAGATTATGATATATCTGTAGATGGTAGAGATCATGATCTACAGATGGATCATGATCTAGATTATGATCTATTTGTAGATGATCTAGAACATGATATGTCTGTATATGATCTACAGTAGATCATGATCTATCTGTACATCATCTAGACCATGATATACCTGTAGATTATCTAGATCATGATTTTCCTGTAGATGGTTTATATCATGATCTATCTGTAGATGATCTAGATCATGACATGTTCGAGGTGTGACACATTTCACCTACCTTGTCCGCCCGTCCTGTTTTTTTGCCTTTTATGGCCGCCGTCTATCTCCTATCACGGGGGCAAAGACACACACAGACACTCATCTAGATCATCTAGATCATCTAGATACCTAACCTGCCGTTAAGACATGTGGGTGTAGGATCTGTAAAGTATAGATCCAACCCAGGACAAGCATGTCCTAGATCATGCAGGGTATTACGGCTCCCACCGGGCAACATGAGCTACAGATCATTCTGGTACAGATCATGCAGATAATACAGATCATTTAAAAATCATACAGATCATACATATCATACAGGTAATACAGATCACACAGATCATACAAATCATACAGATCATACAGATCAGGAATCTGTCTGCCCTGAAAGAGCTAGATCATCAAGTGGGAATCGACGATCTATGTGCCTGAGGTGGGTGGACAGGTCGCTATCGAACAGCCGACCCAGCCCGCTCTTCTTTCGAACAGCGTTCATATTATGAACAACCTGTTGACTCGGTTGTCTTTTGGCTCGGACGCTTGCGAGCAGCGTAGTAGCAGCGTGGCTCTCTGTTTTGTTTTGTTCGTTTTTTTTGTATGAAGCTACCCGATCTCTACGTAAGCGAGGTCCCCTCGCATCTACTATTTCGAACTGCGAGGAGACGTAGACTGCAAGTTGCAAGTACCAGCTCGCTCTTTTTGGCGAAACATATCGACGTCTATCCATCAAAGCTTTTAGCCCGGTTGGCTACTGCTATTATTGTGGACTTCGGAATTCTGCGAGCGTTTGTCTTTTTAGTTTGTTTTGGTCGTAGGCTGTGTTTTGTGTTCACACAAAACGCCAGAGCCTCTCGCCATTTAGAGATGTAGGTAGACGGTGCCTCTACTTATGTGCTGCAAACACGGGTACACATACACCTGGTGTATTGTATCGGATACACAACAGCATGTGTTGCCTCGTACATAATTGGTGTGCATGAATATATGTAATGCAAATATTTGGTGTATTATACGTTCAGTCGGTACGGAAGTCAGTCGTGCTAATTCTACGACATTCTGAGAACATCTACGTACCCGGTACCTATGAATAGATGTGCACTACTACCGCTACTACTGTATGTACTACTACTATTACTACTAAAGACAATACTACAGTGTATACTAAACCACTGCTGCTGCTGCTACTACTTCTACTACCTACTATACTATCCTACTGTATAACTGGTACTAAACTACTGCTGTTCCTACTATTAATATTAATCGCCCATAGATCTGTGGAGGACGCGTTGCAAACAAGCTGAAACTCATCACAACTTGTCCTCAATTTATACAACGTCCCAAGCTTGAGCGAAGACGAAATGACAATACCGCTAGGGTTGCCCCGTTCATATTGTCAAACCTTTACCCAATGCCTGCCCCGTGATGTTACTGCACTCTCATCTGTGATATCCCTCCCTCCCTCCCTCCCTCCCTCCCCTCCCCTCCCTCCCCCCCTCCCTCCCTTACAGGTGTGCACCCCAAAAGCTGAGCCGTACCTGTCAGCGCTTCTCGTGGACGTAGCAGGAGGCGCCGCGCAACAGTGGCATCCCTTAACGGCAGGAGTGTTGTGCGGCTTAACCAGCCTGGCTAGCATGCTCCTAGGATTTCGCTGGGGAACGGACTACAGCACCTCCCACAAAGGCATCGCTATTTGATGACGGGATCGTTCGAGGGCAAAAGCTGGTTGGGGCGGGGGGGGGGGGATCCCCTTCCCCCCGAACACGCCTCCGGTGGAGAGGGGGGGGGGGGGGGGCTCCCCCCCCCCCCCCGCAGACGCCGCCGGGGGAGAGGGGGGGGGGGGGGGGCTCCCCCCCCCCCCCCGCAGACGCCGCCGGGGGAGAGGGGGGGGGGGGGGGGCTTACGGACAGCGGTGATGCTGTGCGCTGTCATTTGACAGCCCCCCCCCCCCCCGGGCGGGAGGGTGGGGGGGGGGGGGGGGGGGGGGGGGGCTTACGGACAGCGGTGATGCTGTGCGCTGTCATTTGACACAGCCTCACCCTCTCCCCCCCCTACAAAACATGCCTCTTAACCATCGACAAATGTTGATGCTGTTTGCTGTCATTTGACAGAGAAGGGCGTTTTTTTTTCTTCTTCCAGAGTACGTATACCTCCCTCCTATGGCGGGTGGACACTAGTAATAGCATTAGCAGTAGTGATACACCTGGTATTTTTCGCTGGGCTGCATTTGACAAACAAAATTCCAAGAAATGGCGGTGGTATGTAGGGGGGAGGGTAATGCTTTTAGGTTAGATAGATTATATACGAGGTTAGGGGGGAAGGAAGAGAATACGGTACGTATATTTATGTACTATATTTTTGTTTAATCTGTAGCAGCATTTCGCTATGAATTTTAGCTTCTTGGTTTTTGTTTTTGCTCCGATTTTGTTGTTTTTGTTGTTTTTGTTGTTTGTTGTTTTTATTTTTGTTCGTCGGACTGAGTCTTCAAGCACCTAAGCGTAACCGATCGCCCCGTCACGCCTTACTTTACGGTCGCGCTCGGGCGCGTGCTGTGCCCGCTTGATGACTGTGGGGAACCCCCCTTGCAGGGGAACCCCCCCCCCCCCCCCCCCCCCCCTCCAGGCAGCCTTTGACCTCCTCGGCGACTGCCTAGCGCAATTTGTAGTTTTTTTTTTTCATTGGCATCTTAACCCCGCTAGAAATTCTCACGCACCGTTTTGGGGAGAACCTACTTGAGATTAGTGTGGGGCACTTTTTTCAGCGGTGTACCACGTATATACTGGTTAAGGTTTGCCAAGAGGCGGAAACAGTGGTAAGAGGGAAATTACCCCCCCCCCCCCTTCATGCGACTCGCCCAACACCTCACGTTTCGCTTCGCGCTTTCGATACAAGCAATGCCTGCCTGGTTGGTGAAAACCCAACGTGCTCCGTCGCGGCATTGTAGGGATGCGAGGGTCTATGGTCATACGACTATGTCTATGCACAACATGAGTACCCCCCCCTCCGCGCTAGCCTACGTCTGCGGTCTCTCGACGTGAAACGGTTTTTACCGTATTTTTGTTGGGAACAAAAGTTGGCGGGCTTATTTATCCGCTCGGCAGACTATAAGAGAGTATGGTTGTCTTTTTCAAAGGAACCGTTTCTTACACTCTGATATAGCTGGCCTTTCATGTTTTCTAGAAATAAGGAATTAGTGCAGAAATATTTCTGTTTTTCGGTCATACAAGGGTTATTGTAACTTAACCTAAAAAATGGTCAGTCTGGACGAAAATACAAGGATCGTTTGGTCTTCATGTTGATACCTAAACGGACCTTGTATTTCCGTCCAGATTGCTCCCTTGTTTGATATTTCCTTTTTTGTTTTTTGTTCTTCCTGTATATTGGCAATGAGGTATCCGACAGTTATGTGAGGTGGACATCATAAAAAAAAGGGGCAATTGAAGAAATATTTATGACTGCAGTCGGGCCTCTTTTTGTTGGTCTTCCTTCTTTTGTATTTTTTGTTGCTATTGTATGGAGGGGGGAAAGGAAGCGGGGGGCGGGGCGGGGGGGGTAGGGGGGAGGGCGTACTCATTTGTTGCTTGCCTTCGTCACTTGACTATTGACCACGCATCCCTTTCGAGACGGAGCGAGGGGGGCTTCGGGCAAATGCCAACATCGCCATTTTTTCGTGCTACATATGTTTTTTTTTTTTTTTGTAAGAGACGGTTATGGTGGTGAATATTTTATAGTAGATACATTTTTTCCGACATGAGAGGGGTCGCCGCTAGGGTGTGTGTATCGGCCGGTGCGCTTGCCGCCCTCTTGTGCTCGTTGTTTGTTTTCTCTTTTTTATTGTTGTTGGTTGGTTTGGTTCGGTTTGGTTTGGTTTGGTTTGTTTTCATTTGGTTGGTTGGTTGTTCCGGGTGCTTTTTTTTTTGTTCTGGTTGGTTTGGTTGGTTGGTTGATTTGTTTGGTCGGTTTGGTTTGATTGGTTTGATTGGTTTGATTGGTCGGTCGGGCTGGTTGGTTTGGTTTGGTTGGCCGGCTGGTTGGTCGAACTGGTTGATTGGTTGGTTGGCTTGATTAGTTTTGATTGGTTGGTTGGTGGCTTGCCCGAACTGGTTGTGCGGACTGGTTGGTTTATGGTTTGTTTGTTTGTTTGAATGTTTGGTTGGTCGGTCGGTTTGGTCGGTTGGTTGGCTGAATGAATGGGTGGTCGCTCGGTTTGGTTGTATATGTTTTGTTGGTTGGTTGGTTGGTTGATTGGTTGGTTGATTCGACTAGTTTCACCCTCACATCCTCGCGTGCTCCGCCCCCGCAAGCGTCGTTAATTAAACCCCTCGGGGTGTGGGGCGTGTCAGCAATAATAGCAGCAACAGGACAGCAACGATGATAGCAGCATTAGCACCAGCAGCAAGCAGTACGCGTAGCAGCAGCAGTATCGGCCTTAGCAACTCTAGCAGCAGTAGCGGCAGCAGCAGCAGCAGCAGTAGCAGCAGACGCGACCACTCTTACTGGATTCACTCGTAGCACGGTCTGATAGATGTAACTGCATGTGATCTGCGAGATTGGGGTAGTTAATCGGGCATTTGCCTCCTTTGAATACTGTCGCCCAAAGCCCTGCGTGGCAGTAGTGTCGGTAGTGGGATGGTGGGTGAATCGACATCATAATATTGACGATGGGGCGGGTGGTCAGTTCATACCCGGCGCTGACTTGCAGGCTGACGCTATGCGGTTCTGCAGGCACGTATACGCTGTACTGTACTGTACCGCACCGTATCAGTACGTACTACTGTGTTGTACCAGTACCGTGTTGTACCGGTATACACTACTGCTGTGCTGCACTGCACTGAAACTACTTAGTCGGTCGATCCGCTGGTGGTGTTTATTGGTTTAACGTTTGTCATTCGCACGGTGTCGCGTTCCTTCATTTTCTTTTTTTCTCCTTTTTTTTGTGTATTATTTTCTTTTTTTTACTCTTTTTTTTCGTATGATATGTCTGTTTGCCTGATGTTCTTCTTCTTGTCGTTCTTCCCTCTGCCATTTGCCATTTTATTTCGTTTTGCCCCTTGCGTCAGAAAAGTAAAAAACATTTAGGCGCGAGCCGGGCGTTTTTCCGCGGAGGGGAAGGTGGAGGGAGGGGGGGGGGGGGTCTACGGTAGTACTCGACGCCACCTAAGATAATCTCAATTTGGGGTCCGAGGCTCGATTTCTTAGGTGAAGCAGGGTTTGTCCTAATCAGTAATTAAGAGTAGGTATTTTTCAATGGGTTTTCTTGTGTTTTGTGCAAATGGTGAGCCAAAAACATGTTAAAACTCCCAGAATATGCCGTGTTTTTGTCAGAAACCACAGCAATAGGCATAATAAGCAGTCGCTCGTTATCGTTCGCTATCGATCGATTGGTTGGTTCTGTTCGGAGGGATGTTCTTCCTTTAGGGATGTTTGTGTTACGGCGGCAGGGGGGAAGGGGTCATGCATGCATGGGGGTGGTGTACTCATGTCATGCATGGCCGTAGTCGTACGCATAGGGGGGTGTATGCATGGGGGGGGGGGGGGTTATAAGGCTTACCCTGGATTGAGTAATTGGTCGATATTGTGCCCAGGTAGCTCAGTAGGTATCACCTTCACACCTTCCCAAGGGGGGGTAGGAGCGATACGATAACATTCCATCAATAATTATTATTAATACGTATTTACAGCAGTGTTTTTTGTTTGTTTTATCTTTGAACGAGCGTTACGAGATAAGATGATCTCAATCGATCAATCAGTATTTTGTTGTTTCACTCTTTGCTTTGTTTTTGCCTACTATATACGGCATGTCCCCGTATCATCATATAGTATTAATAGTATGAGTTACTTCAAGAGCGGTATATATACCCCTATATATTGCCTGTGTATGTTGTATGTACCAGGTTCACGTATTAAGCGGGGACAAGGAACGAAGGAACGAGAGAGAACGAGGAGTATTATGATCGACAGCGCTTGAAGCATGCATAAATGAGTGTGTGGATCGCGCGGGATTATGAGTTAGCTGGCGGAAGTCCATTGGCGACGACGGAACGATGATACCTGTTGTAGGCATACCTAGTATTCTCTAGGCTTCAGTTCTCCAGTCTGTGACTGGAGTGGTCATTTGGAAATTCAAAACTCGTGACAGATTTCCCGTGAAAAAAGTGGTCGAGATAATCGAGTGAATAAGTGACCCCCAAAAACACACCCCGGGTACCCCCTCGTCCGCTTGACCCTCAAAGCCCGTTCTTGGCGCACGGCAGCAGCGTCGCGCTAGTTTCTGCACGCCTCGACAGCCTAGCACAAACCATGCGCCTCTGCGGAGTATCAGCATCAGAGGTGGGGTGTGTGCGACACGCCGAGAACAGCAGCAAGCAGCGAGCAGATCAACACGCAACACACGCCGAGCACTGAATGACCTTTGGGAGTTCCATAAATATTGTTTGAACAGGGGGAAGGTGGGTTAGTTGTGATGGCCGGCTGCGGGCAAAGATGTCGGGAGACATGTCAAGCAAGGCAAAACGTGCGCTGTCAAGGGTGTAGGGCGGAAGTGTACCACGCTAAAACATAGTAGTTTGGTGTCAGTCACGGCATGTCAAGGCAAACCTGCTGTCTGTCAAGGGTTGAATGTCCTGTCTCCCGGCATCTTTGGCTGCGGGTATGTACGAGACACATGCCATGTACCACGCCTCGTCAGCTCGCAACAGCAACGAACAGTGAACGGCGACTCTGGATCGGTATGCATCTGCCGTACGCAGTGTGTGTGCCATTGTGCCTTGGACTTCTCGCCGTTCGTAGTTCGGCCATGGTCAACAACAGCAACAACAGCAGTAGGAGGTCAAATGCTGGCAGGGTGTCTACGTCAAATGCTGGCAGGGTACCCAAGATGGCCACGTGTGTGTGACTGCTGTACAGCTACAGTACTATACTGTACACTGTACTGCTGCTGCTGCTGTAAAGTCTACGAGTACGAAGAGGCGCGCGCCGAGTGCGCTTCCCTTCGTCTCTAGGCCCGAGCCCGCGCCAGCCGACTGTAGTTTGGCGACAGAGAGGCCCACCGATCGTCGGCTGCGCTTCGGGCGCGAAGCAACGTCGCTGTGTCACCATCCAACTCATCGATCGTGCTGCTGCTGCTGCTTGCTTGCTGCATGGATGATATCTTGAATTTAGAGACCGTGCTTTTTTTCGATTTGAAAATCTGATGACCCAAGTCGTGACCGAAGATTTGTATTTTTCGATGCAAAAAACGAAAGCACCGTCCTATCTAATGCAGTCCGATTGTGCAAAATCTGACCGGAAAAATTCCGATTTGAGAATCAGATGGCCCAAGTCGTCAGAGTTTGGCCTCTCCGTATATATACCCACAGACTTTACAGCAGCAGCAGCCTTAATATTTTACGGTTGTTTATATACTGCTGTATTAGAGTACTGGTGGCCTAAATATTCGGAGTACTTGGAGTATAAGCAGTACTGAAGGCCCAAATACTCCGAGTAAACTGGGAGGATGAGCAGTACTTATACTCGAATACAAGCAGTAGTACTCGGAGTAAAAACATGTAAATTGCTCGGAGTACTCCGAGAAATCGAGAGGATTGGACACCGAAATACTGCGAGTACACAAAGTACCTGAAGCATTTTTTCCCGAGAAAACTCTAACTATACTCCGAGGTAATGGGAGCATCGGTGAATTTTGAAATGCTATAAACGCCAGTCACATGCCCCCAGAACCTGGGAGCAATGACGGCCAAGAGTCTTGTTAATGATGCAAAGATGCTCCTAACGTACTTCACACTCCGAGTATACTCCGAGTTCAAGTACATTTCGTACTCCAAGTTAGAGTACTGGCCGTCTGAATACTCGGGGTACTTGGAGTATGAGCAGTACTGAAGCCCCAAAAACCCGACATACTCCAAGGACACGAAATATCGAGAGTGTTCATACCCGAAATACTCCGAGTACGAGCAGTATCCCGGAGTATCGAACCCCGAAATACTCCGAGTACACGAAGCACCTGAGATATTTTATCTCCAATGCTATACTCCTTAATTTACTCCAAGGTACTCGGAGCATTTGTGCAACATTGAACACAACGAGGAACTACCCCTGAGCCCGCAGGAAAAACGCCGGACAGATACGAGTACTTGTGCATTTTTTTTCAAGACTGGAGACTAGCAACGCGAATGATACTCATTCGATTGCGATACAAGCACAATGATTATCAATGCTATAATATGTTTGATTGTACATTTATATGTAGCGTTATTCTCCGGTCCTTGGACCGGAGACTCAGAAAGCATAATCCCAAAAGTGATGCCCGATTTTCAAGATAATAGGCTTGACAGAAATGTGACCCCTCAAATCACACCACGGTTACCCCCTTGTCCCCTCGACCCTCAAAGCCCGTTCTTGGCGTACAGCAGCGGCGTCGCGACAGTTTTTGCACGCCTCGACAGCCTAGCACACACCATGCGCCTCGGCGGAGTATCAGCAACAGAGGTGGGGTGTGTGCGACACGCCGAGGACAGCAGTACGCACCGAGCAGATCAGCACGCAAACACGCCGAGCACTGAGTGACCTTTGGGAGTTCCACATCTATGATGAATATTGTTTGAACAGGAGGAAGGGGGGTTGTGATTGATGTGTATCCGGTTACTTGCTGGTACTCTATAGTACGAAAGTGCGAGGCCGCGTTCGACCTTACTATTGGCAGAAAAACGTACCGCTGGGGAAAAGCACACTGATACGTTTAATGGCGCTGGCCATCTACAGTTAAACGGAGCAACGCACAAACATGAGTACGTAATTAATGGAAGTTAAGAAAAACGAATACTCCATAAACCGCATACCGGAACCCGGCATTGATGCCGACATTTTCTATTGTAAAACCCCGAGAAAAACAGGCTCGCGCTTCTTGCTCGCGCGCCTCAGTTCCCATTCCTAAGGAGTTTACTCTCAGGTTTTATGTGCTGTAGTGAAGCTCGAGATATGATGGACGGGGCGCAGGGGTTTAACGTTGCTGGCTTGGAATCACACATTCTCTTCAGTATACGAGATCTCTTGTTGTATGTTAATTCCTCTGTTGATGGAGACTAAAAGGCTATAAGCTGGGAAACCGGAAGAGAGGTGGAACCGGAGGATAGTGAGAAAGAGGGGGCGAGTTGGCGAGGCTCTGCCTAAGGCAGCAGAGCCTCTTGCTCTCGCTAATATCCCGCTAGTCAGGTGGTTACGCTAGTTTTCCCGCTAACAGCCCGTTAGTCGAGTAGCTATAGTAGTCTTAGGGAACTGTTCCCATGAATGGCTTAGCTATACCCTGAAGTGATCGTCTTATTCCTGTCCAAGGGTTTAATGCCGAGTCCTGTGGCAATCGACAAAAGCTAAGTCTCCAGGTTCTGTCGTCTTCTTTGGAATATTATGATTACTTAGAACCATTTCCTATTGGTTTGCGAAACCTCGATGCTACTTGCCTATCTGATACTACCAAAGGCAACTTCAGTACACGAGAATAATTTAGATAGGGTAGGACAAAGCTAAAGCTTTGGACCTGCATCATTATCTCTCAGGCCATTTATATAGCCCTTAGAGCATCTAATTACCATAAGCCCACCCTGAACAGTTGTACATGAGAGACCACACGATGGTTGATGGGTGATAACAAAGTTCATCCCATAAGGACCCTGAAAGGGGGGGTCGAAGATGACGCCTAATGCGAAACAAACAAATGAGGCTAACGAATTTTCTCCACACCTCGTAGTGAGTCCTTAAACATCACGGATAGAGTTCATCGTAGTGAAGCTCGAGATATGATGGACGGGGCCGCAGGAGGTTTAACGCTGGCTGGCTTGAATTCGACCCATTCTTCTTCAGTATACGAGATCTCATGTGGGTGTATGTCAATTCCCTCTGTTGGCCTGGGGACTAACAGGCTACAAGCAATGGGAAACCGGGAAGAAGAGGTGGAACCGGAGGATAGTGGGAAAGAGGGGGCGCGAGTGTTGGCGGGGTTCTGCCTAAGGCAGCAGAACTACTTGCTCTCGCGAATAGCCCGCTAGTCAGGTGGGTTACGCTAGTGTTACACCGCTAACAGCCCGTTAGTTGGAGTAGGCTTATAGTAGTCTAGGAACTTTCCCATGATGCTCAGCTATTCCTGAGTGATCGTCTCATCCTGTCCCATGCGGTAATACCAGTTCCTGGTGGAAATCTCAAAGCAAATTCTCCGCGGTCTTTCTCATCTTTAATGGATTGTTCTGGTCACCAAGAACATTCCTAGGGGCTTTGCGAAGCCTCGATGCTTATGCCTTATCGTTTTGATCTACCAACGGCAACTTCAGTACGCGATCATAATCTTAGGATAGGACAAAAGCGTTGCGAACCTGTAAGAATTATCTCTCCACCATTTTATAGCCCTAGAGCATCTCATCACATGAGCCCACCCTGAACAGTCGTACATGTAGACCACACGATGGTTGATGGGTGATAACAAAGTTCATCCCATAAGACAGAGAAAGGGGGGTCGAAGATGCGGCTATTCGAAACAACAAATGAGGCTATAGATTTCTCCACACCTCGTAGTGAGGCCTAAAACATCACGGATAGAGTCATCGTAGTGAAGCTCGAGATATGATGGAAGGGGCGCAGGAGTTTAACGTTGCTGGCTTGGAATCACAGCTTCTCTTCAGTGTAGGAGACCTCATGTTGTATGTTAATTCCTCTGTTGGTGGAGACTAACAGGCTACAAGCTGGGAAACCGGAAGAGAGGTGGAACCGGAGGAGAGTGGGAGAGAGGGGGCGAGTTGGCGGGGTTCTGCTTAAGACAGCAGAGCCTCTTGCTCTCGCTAATATCCCGCTAGTCGGGTGGTTACGCTAGTTCTCCCGCTAACAGCCCGTTAGTCGGGTAGCTATAGTAGTCTAGGGAATTTTCCCATGATGCTCAGCTGTTCCTGAGTGATCGTCTTATCCTGTCCCAGGGGTAATACCAGTCCTGTGGAAATCTCAAAGCAAATTCTCCGGGTTCTCTCATCTTTTATAGATTATTCTGGTACCCAGAACATTCCTATGGGCTTGCGAAGCCTCGATGCTATTGCCTATCTGATCTACCAAGGAAACTTCAGTACACGAGAATAATCTTAGGATAGGACAAAGCTTTGGACCTGTACGATCATCTCTCAACCATTCTATAGCCCTAAGGACACCACATCACATTAGCCCACCCTGAATGGTCGTATATGCAGACCACACGATGGTCAATGGATGATAACAAAGTTCATCCTAAAAGACCGAGAGAGGGGGGTCGAAGATGCGGCTATTCAAAACAATCAAAATGAGGCTATAGATTCTCCCACACCTCGTAGTGAGGCCTAAGCATCACTGATAGGGTCATCGCTAGTTGAAGCTCGAGATATGATGGAACGGGCGCAGGGATTTAACGTTGCTGGCTTGGAATCGCAGCTTCTCTTCAGTATAGGAGACCTCTTGCATATTAATTCCTCTGTTGATGGAGACTAAAAGGCTATAAGCTGGGAAACCGGAAGAGAGGGAGAGTGAGAAAGAGGGGGCGAGCTGGCGAGGCTCTGCTTAAGACAGCAGAGCCTCTTGCTCTCGCTTATAGCCCGCTAGTCGGGTGGTTACGCTAGTTCTCCCGCTAACAGCCCGTTAGTCGGGTAGCTATAAGTAGTCTAGGGAACTTTCCCATGATGCTTAGCTATTCCTGAGTGATCGTCTTATCCTGTCCCAGGGGATAATACCAGTCCTGTGGCAATCTCAAAGCTAATTCTCCAGGTTCTGTCGTCTTTTATGGAATATTATGGTACCCAGAACATTCCTATTGGCTTGCGAAACCTCGATGCTACTGCCTATCTGATCTACCAAGGCAACTTCAGTACACGATAATAACCTTAGGGTAGGACAAAGCTTTGGACCTGTACCATAATCTCTCAGCCATTCTATAGCCCTAGAGCATCTCATCACATGAGCCCACCCTGAACAGTTGTACATGCAGACCACACGATGGTCGATGGGTGATAACAAAGTTCATCCCAAAAGACCGAGAAAGGGGGGTCGAAGATGACGCTATTCGAAACAACAAATGAGGCTATAGATTTCCCCACACCTCGTAGTGAGTCCTAAGCATCACGGATAGAGTCATCGTAGTGAAGCTCGAGATATGATGGACGGGGCGCAGGGGTTTAACGTTGCTGGCTTGGAATCACACATTCTCTTCAGTATACGAGATCTCTTGTTGTATGTTAATTCCTCTGTTGATGGAGACTAAAAGGCTATAAGCTGGGAAACCGGAAGAGAGGTGGAACCGGAGGATAGTGAGAAAGAGGGGGCGAGTTGGCGAGGCTCTGCCTAAGGCAGCAGAGCCTCTTGCTCTCGCTAATATCCCGCTAGTCAGGTGGTTACGCTAGTTTTCCCGCTAACAGCCCGTTAGTCGAGTAGCTATAGTAGTCTAGGGAACTTTCCCATGATGCTTAGCTATTCCTGAGTGATCGTCTCATCCTGTCCCAGGGGATAATACCAGTCCTGTGGAAATCGCAAAGCCAATTCTCCGGGTTCTCTCGTCTTCTAAGGAATGTTCTGGTTACCTAGAACATTCCTATGGGCTTGCGAAGCCTCGATGCTACTGCCTATCTGATCTACCAAGGAAACTTCAGTACACGAGAATAATCTTAGGGTAGGACAAAGCTTTGGACCTGTACGATCATCTCTCAGCCATTCTATAGCCCTAGAGCATCTCATCACATGAGCCCACCCTGAACAGTCGTACATGTAGACCACACGATGGTTGATGGGTGATAACAAAGTTCATCCCATAAGACAGAGAAAGGGGGGTCGAAGATGCGGCTATTCGAAACAACAAATGAGGCTATAGATTTCTCCACACCTCGTAGTGAGGCCTAAAACATCACGGATAGAGTCATCGTAGTGAAGCTCGAGATATGATGGAAGGGGCGCAGGAGTTTAACGTTGCTGGCTTGGAATCACAGCTTCTCTTCAGTGTAGGAGACCTCATGTTGTATGTTAATTCCTCTGTTGGTGGAGACTAACAGGCTACAAGCTGGGAAACCGGAAGAGAGGTGGAACCGGAGGAGAGTGGGAGAGAGGGGGCGAGTTGGCGGGGTTCTGCTTAAGACAGCAGAGCCTCTTGCTCTCGCTAATATCCCGCTAGTCGGGTGGTTACGCTAGTTCTCCCGCTAACAGCCCGTTAGTCGGGTAGCTATAGTAGTCTAGGGAATTTTCCCATGATGCTTAGCTGTTCCTGAGTGATCGTCTTATCCTGTCCCAGGGGTAATACCAGTCCTGTGGAAATCTCAAAGCAAATTCTCCGGGTTCTCTCATCTTTTATAGATTATTCTGGTACCCAGAACATTCCTATGGGCTTGCGAAGCCTCGATGCTATTGCCTATCTGATCTACCAAGGAAACTTCAGTACACGAGAATAATCTTAGGATAGGACAAAGCTTTGGACCTGTACGATCATCTCTCAACCATTCTATAGCCCTACGTAGAGCACATTGCCACTAAATTCATCCCGCTAAATAAGCCTGAAGCGGAGATTTGAGGCCATTTTATTGAGGCCGGGTTTTGAGGACCCCGGGATATGTTGAATAAATCTATGACATTACAGATTAGGTTGATTTGGGCCTTATTTCTTACGTCACCCTCGTTAAGAACAAGAGCTGAGCGCTATGCAAACTGAATATTATTTACTGTGAAACAAATGCCTTTGTTTTTGTCTAAATTAATGTGGTAAACGAGACGACTCCGAAGGGCAATCTCGTATATAACACATTGTTGAACGTCGGACAGGGCTGCATGTCTCTTAACCACTACCGGTATAGGGTTACGAGCTCGGAAAAAGCTCCTGTCGGTCGTCAGTGCCCTGCGTGTAACTGAAAAAAAACTGCCCTTTTCTGCTAAACTTTCACGTACCGTGTTATCGTGCCTATTTTAAAATAGTTGATTTCGAGCTGCTGGATCCTGAGATTTTGAGTTTACGCACGTACACGCACGTACTACGCGCAGTGTGTCCGATTTTCTTGCGATCGTTCGGTGTAAAAGCGCACACAAGCTCACACCTACCACTCGCTGCACAGCCTGCATAAGTCGCATTGATTCATAATAACGCATCGAGGTCTTCGATTAGCAAGACCGCATCCCAACCAACTAACGAACGAACCAACCATAGTGTCAATGACGAAAACAAGCTTTCTTTCAACAATGATAATCGGTCTTGCGCAAATATATGATGAAGCCTTCTTTCCTCGTCATCGTTTTTGCCGTTGATGTGTGGTGAAATCCTCAATCATCTTCCGAAGTTTCCCCGGATTATTCTTCAGAATATACTCAAAAGATATTTTCACGAGGCCATTCTTTGGAATCTTCTTCACCCTTTTCTCCAGAAAATCTTCTTGAAAGCGTTCTTCAGAATCTTCTTATTAATAGTGTATTTCTCCAGGGTTTTCTTCAGACTTTTCTGAAGGGGAAGTTTTCGGCCGAACTTCCTTCATAATCTTCCCCGAATTTTCTGTGGTCAGAATATTATTCGATTTATCTGCGGTTCCCTATCTACTCGTGCCTTCCTTCATCTATCTCGCGTAGCAGCGACAACAAAACCGCGGTAAAAAGACCGCACCGCGGCCTAGATTCCTACCTAATACCGCGCCATTTCAATTCACCAATCAGAACACTCATATAAAAAAGCGACCAGTCAGAGAGCTGCGGTGACGTCATCCACGGCTATAAAAAACTCCACTGACAGAAAATGACGTCACCTTGCTATTACTATATGGCGGCACGCGTCATCCAGGGATATTTTATACTCACTTCCCACCAATCAGAACCACTCCGTTTGAAAAAAATTGACTAACCAAACAATTACTACGCATTTTTTTTGGGGCATGAAAAACCATTGTTCCCACGCAAACTCAAGCTTTACCAGGTATATAGACGCCTGGCAACAATCAACGTCAAAGGCAAAGCGATCGAATCACGGCATTCTTTGTTTTCTTGACGGACAGCCGTCAAAGACAGCTGTCAAGCTACTGCTACACGAAAACTAGTATATTACGTCTAAAGAGGCTTGCCTTGACGGGCCAAAACTAGATCGTTAGCCGACATCTTGACGCGTCAAAAGGGCCTGGAACGGTCCGATCCACGGTCCGGTCCCGGTCCGGTCCACGGTCCGGTCCCGGTCCACGGTCCAGTCCACCAGCCCGTCCCCCTTTTTTTTCAGATCCTGTAACCCTCCCCCCACCACTTAATGCTACCCCCCGGACATCAATCAAACCCCCCACCCGGGACACCTTTGGGTACACAATACAGGTACATGACACGCGCACACCCCTGAAAAAATGTACAGTTTATAATAGGGACGTTACACATATACCTATATATGTATATAAAGCCAAATTCCAATAAAATATGTACGAAGTATGTATGTATATATATAAAAAATACATGCATCATTACCACCACCACCACCACCACCGGACTAGAGAGGGACATTAGACGACAAAAGAGTGAGGCTAGTACATACTCTGGGGTACACGAGTATATCTGCCCCGAATACCGCGTCTAGGTGGGTACTTAGGTTACCTACCCGAGTATTTACCGAAACAACCAGGTTCGGTACTCGCGTACCTAGCCGAGGAGCAGGTATGGCCCAGGGTACCTACCCGAGTATTACCGAAACAATCCGGCTCGGTAGGTTCGGTACTCGCGTACCTAGCCGAGGAGCAGGTATGATCCAGGGTACCTACCCGAGTATAACCCAGACAACCAGGTTCGATACTCGGGGTACCTAGCCGAGTACCAGGTATGGCCCAGAGTACCTACCCAGGTTTGGTACTTGGGTAACCAGCCGAGTACCAGGTATGGCCCAAACACCCAGAGGTTTGGTACCTGGGTACTCCAGAGCATATTATGCCAGGTATACCCTACCAACACACAGTTTGACAAAACACCCAAAAACATAAAAACGACGCCCATCAAACTTGGGTGCGCGTTTTTGGTCTCTATATACCGGTCCACGGAGGAGGTGTTACTATTTACCTCCTCTTCCCCACCCCTCTTCTTCCCTATCCCCCCCCCCCTCTCCCCTACCCCTCCCCGCCTCCTACTCTCCCAATCCCTTAAAAGAGACATAAAACTCAAGAGCTAATATCATTTATCAAGAAGAACGAACACACGACGAAGAAAATCACCAGTCACGGGGTCAAATTTGGGTTATGCAGTACAAGTACTATTCATAGTATATAGTTACGTATGAATTATGCACGCTGTATTGCGGCCAGCGAAGAACAAATGTAGGAGACCGTGAGTTTATGCCTTGCCTGACCGCCCCCCTACACCAAACCTAGTATCCTATACGTATTCATATACTGGGAAACCGCGTTCTTGACCGCCCCCTACACCAAAACTAGCATTTTTCAGGTGCTGGGAGACCGTGGTTTGACCGCTTGACTGACCGCCCCCTACACTAAAAATAGCATATTCAGGTGCTGGGTGACCGCGGTTTGACCGCTTGACTGCACTAAAACTAGCATAATCAGGTGCTGGGAGACCGCGGTTTGACCGCTTGACTGCACTGAAACTAGCAAATTCAGGTGCTGGGAGATCGCGGTTTGACCGCTTGACTGACCGCCCCCTACACTAAAGCTAGCATATTCAGGTGCTGGGAGACCGTGGTTTGACCGCTTGACTGACCTCCCCCTACACTAACACTAGCATATTCAGGTGCTAGGGGACCGCGGCTTGACCGCTTGACTGACCGCTCCCTCCACTAAAACCAGTATCACATAAGAACCGTCACGCCCCCCCCACAGAAGGGCCGGTCTTTAGCCTCCAAGCGATAGACCGTTCGTACGTTGCGACCGCGCCACCCACGGCCGCTTACACATCTAGGACCGCTGTATAATACCTCTGGCCGTAATTCGCCTATTATCGGGTTGTACCAGGTACTCGTCTAAAAGCTAGCTTACAACGAAAATTGTTCTATGAAAGCAAAAAAAAACACGCACAGACAAAGAAAATACACGAACGTGAAAACTACATAATGGGGCCGGTCGATCGCCATTTGAAAGTGTCTGTCCCTGGGTTTATGAGCTCTGCAACGCGGACCTAGCTATATCTACTACTATATGAGCTCTATAGCGCGAAGCTAGCGCGAGAGCGTGAGCGTGCGAGACGTAGCGGCCAAGCTAGCGCGAAGCTAGCGCAAAGCTAGCGCGAACTAGCGCGAGCTAGCGCGAAGGCTAGCGCGAACTTAGCGCGAAGCTACGCGGACGAGCCTCTAATCTATTCGCAGAAGCTAGCGCGAAATGCTAGCGCGAAGCCTATCTATAGCTAGCCGAAAGCTAGCGCGGATAACTAAGCGCGAGCTAGCGCGAAAGCTAGCGCGAAGCTAGCGTTTCGAACAGCTAGCGCAAAGCTAGCGCAAAGCAGCGCAAAGCAAGCGCAAAGCAAGCGCAAAGCCAGCGCAAAGCGAACGCAAAGCCAACGCAAAGCTAACGCAAACCTAGCGCGAACCTAACGTATAGCGCGTGGCATCGCGCTCTCCCGAGAGAGAGAGGGGGAGAGTGTGATAAAAAAAACAGGTACACACTGCTGCTGCTGCTGTTGCCGCCGCCGCTACCGCTACCGGCGCCGCTGTTGCCGCCTATGCTACTACCGCTGCTGCTGCTGCTGTCGCTGTACACAGACACATTTACCTTTCCTTAAATTACCGGAACCTGGTCCGCTAACCCCTATAACTCCTGCCTCATTTTCGGCTGCACATACAACGACTAAAACTCCGTACGTGGTCCATTCGTCTCTCGCAAGCCTTCCGTAAAAATCCAACACCTATTAAAACTAAGCGTCTGTGCTGGGGACTTGAAATACAAAACCCCAACCAGACCCCCCCCCCTCCTCTCCCACCCCATGATCAGTTGACATCACCCGGAAACCGAGAACCATGCCAATTCGCATTCCCAGCCTCGCACTTATTAATAAGCGGTTGTGCCAGAGATGACAATAAAAAACAGTTCGATCCTCCCCCTCGCCCGCCCCCTTCTCCCCCACTTGACAAGCATTGACACCAGCCGGATAACAGCGACCCATACCCTTCCGCCCCCCACCTGGTGGGACAGAAAGCCACCAAGGTTGACTGTAGTAGGATAATACTCTGGGGGTCCAAGGTGCATACCCGAGTGTGACCCAGACAGCCACGTTTGGCACCTGGGTACACAACCGAGTGAACCAAACAATCACCTCTGGTCCCGGGTACCCCACAGTATTTAGGTAAATACCCTACTTAAAAACATGCCCTCGGAAAAAACAACACACAACAACGAAAACAACGATGTCAATCGAAAAAAAAAACACCTCAAGAAAACGATGCCAATCCTGACGTAGAATGATAGATCTCTCGTGAGCGCGCACGATGTTTGGTCTCTACTGGTCCGAGAGGCACTTATTGGTAAGCGGTGGCGCCGCGAAAGCCAAAGGAAGCGCGACGAAGCTGAAGGGGAGGAAGGGGGGACGGAGGGGGGCTCGCTGAAGCAGGGCTAGCCTGTCAACGTCTGAGGCGGAGATGAAACAAGTGCGCCTGCGGCGGAGATAAAACAAGTACGACTGTGTAGCTTGATCCCTCCCACCCGGCCACCACTTGACACCATCCCAAGCTATTTTTATCCCTGCCCAGACACCTATTATCAAGCGTCTGAGCCCGAGATAAAAAACAACATGCAACTCGATTCCTCCCCTCCCATCCCCTCACTCACGAGCGGTTCTTAGTAGGTTGCAGCTCTCGCCGATCATGCGACTCGTCCAACACCTCACGGCCCTTCCCGCTTGGTGCAAGCGGCGTTTGCCTGGTTGGTGACAACCCGACGTGCTCCGCCTCGACATTGTAGGGATGCGATGCTCCCATGGTCGTACGACTGCGGACATTATGCATGGCATGGGTACACCCCTCTCCCCTCCCGAGACCATCACTTAATACCATCCGGACACCGAGGCCTATCTGCTCTTCCACTCCTAGCATCATTCTATCCGTACTGAGCGGTTCCAGGTGTTTTGGTTTTCAGCCTCCCGTGTCTCCTACCCCCTTTCCTTTTTTCTTCCTTCACTTCAAAGGTGCAGGAACCTTACTGTAGGTGATAACACGAGCGCTAAGAAAATCAGGCAGATTTTTACGGGGAAATAAGAAACCCGGGAAAAGCCATGATGCTAAAGTTTTGAGTGTCTCCTCCCCGTTTCCCTCTGTTCCCTACAAAAAAACCCCAGGAAACCCTATGGTACGTGCAACAACACAAGCACTAGAGAAAGACAGTCCGAGTTTCAGTAGGGCAATAGCAAGAACTTCGAAGGCCATTTACACTGAAGCAATAGTGGTGTCTAATGCACTATTTCTCCAAGCAACAAGATCAAGCCCACAGCAGGTCAACAAGCAGTATATCGAGAGTGTTGATACCCGAAATACTCCGAGTACACGAAGCACCTGAGATATTTTATCTCCAATATTATACTCCTTAATTTACTCCAAGGTACTCGGAGCATTTGTGCAACATTGAACACAACGAGGAACTACCCCTGAGCCCGCAGGAAAAACGCCGGACAGATACGAGTACTTGCATTTTTTTTCAAGACTGGAGACTAGCAACGCGAATGATACTCATTCGATTGCGATACAAGCACAATTATTATCAATGCTATAATATGTTTGATGTGTACATTTATATGTGTATTCTCCGGTCCTTGGGCCGGAGACTCAGAAAGCATAATCCCAAAAGTGATGCCCGATTCTCAAGATAATAGGCGTGACAGAAAAGTGACCCCTCAAATCACACCACGGGTACCCCCTTGTCCCCTCGACCCTCAAAGCCTGATATTGGCGTACAGCAGCGGCGTCGCGACAGTTTTTGCACGCCTCGACAGCCTAGCACACACCATGCGCCTCGGCGGAGTATCAGCAACAGGGGTGGGGTGTGTGCGACACGCCGAGGACAGCAGTACGCACCGAGCAGATCAGCACGCAAACACGCCGAGCACTGAGTGACCTTTGGGAGTTCCACATCTATGATGAATATTGTTTGAACAGGGGGAAGGGGGGTTGTGATGATGTGTATCCCGGTATACTTGCTGGTACTCTATAGTACGAAAGTGCGAGGCGCGTTCGACCTACTATTGCAGAAAAACAGTACGCTGGGGAAAAGCACACTGATACCGTTAAGTGGCGCTGCATTACAGTAAACGGAGCAACGCACAAAACATGAGTACGTAATTAATGGAAGTTAAAAAACGAATACTCCATAAACCCGCATACGACCCGGCATGATGCGACATTTTTCTATTTTGAAAACCGAGAAAAACAGGCTCGCGCTTCGTGCTCGCGCGCCTCATCCCATTCCTAAGAGTTTACTCTCAGGTTTTATGTTGCTGTAGTGAAGCTCGAGATATGATGGAACGGGCGCAGGGATTTAACGTTGCTGGCTTGGAATCGCAGCTTCTCTTCAGTATAGGAGACCTCTTGCATATTAATTCCTCTGTTGATGGAGACTAAAAGGCTATAAGCTGGGAAACCGGAAGAGAGGGAGAGTGAGAAAGAGGGGGCGAGCTGGCGAGGCTCTGCTTAAGACAGCAGAGCCTCTTGCTCTCGCTTATAGCCCGCTAGTCGGGTGGTTACGCTAGTTCTCCCGCTAACAGCCCGTTAGTCGGGTAGCTATAGTAGTCTAGGGAACTTTTCATTGCTGCTTAGCTATACCTGAGTGATCGTCTCACCCTGTCCCAAGGGTAATGCCAGTCCTGTGGAAATCTCAAAGCCAATTCTCCGGGTTCTCTCGTCTTTTAAGGAATGTTCTGATACTCAGAAATCCTATGGGTTTGCGAAGCCTCGATGCTACTGCCTATCTGATCTACCAAGGAAACTTCAGTACACGATAATAACCTTAGGGTAGGACAAAGCTTAAGCTTTGGACCTGCACGATTATCTCTCAGCCATTATATAGCCCTAGAGCATCTAATTACATAAGCCCACCCTGAACAGTCGTACATGCAGACCACACGATGGTCGATGGGTGATAACAAAGTTCATCCCAAAACACTGAGAAAGGGGGGTCGAAGATGCGGTTCGAAACAACAAATGAGGCTAACGAATTTCCCCACACCTCGTAGTGAGGCCTAAGCATCACGGATAGAGTCATCGTAGTGAAGCTCGAGATATGATGGAAGGGGCGCAGGGGTTTAACGCTGCTGGCTTGGAATCGCCGCTTCTCTTCAGTGTAGGAGACCTCTTGGTGTATGTCAATTCCTCTGTTGATGGGGACTAAAAGGCTATAAGCTGGGAAACCGGAAGGGAGGTGGAACCGGAGGAGAGTGAGAGAGAGGGGGAGAGTTGGCGAGGCTCTGCTTAAGACAGCAGAACCTCTTGCTCTCGCTAATAGCCCGCTAGTCGGGTGGTTACGCTAGTTCTCCCGCTAACAGCCCGTTAGTCGGGTAGCTATAGTAGTCTAGGGAATTTTCCCATGATGCTCAGCTGTTCCTGAGTGATCGTCTTATCCTGTCCCAGCGGATAATACCAGTCCTGTGGAAATCGCAAAGCCAATTCTCCGGGTTCTCTCGTCTTCAAAGGAATATTCTGGTACCCAGAACATTCCTATGGGCTTGCGAAGCCTCGATGCTACTGCCTATCTGATCTACCAAGGCAACTTCAGTACGCGATCATAATCTTAGGGTAGGACAAAGCGTTGGACCTGTAAGATTATCTCTCAGCCATTTTATAGCCCTGGAGCATCTCACCACATAAGCCCACCCTGAGCAGTCGTACATGCAGACCACACGATGGTCGATGGGTGATAACAAAGTTCATTCCAAAAGACCGAGAAAGGGGGGTCGAAGATGCGGCTATTCGAAACAACAAATGAGGCTAAAGACTTCCCCACACCTCATAGTGAGGCCTACGCATCACGGATAGAATCATCGTAGTGAAGCTCGAGATATGATGGAAGGGGCGCAGGGGTTTAACGCTGCTGGCTTGGAATCACAGCTTCTCTTCAGTGTAGGAGACCTCTTGTTTCATGTCAATTCCTCTGTTGATGGGGACTAAAATACTATCAGTTGGGAAACCGGAAGAGAGGTGGAACCGGAGGAGAGTGGGAGAGAGGGGGCGAGTTGGCGAGGCTCTGCTTAAGACAACAGAACCTCTTGCTCTCGCTAATAGCCCGCTAGTCGGGTGGTTACGCTAGTTCTCCCGCTAACAGCCCGTTAGTCGGGTAGTTATAGTAGTCTAGGGAACTTTCCCATGATGCTTAGCTATTCCTGAGTGATCGTCTTATCCTGTCCCAGGGGATAATACCAGTCCTGTGGCAATCTCAAAGCTAATTCTCCAGGTTCTGTCGTCTTTTATGGAATATTATGGTACCCAGAACATTCCTATTGGCTTGCGAAACCTCGATGCTACTGCCTATCTGATCTACCAAGGCAACTTCAGTACACGATAATAACCTTAGGGTAGGACAAAGCTTTGGACCTGTACCATAATCTCTCAGCCATTCTATAGCCCTAGAGCATCTCATCACATGAGCCCACCCTGAACAGTAGTACATGCAGACCACACGATGGTCGATGGGTGATAACAAAGTTCATCCCAAAAGACCGAGAAAGGGGGGTCGAAGATGACGCTATTCGAAACAACAAATGAGGCTATAGATTTCCCCACACCTCGTAGTGAGTCCTAAGCATCACGGATAGAGTCATCGTAGTGAAGCTCGAGATATGATGGACGGGGCGCAGGGGTTTAACGTTGCTGGCTTGGAATCACACATTCTCTTCAGTATACGAGATCTCTTGTTGTATGTTAATTCCTCTGTTGATGGAGACTAAAAGGCTATAAGCTGGGAAACCGGAAGAGAGGTGGAACCGGAGGATAGTGAGAAAGAGGGGGCGAGTTGGCGAGGCTCTGCCTAAGGCAGCAGAGCCTCTTGCTCTCGCTAATATCCCGCTAGTCAGGTGGTTACGCTAGTTTTCCCGCTAACAGCCCGTTAGTCGAGTAGCTATAGTAGTCTAGGGAACTTTCCCATGATGCTTAGCTATTCCTGAGTGATCGTCTCATCCTGTCCCAGGGGATAATACCAGTCCTGTGGAAATCGCAAAGCCAATTCTCCGGGTTCTCTCGTCTTCTAAGGAATGTTCTGGTTACCTAGAACATTCCTATGGGCTTGCGAAGCCTCGATGCTACTGCCTATCTGATCTACCAAGGAAACTTCAGTACACGAGAATAATCTTAGGGTAGGACAAAGCTTTGGATCTGTACGATCATCTCTCAGCCATTCTATAGCCCTAGAGCATCTCATCACATGAGCCCACCCTGAACAGTCGTACATGTAGACCACACGATGGTTGATGGGTGATAACAAAGTTCATCCCATAAGACAGAGAAAGGGGGGTCGAAGATGCGGCTATTCGAAACAACAAATGAGGCTATAGATTTCTCCACACCTCGTAGTGAGGCCTAAAACATCACGGATAGAGTCATCGTAGTGAAGCTCGAGATATGATGGAAGGGGCGCAGGAGTTTAACGTTGCTGGCTTGGAATCACAGCTTCTCTTCAGTGTAGGAGACCTCATGTTGTATGTTAATTCCTCTGTTGGTGGAGACTAACAGGCTACAAGCTGGGAAACCGGAAGAGAGGTGGAACCGGAGGAGAGTGGGAGAGAGGGGGCGAGTTGGCGGGGTTCTGCTTAAGACAGCAGAGCCTCTTGCTCTCGCTAATATCCCGCTAGTCGGGTGGTTACGCTAGTTCTCCCGCTAACAGCCCGTTAGTCGGGTAGCTATAGTAGTCTAGGGAATTTTCCCATGATGCTTAGCTGTTCCTGAGTGATCGTCTTATCCTGTCCCAGGGGTAATACCAGTCCTGTGGAAATCTCAAAGCAAATTCTCCGGGTTCTCTCATCTTTTATAGATTATTCTGGTACCCAGAACATTCCTATGGGCTTGCGAAGCCTCGATGCTATTGCCTATCTGATCTACCAAGGAAACTTCAGTACACGAGAATAATCTTAGGATAGGACAAAGCTTTGGACCTGTACGATCATCTCTCAACCATTCTATAGCCCTACGTAGAGCACATTGCCACTAAATTCATCCCGCTAAATAAGCCTGAAGCGGAGATTTGAGGCCATTTTATTGAGGCCGGGTTTTGAGGACCCCGGGATATGTTGAATAAATCTATGACATTACAGATTAGGTTGATTTGGGCCTTATTTCTTACGTCACCCTCGTTAAGAACAAGAGCTGAGCGCTATGCAAACTGAATATTATTTACTGTGAAACAAATGCCTTTGTTTTTGTCTAAATTAATGTGGTAAACGAGACGACTCCGAAGGGCAATCTCGTATATAACACATTGTTGAACGTCGGACAGGGCTGCATGTCTCTTAACCACTACCGGTATAGGGTTACGAGCTCGGAAAAAGCTCCTGTCGGTCGTCAGTGCCCTGCGTGTAACTGAAAAAAAACTGCCCTTTTCTGCTAAACTTTCACGTACCGTGTTATCGTGCCTATTTTAAAATAGTTGATTTCGAGCTGCTGGATCCTGAGATTTTGAGTTTACGCACGTACACGCACGTACTACGCGCAGTGTGTCCGATTTTCTTGCGATCGTTCGGTGTAAAAGCGCACACAAGCTCACACCTACCACTCGCTGCACAGCCTGCATAAGTCGCATTGATTCATAATAACGCATCGAGGTCTTCGATTAGCAAGACCGCATCCCAACCAACTAACGAACGAACCAACCATAGTGTCAATGACGAAAACAAGCTTTCTTTCAACAATGATAATCGGTCTTGCGCAAATATATGATGAAGCCTTCTTTCCTCGTCATCGTTTTTGCCGTTGATGTGTGGTGAAATCCTCAATCATCTTCCGAAGTTTCCCCGGATTATTCTTCAGAATATACTCAAAAGATATTTTCACGAGGCCATTCTTTGGAATCTTCTTCACCCTTTTCTCCAGAAAATCTTCTTGAAAGCGTTCTTCAGAATCTTCTTATTAATAGTGTATTTCTCCAGGGTTTTCTTCAGACTTTTCTGAAGGGGAAGTTTTCGGCCGAACTTCCTTCATAATCTTCCCCGAATTTTCTGTGGTCAGAATATTATTCGATTTATCTGCGGTTCCCTATCTACTCGTGCCTTCCTTCATCTATCTCGCGTAGCAGCGACAACAAAACCGCGGTAAAAAGACCGCAACGCGGCCTAGATTCCTACCTAATACCGCGCCATTTCAATTCACCAATCAGAACACTCATATAAAAAAGCGACCAGTCAGAGAGCTGCGGTGACGTCATCCACGGCTATAAAAAACTCCACTGACAGAAAATGACGTCACCTTGCTATTACTATATGGCGGCACGCGTCATCCAGGGATATTTTATACTCACTTCCCACCAATCAGAACCACTCCGTTTGAAAAAAATTGACTAACCAAACAATTACTACGCATTTTTTTTGGGGCATGAAAAACCATTGTTCCCACGCAAACTCAAGCTTTACCAGGTATATAGACGCCTGGCAACAATCAACGTCAAAGGCAAAGCGATCGAATCACGGCATTCTTTGTTTTCTTGACGGACAGCCGTCAAAGACAGCTGTCAAGCTACTGCTACACGAAAACTAGTATATTACGTCTAAAGAGGCTTGCCTTGACGGGCCAAAACTAGATCGTTAGCCGACATCTTGACGCGTCAAAAGGGCCTGGAACGGTCCGATCCACGGTCCGGTCCCGGTCCGGTCCACGGTCCGGTCCCGGTCCACGGTCCAGTCCACCAGCCCGTCCCCCTTTTTTTTCAGATCCTGTAACCCTCCCCCCACCACTTAATGCTACCCCCCGGACATCAATCAAACCCCCCACCCGGGACACCTTTGGGTACACAATACAGGTACATGACACGCGCACACCCCTGAAAAAATGTACAGTTTATAATAGGGACGTTACACATATACCTATATATGTATATAAAGCCAAATTCCAATAAAATATGTACGAAGTATGTATGTATATATATAAAAAATACATGCATCATTACCACCACCACCACCACCACCGGACTAGAGAGGGACATTAGACGACAAAAGAGTGAGGCTAGTACATACTCTGGGGTACACGAGTATATCTGCCCCGAATACCGCGTCTAGGTGGGTACTTAGGTTACCTACCCGAGTATTTACCGAAACAACCAGGTTCGGTACTCGCGTACCTAGCCGAGGAGCAGGTATGGCCCAGGGTACCTACCCGAGTATTACCGAAACAATCCGGCTCGGTAGGTTCGGTACTCGCGTACCTAGCCGAGGAGCAGGTATGATCCAGGGTACCTACCCGAGTATAACCCAGACAACCAGGTTCGATACTCGGGGTACCTAGCCGAGTACCAGGTATGGCCCAGAGTACCTACCCAGGTTTGGTACTTGGGTAACCAGCCGAGTACCAGGTATGGCCCAAACACCCAGAGGTTTGGTACCTGGGTACTCCAGAGCATATTATGCCAGGTATACCCTACCAACACACAGTTTGACAAAACACCCAAAAACATAAAAACGACGCCCATCAAACTTGGGTGCGCGTTTTTGGTCTCTATATACCGGTCCACGGAGGAGGTGTTACTATTTACCTCCTCTTCCCCACCCCTCTTCTTCCCTATCCCCCCCCCCCTCTCCCCTACCCCTCCCCGCCTCCTACTCTCCCAATCCCTTAAAAGAGACATAAAACTCAAGAGCTAATATCATTTATCAAGAAGAACGAACACACGACGAAGAAAATCACCAGTCACGGGGTCAAATTTGGGTTATGCAGTACAAGTACTATTCATAGTATATAGTTACGTATGAATTATGCACGCTGTATTGCGGCCAGCGAAGAACAAATGTAGGAGACCGTGAGTTTATGCCTTGCCTGACCGCCCCCCTACACCAAACCTAGTATCCTATACGTATTCATATACTGGGAAACCGCGTTCTTGACCGCCCCCTACACCAAAACTAGCATTTTTCAGGTGCTGGGAGACCGTGGTTTGACCGCTTGACTGACCGCCCCCTACACTAAAAATAGCATATTCAGGTGCTGGGTGACCGCGGTTTGACCGCTTGACTGCACTAAAACTAGCATAATCAGGTGCTGGGAGACCGCGGTTTGACCGCTTGACTGCACTGAAACTAGCAAATTCAGGTGCTGGGAGATCGCGGTTTGACCGCTTGACTGACCGCCCCCTACACTAAAGCTAGCATATTCAGGTGCTGGGAGACCGTGGTTTGACCGCTTGACTGACCTCCCCCTACACTAACACTAGCATATTCAGGTGCTGGGAGACCGTGGTTTGACCGCTTGACTGACCGGCCCCCTACACTAAAAATAGCATATTCAGGTGCTGGGAGACCGCGATTTGACCGCTTGACTGACGCCCCCTACACTAAAACTAGTATGTTCAGGCAAAAGAGGCCGTCACGCCCCCCCCAAAAGGGCCGGTCTTTTAGCCTCCAAGCTGATAGACCGTTCGTACGTGCGACCGGCCACCCACGGCCGCTTACACATCTAGACCGCTGTATAATACCTCTGCCCGTAATTCGCCTATTATCGGGTTGTACCAGGTACTCGTCTAAAAGCTAGCGACAACGAAAATTTGCTAGGAAAGCAAAAAAAAACACGCACAGACAAAGAAATACACGAACGTGAAAACTAATAATGGGGCCGTCGATCGCCATTGAAACGCGCCTGGGTTTATGAGCGTCGCAACGCGGACCTAGCAATCACAACGAAGAGCTCTATAGCGCGAAGCTAGCGCGAAGCTAGCGCGAAGCTAGCGCGAAGCTAGCGCGAAGCTAGCGCGAAGCTAGCGCGAAGCTAGCGCGAAGCTAGCGCAAAGCTAGCGCAAAGCAAGCGCAAAGCAAGCGCAAAGCAAGCGCAAAGCCAGCGCAAAGCGAACGCAAAGCCAACGCAAAGCTAACGCAAACCTAGCGCGAACCTAACGTATAGCGCGTGGCATCGCGCTCTCCCGAGAGAGAGAGGGGGAGAGTGTGATAAAAAAAACAGGTACACACTGCTGCTGCTGCTGTTGCCGCCGCCGCTACCGCTACCGGCGCCGCTGTTGCCGCCTATGCTACTACCGCTGCTGCTGCTGCTGTCGCTGTACACAGACACATTTACCTTTCCTTAAATTACCGGAACCTGGTCCGCTAACCCCTATAACTCCTGCCTCATTTTCGGCTGCACATACAACGACTAAAACTCCGTACGTGGTCCATTCGTCTCTCGCAAGCCTTCCGTAAAAATCCAACACCTATTAAAACTAAGCGTCTGTGCTGGGGACTTGAAATACAAAACCCCAACCAGACCCCCCCCCCCCCTCTCCCACCCCATGATCAGTTGACATCACCCGGAAACCGAGAACCATGCCAATTCGCATTCCCAGCCTCGCACTTATTAATAAGCGGTTGTGCCAGAGATGACAATAAAAAACAGTTCGATCCTCCCCCTCGCCCGCCCCCTTCTCCCCCACTTGACAAGCATTGACACCAGCCGGATAACAGCGACCCATACCCTTCCGCCCCCCACCTGGTGGGACAGAAAGCCACCAAGGTTGACTGTAGTAGGATAATACTCTGGGGGTCCAAGGTGCATACCCGAGTGTGACCCAGACAGCCACGTTTGGCACCTGGGTACACAACCGAGTGAACCAAACAATCACCTCTGGTCCCGGGTACCCCACAGTATTTAGGTAAATACCCTACTTAAAAACATGCCCTCGGAAAAAACAACACACAACAACGAAAACAACGATGTCAATCGAAAAAAAAAACACCTCAAGAAAACGATGCCAATCCTGACGTAGAATGATAGATCTCTCGTGAGCGCGCACGATGTTTGGTCTCTACTGGTCCGAGAGGCACTTATTGGTAAGCGGTGGCGCCGCGAAAGCCAAAGGAAGCGCGACGAAGCTGAAGGGGAGGAAGGGGGGACGGAGGGGGGCTCGCTGAAGCAGGGCTAGCCTGTCAACGTCTGAGGCGGAGATGAAACAAGTGCGCCTGCGGCGGAGATAAAACAAGTACGACTGTGTAGCTTGATCCCTCCCACCCGGCCACCACTTGACACCATCCCAAGCTATTTTTATCCCTGCCCAGACACCTATTATCAAGCGTCTGAGCCCGAGATAAAAAACAACATGCA
Source organism: Saccharina japonica (assembly GCA_008828725.1). Classification (NCBI taxonomy): domain Eukaryota; class Phaeophyceae; order Laminariales; family Laminariaceae; genus Saccharina; species Saccharina japonica. The sequence goes on from MEHQ01002721.1 coordinate 731,234, forward strand.
ACTCGATTCCTCCCCTCCCATCCCCTCACTCACGAGCGGTTCTTAGTAGGTTGCAGCTCTCGCCGATCATGCGACTCGTCCAACACCTCACGGCCCTTCCCGCTTGGTGCAAGCGGCGTTTGCCTGGTTGGTGACAACCCGACGTGCTCCGCCTCGACATTGTAGGGATGCGATGCTCCCATGGTCGTACGACTGCGGACATTATGCATGGCATGGGTACACCCCTCTCCCCTCCCGAGACCATCACTTAATACCATCCGGACACCGAGGCCTATCTGCTCTTCCACTCCTAGCATCATTCTATCCGTACTGAGCGGTTCCAGGTGTTTTGGTTTTCAGCCTCCCGTGTCTCCTACCCCCTTTCCTTTTTTCTTCCTTCACTTCAAAGGTGCAGGAACCTTACTGTAGGTGATAACACGAGCGCTAAGAAAATCAGGCAGATTTTTACGGGGAAATAAGAAACCCGGGAAAAGCCATGATGCTAAAGTTTTGAGTGTCTCCTCCCCGTTTCCCTCTGTTCCCTACAAAAAAACCCCAGGAAACCCTATGGTACGTGCAACAACACAAGCACTAGAGAAAGACAGTCCGAGTTTCAGTAGGGCAATAGCAAGAACTTCGAAGGCCATTTACACTGAAGCAATAGTGGTGTCTAATGCACTATTTCTCCAAGCAACAAGATCAAGCCCACAGCAGGTCAACAAGCAGTTTTCTTTCATACCACTAATAGGTGTCCTTTCCTGTCTTCTACGGTAATTCAACACGTTCTTCCCCCCTTCCTTATTTCCGAGAAAAACTCAATTTTTGCGGTCCCAGCCCAAAACAAAAATTAAAACATCCCTGTCCGAGCATTCAGCGAAAACAAAAACGGAGGACCTTATGTAGTCGTTTGCTCTACAACGGCGGGTGATTATTTTCCTCAAATAGTAACTCACAGGAGACATCTATACTATTTTGTTGCTGATTCGCTAAAAAAAAACAGCATATTCAAATAACGTGCTGCTGTGCGGCTTAGACAAGAGAGGAAGAAATACCCGACCTACGCCCTCCTACGCCATACGTTATCAAAACCAAAACAACAAAACAACAACTGGTCCGTTTTTACTTTGCTTTTTTTTGCCTCCCTTCTATCCATCCATCCTTTGATGCATTTTCTTTCTTTCCATCCTTCTTTCCTCCCTCCTTCTCTCCCTCCCTCCCTCCCTCGCTGTCTGGCTGTGGCACTACCCCGACCTGATAGTAAACTCATCTAAAGAAGAGGAACAACGCAAAATACGTAGTCGAGGGCTTGAGCTACAAGCCCACCAAAAGCCACGTGCTACCCATCATGGCGGAAGCAATTTCGAGCTACCTTTGTGGTGTATACCCAGCAAATTACTAAAAACCGCCAATGATTGACGTGGCGACCGACCCGCGAACCGCGCCTGTGTGAGGTGCTTTAAAAAACAAAACACCAACAAAACAAAACACAACAAAACACAACAAAGAACAAGCTCGACCTTGTGGATGGACATCAACGGCCACAACAAGCCCTCCCACGCGCGCGATTCGAGACGAAGCGATGCGACGCGACGGAAGAAATGATTGTGCCCATTTTTCTGTTTCCACAGCACAAAAAAAAAATGCGTTTTGTAGCGAGGAGCCGCGGTAGCGAACGCCCCTCCCCCCGAAAGCGCAAACACCAAATCAAGCCTCTATGATTACTGTGTGCCTTGCATGCTTTTGACTGTATTTGCACACGTGCGTGCATGCCTAAGTACTATTATTGCATGGATGCATACCATTCACCGTCTCACGACCATCACCGCCACCACCACCACCACCACCACCACCACCGCAAAAGACTTGCCACACGGGGAAACCCATCGATCTTCTCACCACGTACTACAGAGTAGCAGTTTCTCGATACAACGCGTGCCTCGCCTATGTACTAGCCTAGCCCAACTAAACACTTCCCGATCGCCCCCCCCCCACCCCCCCCCCCCCCCTCCCCTACCCTCCGCTCCCCCCACGCCCGACCTCCCCCCCCCCCCCCCCCCCACTCCCCCCCCCCCTCCAATCCCCACTCCTCTCCCCGTCCTCCTCCGCACAGTTTTTCTTGATACAATGCGCGCCTCGTCTACAAAAGCCTGGACCAACTAAACCCCCTCTCCCCCTAACTCCATACCGAAAAATACGGCTGAAAACGCCTTTTACCCTCGACAAGAAGCCCATACCCCTCCAATATACAGCTTAGAAGAGAGCCCCGAACAACACGGTAGTTAAATATACTGTTTGGGGGCTGGTTCTATTATACAACACTTCGTGAGGGCAAAAACACCCCCTCCCCCTTCCCGCGGCGTCAAAGGAGAGCGAAAACAGCCCCCCTCCCTCCCCCCCCGCCCCACGGCGTCATAACAACGAGGACCAAAATCTATGCCAAGAGAGAAGGCCGGACGCGGACGCGGTCGGATCGTCTCTTCGTCGTCCCTCCGCCCCCTCCCCCCCCCCTTGAATTCTCTGATCCCCTCCGTCATTGGAACACCACCTGATTTTTTTTCCAGGCCTTCGCAGCAGCCAGCCTACCGCGTCTCTTCGGACAACGAAAACAAACTGATTGACAACAGAAGCACCACCCCACAACAGAAAGACTGACCAACCCTACCCTCCCCTCCCCTTCTACCTATTAACCCTACCTGTCCTACCCAGTCCAACCCCACTCAGATCAACCCTGCTACCCAAACCCTACCCTATCTTCGACCCCACCAAACCAAACCCTAGCTGTCGGCAATGTGAGCCGTTGTTCCTCGCACCGCGCCGTCAAAGCGTCGCTATAATATGCATTCCACCAAACACCTAACAACGACGATGTCGGATACTGTACCTGGTACAGCCGACGACTGGTACGTGTACGTTTTAAAAATCAAACAAACGCCTTTTCGGTTTTCGTGCTTATCTACGGGAGATGAGGGGCGACAAAAAACAAATGGCAAATTAGTATCGTACAGCACGCTGCCTTGCGCCCGCTCGCCGGCTCGCTCGCTTGCCCACCCGCCGCCCGCATCCCGTTTTGCGCCCCCAGTTTTAGCCAAGACGATAAAAAACGAACGAAACAGAAACTGCATCCCTAGTTTTTTTTTGGCACAAAACGAATTAAAATTGTACTATTACGGGGGCAACATAGGAATCAGAACCAAAACCAAAATTCTTAGTACACATAGAGGGATACCTGGTTTTTGGGCCCAACGTGGGTTCTGATTCCTATGGACCCGACTATTTTTTCGCCGGACTAAGGAATATATATATATTACCTCTAAGGGGACCTCCGATACAAGGGTTATACCCTTCTCTTAAGGGGATCTCCGATATAAGGACTACACATGGGATCTCCGCCGGTTGACGAGGGTAATGCAACCTCTATAAGGTACAATACGCCCGCCCCGCGTTTTACGCCGGGTTCATCGTGGCCGCTCACAGAAGCACCTCGGCACCCCAACGTGGCTCTAGGGTCTCGAGCGTCGGGCCCAGTGACCCCACCCCCCGTTCGTACTTGGCGAGGCGTTTGTTCGGCCCTTGGAGCGTGACGATCAAGGAACCGGCCGACGACGTCCCGGATCCCCTCCTCTTCTCAGTATCAGCATCACCATCACCACCACCACCACCACCACCACCACCACCGCCTCTAGTTTGGGTGTCGCCTCCGCCCCAACAGTCGCCGCCACCGATACCGCTACTGGTACCGTTGCCGCTGCCGAAGTTACCGTTACCGCTACCGTTACCGCGGTCGTCGTTGTCGTTACCGTTGCCACTACCGCTGCCACTGCCGTCGCCGCTGCCGCCGCTGCCGCCACCGCCACTGCTGGTGGAGGTTTCAACCCACGGCAGGTGGCCCACACAACCGTCACCACCATCACTACCACCGCCACCACCACTCGTCCTCCTAGGCAAGAGCGACGGCCACCGAGAAGGAGGAGACGAGGACATGGTGCGGTCATTACCGCCGCCGCAATCGCCCCCACCACTACTACCACCACCACCACCGCCTCCACCACCACCACCACCACCACCGTCACCACCACCACCACCACCACCACCACCACCACCACCCTCGCCGTGCCCTTCCTCCTCCGCCTTCGTATCCGCTGCGGCTTTCGCGCTCTTCGCTTTCGCTTTCGCGTCCGATTTCGCCTTCGCCTTCGCCTTCGCTTTCGCCTTCGCCTCCGNCACGGCCCTTCCCGCTTGGTGCAAGCGGCGTTTGCCTGGTTGGTGACAACCCGACGTGCTCCGCCTCGACATTGTAGGGATGCGATGCTCCCATGGTCGTACGACTGCGGACATTATGCATGGCATGGGTACACCCCTCTCCCCTCCCGAGACCATCACTTAATACCATCCGGACACCGAGGCCTATCTGCTCTTCCACTCCTAGCATCATTCTATCCGTACTGAGCGGTTCCAGGTGTTTTGGTTTTCAGCCTCCCGTGTCTCCTACCCCCTTTCCTTTTTTCTTCCTTCACTTCAAAGGTGCAGGAACCTTACTGTAGGTGATAACACGAGCGCTAAGAAAATCAGGCAGATTTTTACGGGGAAATAAGAAACCCGGGAAAAGCCATGATGCTAAAGTTTTGAGTGTCTCCTCCCCGTTTCCCTCTGTTCCCTACAAAAAAACCCCAGGAAACCCTATGGTACGTGCAACAACACAAGCACTAGAGAAAGACAGTCCGAGTTTCAGTAGGGCAATAGCAAGAACTTCGAAGGCCATTTACACTGAAGCAATAGTGGTGTCTAATGCACTATTTCTCCAAGCAACAAGATCAAGCCCACAGCAGGTCAACAAGCAGTTTTCTTTCATACCACTAATAGGTGTCCTTTCCTGTCTTCTACGGTAATTCAACACGTTCTTCCCCCCTTCCTTATTTCCGAGAAAAACTCAATTTTTGCGGTCCCAGCCCAAAACAAAAATTAAAACATCCCTGTCCGAGCATTCAGCGAAAACAAAAACGGAGGACCTTATGTAGTCGTTTGCTCTACAACGGCGGGTGATTATTTTCCTCAAATAGTAACTCACAGGAGACATCTATACTATTTTGTTGCTGATTCGCTAAAAAAAAACAGCATATTCAAATAACGTGCTGCTGTGCGGCTTAGACAAGAGAGGAAGAAATACCCGACCTACGCCCTCCTACGCCATACGTTATCAAAACCAAAACAACAAAACAACAACTGGTCCGTTTTTACTTTGCTTTTTTTTGCCTCCCTTCTATCCATCCATCCTTTGATGCATTTTCTTTCTTTCCATCCTTCTTTCCTCCCTCCTTCTCTCCCTCCCTCCCTCCCTCGCTGTCTGGCTGTGGCACTACCCCGACCTGATAGTAAACTCATCTAAAGAAGAGGAACAACGCAAAATACGTAGTCGAGGGCTTGAGCTACAAGCCCACCAAAAGCCACGTGCTACCCATCATGGCGGAAGCAATTTCGAGCTACCTTTGTGGTGTATACCCAGCAAATTACTAAAAACCGCCAATGATTGACGTGGCGACCGACCCGCGAACCGCGCCTGTGTGAGGTGCTTTAAAAAACAAAACACCAACAAAACAAAACACAACAAAACACAACAAAGAACAAGCTCGACCTTGTGGATGGACATCAACGGCCACAACAAGCCCTCCCACGCGCGCGATTCGAGACGAAGCGATGCGACGCGACGGAAGAAATGATTGTGCCCATTTTTCTGTTTCCACAGCACAAAAAAAAAATGCGTTTTGTAGCGAGGAGCCGCGGTAGCGAACGCCCCTCCCCCCGAAAGCGCAAACACCAAATCAAGCCTCTATGATTACTGTGTGCCTTGCATGCTTTTGACTGTATTTGCACACGTGCGTGCATGCCTAAGTACTATTATTGCATGGATGCATACCATTCACCGTCTCACGACCATCACCGCCACCACCACCACCACCACCACCACCACCGCAAAAGACTTGCCACACGGGGAAACCCATCGATCTTCTCACCACGTACTACAGAGTAGCAGTTTCTCGATACAACGCGTGCCTCGCCTATGTACTAGCCTAGCCCAACTAAACACTTCCCGATCGGCCCCCCCCCACCCCCCCCCCCCCCCTCGACTCCTATGGCTAACGAGACCTCCCCGCCCGCTGCCCCCCCCCCCACTCCCCCCCTCCAATCCCCACTCCTCTCCCCGTCCTCCTCCGCACAGTTTTTCTTGATACAATGCGCGCCTCGTCTACAAAAGCCTGGACCAACTAAACCCCCTCTCCCCCTAACTCCATACCGAAAAATACGGCTGAAAACGCCTTTTACCCTCGACAAGAAGCCCATACCCCTCCAATATACAGCTTAGAAGAGAGCCCCGAACAACACGGTAGTTAAATATACTGTTTGGGGGCTGGTTCTATTATACAACACTTCGTGAGGGCAAAAACACCCCCTCCCCCTTCCCGCGGCGTCAAAGGAGAGCGAAAACAGCCCCCCTCCCTCCCCCCCCGCCCCACGGCGTCATAACAACGAGGACCAAAATCTATGCCAAGAGAGAAGGCCGGACGCGGACGCGGTCGGATCGTCTCTTCGTCGTCCCTCCGCCCCCTCCCCCCCCCCTTGAATTCTCTGATCCCCTCCGTCATTGGAACACCACCTGATTTTTTTTCCAGGCCTTCGCAGCAGCCAGCCTACCGCGTCTCTTCGGACAACGAAAACAAACTGATTGACAACAGAAGCACCACCCCACAACAGAAAGACTGACCAACCCTACCCTCCCCTCCCCTTCTACCTATTAACCCTACCTGTCCTACCCAGTCCAACCCCACTCAGATCAACCCTGCTACCCAAACCCTACCCTATCTTCGACCCCACCAAACCAAACCCTAGCTGTCGGCAATGTGAGCCGTTGTTCCTCGCACCGCGCCGTCAAAGCGTCGCTATAATATGCATTCCACCAAACACCTAACAACGACGATGTCGGATACTGTACCTGGTACAGCCGACGACTGGTACGTGTACGTTTTAAAAATCAAACAAACGCCTTTTCGGTTTTCGTGCTTATCTACGGGAGATGAGGGGCGACAAAAAACAAATGGCAAATTAGTATCGTACAGCACGCTGCCTTGCGCCCGCTCGCCGGCTCGCTCGCTTGCCCACCCGCCGCCCGCATCCCGTTTTGCGCCCCCAGTTTTAGCCAAGACGATAAAAAACGAACGAAACAGAAACTGCATCCCTAGTTTTTTTTTGGCACAAAACGAATTAAAATTGTACTATTACGGGGGCAACATAGGAATCAGAACCAAAACCAAAATTCTTAGTACACATAGAGGGATACCTGGTTTTTGGGCCCAACGTGGGTTCTGATTCCTATGGACCCGACTATTTTTTCGCCGGACTAAGGAATATATATATATTACCTCTAAGGGGACCTCCGATACAAGGGTTATACCCTTCTCTTAAGGGGATCTCCGATATAAGGACTACACATGGGATCTCCGCCGGTTGACGAGGGTAATGCAACCTCTATAAGGTACAATACGCCCGCCCCGCGTTTTACGCCGGGTTCATCGTGGCCGCTCACAGAAGCACCTCGGCACCCCAACGTGGCTCTAGGGTCTCGAGCGTCGGGCCCAGTGACCCCACCCCCCGTTCGTACTTGGCGAGGCGTTTGTTCGGCCCTTGGAGCGTGACGATCAAGGAACCGGCCGACGACGTCCCGGATCCCCTCCTCTTCTCAGTATCAGCATCACCATCACCACCACCACCACCACCACCACCACCACCGCCTCTAGTTTGGGTGTCGCCTCCGCCCCAACAGTCGCCGCCACCGATACCGCTACTGGTACCGTTGCCGCTGCCGAAGTTACCGTTACCGCTACCGTTACCGCGGTCGTCGTTGTCGTTACCGTTGCCACTACCGCTGCCACTGCCGTCGCCGCTGCCGCCGCTGCCGCCACCGCCACTGCTGGTGGAGGTTTCAACCCACGGCAGGTGGCCCACACAACCGTCACCACCATCACTACCACCGCCACCACCACTCGTCCTCCTAGGCAAGAGCGACGGCCACCGAGAAGGAGGAGACGAGGACATGGTGCGGTCATTACCGCCGCCGCAATCGCCCCCACCACTACTACCACCACCACCACCGCCTCCACCACCCGCCGCCGCTACCACCATCACCAACACCAACCCCACCCTTCCCACAACCCCTCCAACCGCAACGCCTTTTTTAATTTTGACACCACCACCACCACCACCACCACCACCACCACCACCACCACCACCGCTCATTGCCAGAAGCGACCGAAGCGTGGGGAGGCCACCCCGCCAGTGGGGCTTAAGCGAGACAACCGTCGCGCCCTCAGACGCCATCGGAGACTTGTCCACGGTAGGCAGCTGGCGGTTGACAATCGCGTCTTTCGCCCAGGCCCTCCCGCCCCCCACACCGCGCCCCTCCCTCTCCTCCACCTGGTCCCGCCCCTCCCTCTCTTCAACCTCCTCCCACTCCCTCCCCGCCACCGTCGCCCCCACCCCTGCTGTGGCTTCGACGGAGAAATACGTCTCCCTTTCTCCGTCGCGCGAGCCACCGCCCCCTTCCCCCGTAGCAGCGTAGTAAGCGAACCGGACGGCCGCGGCACCTCCAGACTCGCCTCCGCCTCTGCCACCACCGCTACCGCTGATGCTGCTGCCGCGGATGCTGCCGCCGCTGTTACCAGCGTGACTGCTACCACTGCTGCCGCTGCTGCCGCTGCTGATGCTGCTGCTGCCGCTGCTGCTGCCGCTGCTGCTGATGCTGCCGCTGCTGTTGCTGCTAGCGTGCAGAAAGCGGCTGGGCCGCCGGGGCGGGTAATAACCCCCTCCCCGGCTATCGTCGCCGCTAATGCTATCCGCGTCGCCGCCACCACCGCCAACGCCAACACCGCGGCTGCTGGAGCTCCTGTCACCCGCGACACTGTCCCCTCGAGTCAAGCACAAGTCTTCCGGGTGGCTGTGGTTGCAGTTGTGATGGTGGCGATGGCTGTTGCTTTGGGTGTTGCCTTGACACGCGGGAGCGGTAGCCGTAGCCGCGGCGGCGGTAGTGGATGCATACCCATTGTCGGAGGGGGAGGAGGAGGAGGAGGCGCCTACTGGCGCTTGAGGCCACCTCCAACTAACGCTGCCAGCTCCACTGCTGCTGCCACCGCTACCACCACGTTTACCACTACCGCCGTTACCGCTGCAGCTGCTGCTACCGCTGATGCTGCGGCCTCTGATGCTATTTCTACCACTGAGACCGACGCTACCACTGTAGCCGCCACTGTTGCTGCTGCTGTCATCAGGGTAGCTCCCTGCAGTTGACCCAGGGGAGTGCCATGGCATCGGCGCCAGGGGGGCTCGCAGCTGCAGCGGAGGGATGCCACGAGCGTGGATAATTTCATCGATCGACTCGAGCCTCTGGTTCTCGCGCATTGTCGCCGACGCGTCAGCAGCAGCAGCAGCAGACACAGCGTAGCGCGGCGCCGATCGTTCGGTGAAGTTCAAGTGTTCCGACGCGGCTGTGGTGGTGCTGTTGTCCCTCGCTTCTTCCTCCCGCTGCAGCCTTCGCCGCTTCTGTTGCTCATGTTGCATCGCAACGCCGCTGTCGAAGTCCGCGGGACAACCGCTGCGACCCGACTCGCTCAACTCGTTGTCTTCCTTTCCACTACCACCAACATTTCCACCACCACCACTTCCACCATCACCACCACCGTCAGGGGTAAACCCAGGACGGCGATAAAACCGGCCGTAATCAGGGTCAACAGTGACAACCATGCTCTCGGGGTAGCACCGCTTACGCCCCCTCTCGAAGTCATTGATCACCCCTCCTCCCCCTGCCGCATCCCCTTCCCGCTGCCTCGAGACCTCCACGCAGCTCCCCCGCCCGAACGAAGCAGAGAAGGACATAGGGGAGAAGGACGAGGCGGAGTGGGAAGAACAAGCGCCACCGATCATCCCTCGACGCATCACAGAGTCACCGTCGCCGCCGGGGGCCCGCTGCCCCTCTCCCGCGCACGCCGCTGCCATGGCTACCGCGCCGCCGTCAACGATGGACTCGTCGTAACCTCCTCCCATGGTTGCCGTGGCATTAACCATGGGCCCGTCGTGCCCTCCATCGCCACCACCACGACTACCATCACAACCAGCCGTCGCAGCCGCCGCCGCAGCAGCAGCAGATTCAGAACCTGCCACTGTGATAGGCCCAACTCCGGCCCCGCTCAAAGTCGCTACGCGGGGCATAGACCCAAACCCAGACCCAGACTCCGCCATCTCCATCGGCACGTCCGGCGCAAGCCCGCGGGGACCGACAGCAGAGAAATAGCCGGGGTGAGGCGCGGGGGCAGGGGTAGTAGTCGCAGCGGCGGCAGCAGCAGCAGCAGCGGCGGCGGCCGCAATGGAGGCGAGGGTGGAGCGCCCTCGCCCCGACGGCATCATACCCTCGCGGCGATGGGTAGAGCAGAACTTCTCCTTGGACCCTGGGAAGGCGAAGGACGAGTAGCCGCGGCAGTTGGCAGCCGCGCACCGCCTGGAGTGGGGTGGGGGGGGTCGGTAGCAAGAAAAGAGGAATAAAAAACAGCACCGACGAAAAAAGGACATTGGAGAATTCTCCCTGTGGCATACCCTGGTAATCGCAGTAGAGAATAGTTACTAGAGTTGGGACTGATTTCTGCATGTTTTCATCGCACAGGGCTGATGAAAAAAAAAAATGAAAAAGGGTTTTGATGTATCACTGAATGTGAAATAAAGCAACACATTAGACTATACTCGTAGTGACAAAAAACTTCCATAAATTCCGTACGGCTTCGTATGAGTACCTGGTACGTACCTATCACACGAATAATTCAATACACAACACAAATATTAGCTGGCACTACTCTGTAGTTAATTAAGCCTGACCTGTGCTTCACGTCCACCATCGTTGCCAGCTTGTGCGTGGAGCAAAACCGGGCCCGTTCCCCCTCGTAGCCGTAGTTGGGCTGCTTATGGCACGAAACGAACTCGCAGCTGGAAAACAGTGGAAAGCAAACGTAGAAAGGAAAGACGTACGCCATCAGAAAATCAGAAAACACAAAAAAAACATGGCATAGCACAACATAACAAAACGAAAAAAACAAAGGTCGTCACACCGTACAGTACATACAGTAGTACGAATACAGACTTTGGGCATACCCTACTGTGAGGTACTGGGGCGGTCCCAGAAATCTGGGCATATCCCTCTCTGAGGTACTGGTAAACTCTTGAGGGACGCGTACTGGCGGCGTACCGGTAGCTGGGTATACTGGCAGCACACCAGACGGTATGCTGCCAGTAATACTAGACACTAGCATTTTGGTTCTACTCTTAAAAACCTACTGAAGTTTGGCCTGGAACCCACCCCCCCCCCAAAAAAAACAACAGGTGGAATTGAACAAGCCCAAGGAAGGGCACCAAAAAACAAAATAAAACAAAACAAACGTGATCTATTTTATCGCGGAATCACAAAGCACGTGTGTGTTCCTTGATGCCTGTTCAACTTTTGCGCCACAAGGTCCCCGCCACCCTTTCACGAAAAAACGATAAAAAAACGTCTAAACATGACTTTTTTTTTTCCGAACCACATGCACATGCATACCTTGCATTACGGGGGACCATGAGTAAATAGGGTCCCTATGGCACACGCGAAAACCTATATATGTCCCTATTTCTACTACGAGGTTAGGGTCCCTATATGGCACACACGAAAACCTATACGTACATGTCCCTATTTCTACCATGAGGTTAATTAACAATATGTGGTCCTATTATTTACTACTTACTATGGTCACCGGAATAGCCAATTTTAACTTATTCTACGTCGTAGAGTAACAGCTCCTGCTGCGTTCACTTTCCATGCTCGAAATTAGAGCTGGAAACGGTGCTTACAGAGTGTATTCTACAGGGGACCATAGACGCGTGCTACGGTAGAGGTAGCACTTTTTGGCTGAATCGCTTTCCGAACGATCGGGCTCCTTAACCCAAATCCGTCGGACTTTCATTTTTGTGACGAAAACTGTTTCAGAATATACTTTGGTCATGAGCTTTCACATCCGGCAGCGCTTTTCTTTTCCTCCAAAGTAAAATGTTCGGTGAGGTATGGCGCTCCTTAAGTGAGGAGCTCAGAAAAAACATGGATCACCTCTATCGTAGCATGCGTCCATAGTAATTAGGACATACGGTACACACCAAAACCTGTAAATTTCCCGATTTTTGCTAATAATATTGATATTTGGTCCTATTGACTATGCCCCTCCGTAATAGTAGACGGAACAAGGGAGGCGCAGCGATTCATAGCCTCGAGGCTGTTGGGGGAAAAAAAAGCGCACAACTGGAAAACAAATGATCAAAACTGAAAAAAAAAAAAAAAACTCGTCACCAGGAACAAAAACTGGCGAAAACGGCAAAAAAAAACGTTTTGGAAAAAACGGCAAAAAACGGTCTAAAATGGCAAAAATGGCAAAAATGGCAAAACCAGAAGAAAAAACAATCACTGGCGGTGACCAACGTCAACCATGGCATCGTTCGGCTTCTAGGTGACACTGGAATCTGTGATTTGTCCCGCAAGAGGTTTTGTTTTCTAGAACAAGCGAAGGGGGAGGGGGGGGGGAGGTGAAACTGGATAAAACCGGCAAAACTGGAAGCACAAAAAAGATGAAAAAAAACTGGAAACTAAAAAAAGTAGAAAAATTGCAAACGAAAGGGAAAAAAACAAAAATAGAGGGAGGGGGAAAAAAAACTGACAAAACTGGCCAAAAAAAAACAAATACTCACCGGCGATGACGAACGTCAACCATGGAATCGTCCGGCTTGTGGGTGGCGCAGAACCTAGCCTTCCCCCCCCTCTCTCCGAAGTACGGCTCCTGTTTTTTCGCGAAAGGAGGTCGATGACGGGGGGGAGGGCAGTAGTGGGCGAACCTTGATTTTTTAATTTCCTTAAGGTATACTTCGTATCTATTTAGGCGCTCTGATTGGCTACGAAAGGGTACATGATACGGGGTTCGACCAACTTGGAGTATTTCCCAGCCCCGGCATACCGAGTCAACGCAGAGTCTTTCCAAGCACAGCATCCAAGCCCGTCGAGTCAATCGGGTCATTCTTACCGAGCAACATTTTCCCCAAAATTTCCAATATTTGTTTTCGCGCATTGTTTTAGGATTTCCATGTTCTCCAAAACTAATTTCCTAATACTGGAATGCGAAGCCTTCCAAATAGTTCACACCCCGGACAGATCAGCTCACCGTAGCTCGAGCTAGCTCACCGGTGAGCTACGTGAGCTACACATGTTTTCCTTCGCTTGGGCTATAGGCGATAGCTCATCTGCACATGTTTTCAAAGCTTGAGCTATAGGAGGTAGCTCATCTGCACACATATGTCCGGAGTGAGCTATATGATCTGCCCGAGCTAGCTGATTTGGCCCAAATGAGCTATAGGAGCTACATGAGCTACGCATGTTTTCAAAGCTTGAGCTATAATCGGTAGCTCATCTGCACATGTTTCGAAGGCTTAAGCTATAATCGGTAGCTCATCTGCGCATGTTTTCAAAGCTTGAGCTATAATCAGTAGCTCATCTGCACATGTTTTGGAGGCTTAAACTATAGGTGGTAGCTCATCTGCACATGTTTTGGAGGCTTGAGCTATAGGCGGTAGCTCATCTGCACATGTTTTGAAGGCTTGAGCTGTTGGCGATAGCTCATCTGCACATGTTTTGGAGGCTTGAGCTATAGGCGGTAGCTCATCTGCACATGTTTTGAAGGCTTGAGCTGTAGACGGTAGCTCATCTGCACATGTTTTCAAAGCTCGAGCTATAGGCGATAGCTCATCTGTACATGCTTTCAAAGCTCGAGCTATAGAGGATAGCTCATCTGCACATATTTGCCGAAGGTGAGCTACAGGAGCTACATGAGCTACCTCATTTGGCCCAAAATGAGCTATAGGAGCTACATGAGCTACAGGCTTGAACTATAAGCGGTAGCTCATCTGCACATGTTTTCAAGTGTTGAGCTATACACGGCAGATGAGCTAGCCCATGAGCTGTCCGAGGTGTGAAATATTTTGCCCTCTGTTAAAATTCCAAACTTTCCAAATAAAATCCTGTTTTTCCTGCTTTTCCTGTTTTTATTTGGAAAAAAATATTGGAAATTTTGATTTTTTGGAGAAAAGTTTCTCGATAAGAACGACCCTTAGCAAGCATAGCATCCAAGCACTGGCAACTGGTACAGTAGAGGGTTTCGGTTTTTATTTATTTTTATTAGGGTCGGACGGTCGGCTTCAGGCGCCAAGCACAAAACCTCCGTTAATATTCACCATCAAGGTGTGGCCACCCCTTTTGGGGGGGAGGGGTGGGTGTTTCCAAGCACAGCATCCAAGCCGGCCGAGTCAATCTAGAGTCTTCGCAAACACAGCATCCCCGCACCGGCCACCGGCCACTGGTATAGGGTAAGGTTAGGGTTCGGGTCGGACGGCCGGCTTCAGGCGCCGAGCACAAAACCTCCGTAAATATTCACCATCGAGGTATGACCACCCCGCGGGGGGGAAGGGGTGGGGGGATTAATCATTAGCCGCATGTCGGGCATGGCCGTAGTCGTGCGACCATAGACCCTCGCTTCCCTACAATGCCGGGAAGGATCACGTTGGGGTTTCCACCAACCAGGCAGACATTTGCTTGCACGAAGCGCGAAGCGAAACGTGAGGTGTTGGGCGAGTCGCATGAAGGCTGGGGGAGGGGGGGGGGGCGGGGGGGCGGGTAAGGGGGTTTCCGCCGCAAAACTCATCACAAAATTATTTTTTTCAATTCGTTTGCCCCCAAAAAGTAGAATGTACATCTCAACCTGTATATATATACAAAATATATATATGTATGTATATATATCACATGCCACAGGCTGGTCCAATCAAAACGCCCCAAATCGTGCCCGCCACGAACGCCGCAATATCTATGGAATCAGATTGGAATATTTTAGGATTGGAATATTTTAGGAGTTGAATAATATACCGGAACTCTAGTATATTGATTCAGAATGGACCAATCAATCAACACAAAATGGATTCAGAGTGAATTTTAACTTCTATCGATTCAGAGTGGAGTAAAATTCTGTGGGATTCAGATTGGGACATACTTCTGTGGATTCAGAGTGGACAAATTCTTCTCAAGGATTCAGAATAGAGTGGAACGATAGACCGTGGATTCAGAACGGAATACTACTATTAGTACTGTAGACTTCCGTGAGGTCTACGTAATGGATTCAGAGTGGCAATACACCAAGCTGATCGTGGTTTTTAACACTTGATCGAGGGTTCGAGTCTGATTCTTAACACGCAGGCAAAAGGGTAGGTTTACTGGAATTGTCGAAAAGTTTTTTTTTTCAATCATGTCGCTGGCTTATGGCACCACATACATGCCGGTCATTTCCGCTCGTGCTGGCTTATGGCACCACATACATGCCGGTCATTTCCGCTCGAAAACAAAAATCCAAACTCAGTCCCATACAGTACAGGACACCAAATAAGAAACAGGCTAATAAGAAAGCCAGGCTGAAATGTAGAGGAAAATAAGAAATTCGGGATTCTTTATATTGAAATTGGTGTAGAAAGCACCCTCTCAAATAAGAAATCCCGCCTGGAACAGACTACCTGTTTCTTATTACTGTAGGTGTCCTGTACTGTATTAATAATAAAACAATAATACTAATGGTGGGAATGTGGAGAAGGAGATATAACTTTTCCTACCGCAAGTTTTTCCGGACAATTTCCCCCCTAGGGGGTGTTAGCGTTTACTTTGTGCATAGTTAATAATCTAGAATAAATAAACAAGCCTTTAAAAAGCAACGCTGATTCATTCGACGAAGAAAAAAGAAACTAAGAATAAGCAACTTCTGCATGCCATCATGCACATACATACTATGGTCGGTTAGACCAAGGGGTGCAAAGTTCCTAAGGGCCCTCTTGAGCGGTTACTTTGTGGTTAATAGTACCAATCTGACCCGAAATATAATAAACGTTTCGATTGAATGTTAATATACAAACGATGCTTATATTTCGGAACAAGAGGGGTGGTAGAACTATTAATTAAGCATTTAAAAGTAACGTTGATTCATTCAACGAAGGAAAAAAAACAGAAATACGAGCAACTTTTTGTAGATAATTATATACATCATATACATCATATACATTATATACATTATATACATTATATACTATGGTGGTTAAAACCAAGGGATGAACAACAATTGTCAATTTTTAGACCGCTATTACGGGCAAGGGCCATAGTAAATACTAGTAAATAGGACCTACGGGACGCACAAAAACCTATATATTTCCCTATTTTTTACCAACAATATTTGGTCCTATTTACTATGGTCCTCTGTAACATTACGTCCGGGGCTGCAAAAGGGTTCTATCTTCAGAGGGAACACAGCAACGGCCACTGGGTGATTGGGGCATGGCACAAATTGGTGTTCGACAGTTACAATGCAAGGAGTCGTCGTACGGCACTGGTGTGTACAACAAGCATCATGATCCTATTACGGAGGATCATAGTAACTAGGACCTTCGGTATACACAAAAACCTATGTATTTGCCTATTTTTACCAACAATATTTGGTCCTATTTACTAGTGTTTACTATGGTCCTCCGTGATAGCCGTAATGCCTGGGCGCCCACGCTGCTCTCGTAAAGACGCCTGATGGAACACCAAAGCTGGCATTGTTTTAAGGTCGTAAATACAATCCATCCTAGTACACGTACGTACATATTTTATACCTGGTAAAACTTCGGCCGCAAAATATGTATGATATCCCCGATTACTATGACGGGGGAACGTAGTAAACAGGACCAAATCTTGACAGTAAAAATAGGGAAATATATGATTTTTTTTTCATGTGTACCCCGTAGTGTTGACATTAGAGCCCAGACTCGTACCACGAAAGGGGTACGGAGCGCTTTTCGGGCAACACACTTCTGGCTGCTTATTACCGACTATTAGTGACTTATGTCTGACAACTACTGACTACTCTACGACGCACTGACTATCTTTTTACTATTGGTAACTATTGACGACTACTATATTATTGACTATTTTTGACTACTGGCGACTACGTATTATTGGTGGCTCCTACTAGGGGGGACCATAGTGCCCGGTCGCCCCGGTGGTCTAACTGGTAGCCACGAAGCCTGTAGGGCCGGATGTCGAGGGTTCGATTCTCCCCATGGAGGTTTTTATTCTCAAATGACACCGACTGTGCTGTCGAGAGCGCATATTATTATAGCGTGGGTAAGCAAAATTCGACGAAAGTTGACGAGGGAAGAAAGTGCTGAAATCTTCCCGCGATAAAAATGCAAGGCAAGGACCGTAGTGGGGGAGGAGGGAGAGGAGCCAGGAGCCTACTTTGTGACCCCGGATCTGAGTTACGACTAGGGAGAGAGAAAGACGGAAGTGCGAAGATAATGAATGGGATGGAAAAAAAAAAAAAAAAATAGTAAACAGGACCAAATATTGTTAGCGAACAAAAAAAGGAATACCTACGCCCACCTGGTAGGCTTTTGTGTGTACGTACCGCAGGTCCCTACCAGGTATTTTTACTATGGCCCCCAGTAATAGCAATACAAACAGCAGTGGTGATCGTAACTCAGATCTGGGGCCACAAGTAGGCCCTTCTCCCTCCTACTCCCCCGCTACGGTTGGTTGGTATCTCGCATTTTTCATAGCGAGGAGACTTTGGGCCCTTCTTCCCTCGCCGACTCGCATCCATGTATTGGTATGAATAATACTGATGTATGCTAATTTAGAAGGCCGCCCTACGTACGTAAAATATACCAGAGGTAGGGACAGTATGCCTTACTTTTGAGCTGGTTGGAGCCGGAGATCCTACGAATAGAAAAAGGCCGCCAAGAAAAGTCAAGAGTACGTACGAGGGCATGCGTTATTTGAGAGCTGGGTGAACCCGGAGATCCTGTACGCAGAAAATCTGAAGCCGGACAGATATCCTGCACAAGACCTAAAGCCGTACGTAGGAGATCCGCGTATTTAGTCCGCGCCCGGAAATCTCCGTTTTTTATTATTATTATTATTATTATTATTATTATTATTATTATTATTATTATTATTATTATTTTATGATGCCTCCTCCGACCAGCGCACACGCTTGACGCCAGTTACAAATATCAAATATCCACTATTAACATATACGTACGTATCATAGCAGCGCGAGTTGCTAAAATAGCGAGAAGAGCTGTATCATATATACATTTAATGTTATTAGGCGGGACTCATTGGCAAAGATGTCGGTTGTCAGACTTTGAACTTTGAACCCCTTGACAGACAACAATTCACCAAACACTAAAGACAGACAGCCTTGACAAGAAAAAGCAGGGGACAAAAAAACAAATCCCCGGTTTTCAAAAACGCCGTACAAAATCACTGAAAACTGGCGTTCCTTCTAGAAAAACCAGGGACTATCATGGTGCCGCAGGCACCGTGTGGGACGGGACGGGAGTGATTAGCCCGCCGCAGGCGGAAACTTTTTGGGCTCCCGTTGTCAACGGGACGGGATCCCATCGTCAGTTTTTCTGCTCCCGTTGTGACGGGATGGGACGGGACTATTTGCGTCTAGACGGGACGGGAACGGGACGGGAAATGTCCCATGCTTTCTAGACGGGACGGTAACGGGACGGGAAATGTCCACATGCTTTCTAAACGGGACGAGAACGGGACGGGAAGCTGGGAGTTTTTAATTGATGGGGACGGGACGGGAATCGAATATGGCTCCGATCTTTCAGACGGGATGGGATGGGACTATCACGTTTTATAGTGGGACGGGAAACAATGGGAAAATTGTCATTGTCAATGGGAAAGACAACGGGAAAGGCAATGGGAAAATTGCCAGTGTCGATGGGAAAGACGACGGGAAGCCCACTGGGGATATGTGGGACGTTGTCAACGGGACATAAATGCTCAACGGGACGTACACCCCGCCTCCCCCAAGCCTCGACGCGGGCAGCTTTCGTTTCACCATGCACTTCACGTTCTTCTTGTCCACAGCTGGCTCGAACTCCACGCAATACTTCCAAATCCCTGACGTCTGCTTGTTTCTCCCAACGCCTGCACCCATCTTATTCACGGGAGTACCACTGATCGCAAATGACCGACTTGGCTGTGCCGGAGGCTCAGAAGCCGAGCCACCACCGGCCGATTCCGCCATGAGGAACGTGTGTGTGTGGGGCGTGTGTGGTGCGTGTGTGGTGCGTCTCTCTCCAAAAGTGAAAAAATAAAAAAATAAAAATGGGAGAGCTGACAGCGTACCACAACAATAAATAATTAAATCCAAGATTCACATATAATATGAATAAATATGAAATACTCGTACAACTTCTACTGAAACTGAGACAAGTGGGAAGTGCAAATGGGAGATTTGGGAGGTTGAGTGGGAAGCGCAAATGGGAGGAAGATGGGAACTGACAATGGGAGCAGCATGTCCACAATGGTCATGGGAACGGGAGTACGGGGATAGCGGGACGGGAAGCAAGTGGGACGGTATAAGTTATCCTGCCAACGGGATGGGAAGTGATGGGACGGGAGAAAGTATCCTGCCAACGGGATGGGAAGAGATGGGACGGGAGAAAGTATCCGACGATGGGATGGGAAGCAAGGTGGGGACGGGAGGACGGGAGGATACTATTTCGGCCATATGGGACGGAAATGGGTAGGAAAAACATGATGGGATGGGACGGGAGGTCGTGGACGGGAGACATTTCACGATGGGACGGGACGGGAATACCCGTCCCGTCCCGTTCTCTATGGGAATTCCCGTCCCGTTGACTCCCATGATAGTCCTTGAGAAAAACGAGGGGTTTCCACATGAGTTCTGGAGGAATTATCATACCGGGGATAGGGGACATTTTGGCTTGACAACGCCAAAGGCCTTGACAGACAACCTTGACGCTTGACAAACTTGACACTTGACCGTCAACCGACATATTTGCTCATTGGAGCACGACTATAATACGGGGACATTTAGAAGCCGTCCCCGTATTTCAGGCCTTGCGTTTCGGGTCGGGGGTTTTTACAGCGTCATCTTGCGAAAAATTCTGGACAGCAGGCAGGCTCGTGCGTGTCTACAAATAAACACTCCCTGTCGCTGTCATTAATAATAGCTGAAAGCCCTGCACACGACTCTCTGGTTGCAGCACCACCTTGCAAAATTACTGTACAAATCGAAAAAAATACACTGTTTTCGACGTTTTTTACTTGGTTTTAATATACCCCTGTCTTGATACTCGAAAAAAAATGTGTGGATTCGTTTTTGGTTTTTCGTGTGCTCTCCTCGGTGGCGTTGTAAATGGCTGTCCTTTCCTGTCGTTCTTAGTCTTGCTCTGTTGGCGCTGTTTTCGGTCCATTTCATTTGGTTTTTTATTGGATGTCGCATTTCCTCTGGGAGAAGCACGACACTTTCTTTCTTTTATTTTGTCATGTTTTGTTTGGTTGCTTGATTGTTGATTTGCTTCAGTATATTTACTTTTCATTCTTTTTTCCTTTTCGCTTTTTTTCTTTTTTCTCTTTTTTTCTCTTGCATGCACCTGGATTGCTAGCAGGGTAGGTCTTGCCTGTCGTATATGGCATTGCATTGTCTGCTCTGCTTACTGCACTGAGCGTAGTATCTCTGTGTCGTAGTTTTGTGACCACAGAACTGGTACCTTTTTAGGATGAAGAATCGGCACGGACACTGGGTGTGCTGGATGTCGACGGGTAGAAAGGAAGGTTTAATGTGAAGAACACACACACACTACCTATTTATACATATACATGCAGGCAGTTTCGACTAAAACCTCGACCTCACGGCTGATGTTTTTCTCAATTATGTTTTGCAAGGTGGTGGTGTGTGTGTGTGTGTGTTCTTCACATTAAACCTTCCTTTCTACCCGTCGACATCCAGCACACCCAGTGTCCGTGCCGATTCTTCATCCTAAAAAGGTACCAGTTCTGTGGTCACAAAACTACGACACAGAGATACTACGCTCAGTGCAGTAAGCAGAGCAGACAATGCAATGCCATATACGACAGGAAAGACCTACCCTGCTATAGTAGCAGTCCAGGTACATGCAAGAGAAAAAAAGAGAAAAAGAAAAAAGCGAAAAGGAAAAAATAATAAAAAGTAAATATACTGAAGCAAATCAACAATCCTAGGTGTTGCTGTTATTAAATAGAGCCTCTCCACAGACAGGTCGAAGGGGTCGGACGCACGACAGACGACAAAGGGGTCGTACAGCAGTATCATGGGCACGACAGACGACGAACGGGGTTTTTCAGCAGGAGCGACCGAGGGACGACAGAGGGTGCATGAATCCCAAGTCGCGCTCGCGGATATATGTGTGTGTGTGTTCTTCACATTAAACCTTCCTTTCTACCCGTCGACATCCAGCACACCCAGTGTCCGTGCCGATTCTTCATCCTAAAAAGGTACCAGTTCTGTGGTCACAAAACTACGACACAGAGATACTACGCTCGGTGCAGTAAGCAGAGCAGACAATGGAATGCCATATACGACAGGCAAGACCTACCCTGCTAGCAATCCAGGTGCATGAAAGAGAAAAAAGAGAAAAAACAAAGAACAGAAAAAGCGAAAAGGAAAAAATAAAGAATGAAAAATAAACATATAAAAAGTAAATATACTGAAGCAAATCAACAATCCTAGGTGTTGCTGTTATTAAATAGAGCCTCTCCACAGACAGGTCGAAGGGGTCGGACGCACGACAGACGACAAAGGGGTCGTACAGCAGTATCATGGGCACGACAGACGACGAACGGGGTTTTTCAGCAGGAGCGACCGAGGGACGACAGAGGGTGCATGAATCCCAAGTCGCGCTCGCGGATATATGTGTGTGTGTGTTCTTCACATTAAACCTTCCTTTCTACCCGTCGACATCCAGCACACCCAGTGTCCGTGCCGATTCTTCATCCTAAAAAGGTACCAGTTCTGTGGTCACAAAACCACGACACAGAGATACTACGCTCGGTGCAGTAAGCAGAGCAGACAATGGAATGCCATATACGACAGGCAAGACCTATACAAGTAAGTGGATGGGGTGGGCTGTAGCAATGGATATCGAACGACAATCTGATATGATACGATACTTTATGATATGAAAATAACATACGATAGCGACAAACGAAAAAACTACTCGAGACTCGATTCCGTATCGTATTGGAAATATCAGATAGTCGGTCGACATCCAGCAGAGCATTACGCCTGCCCGCCCGCCCAATTCGCAATCCGCACGCACGACTGACGGGCACTTAACGTCAACCATCTGACAACATATCGAAAAATGAAAAATATTATCGATACGATTGCGATACTCGATATCGTATATATATATCAGATTATCGTTCGATTTTTATCACAACGCTTGCTCCATCCGTAATCCGCACACACACGCCAGAGTACGCGAATGTGCAGCTTTCGCACAATAACCTTAAGGTACGGCAGCCTTCGGCGGAAAGTATGGGTATGAGGCCACCAAACCTCCCAGGTGATAAACGTAACAGCAATACAAGATCAAAACAACAGACAGAAAGTATGGGTGATATCACCAGCAACGGATGGAGGCCTCATTCCAACCCAATACTTTCATAATGGCAGAATACCAAGGCTTATCACGGTATTTTGGCGGGACGGTAACGACGGTAACGGCGGGACGGGACGGTTAAACCGTCGTTAAACTGTTCCCGTCGTCCCGTCAAATCCCGTCCCGTCCCGTCCCGCCGACAAATATCCAACCGTTGAACTTTACCGTCCCGTCCCGTCATCGAAATCTGCCCCGTTGAACTTTACCGTCCCGTCCCGCCAAGAAAATCGCTCCCGTTGAAAATTACCGTCCCGTCCCGTCGATATAATGTAATTTACCGTCCCGTCCCGTCATGCGCCGTTGTCTTTACCGTCCCGTCCCGCCGACAAAACTTGTCTCTCCCGCCAAGATTCACACCTGCCCGTTGTCTCTTCCCGTCATTCCCACCAAGAATCTACGAATGTGCAAAAATTGTTTTTTCACACTGGTACTACATTAAAATTAAATCAAAGTGATACGAATTACGAATTTACGGAATTACGAAATACGAAAATTCCGAAATATGAAACATCAAAATATCAAAATATGAAATAATGAAATAACAAAAATTTGAATTTACGAATTTACGATGGATGTAGTAGTAGACGCCAAGACGGGGGGGTGGTAGTGTCGGCTCGCTGGCCACATGTCGGACTGTTGGCTCGACTGTATCTGGGGATCGACACCACCAGTTGTCAAGCAGAAAGGAACAACTTCTCTGCTCTTTCGGCAGTCGTTAGCCAACTGCGCACCTCCCTTGGGACTGACAAAATCGAAACGATGATGCTGCTCAAGCTCAACTCGCACTTGATCCCCGGGCTAGCGAAGGTTCTCCAGGATGTAGCGGCGTTAAAGGCTAACTGCGACGTGGAGGCTGCCGCATCAGTCGCTGCTCAAAACGCTGAGGCTGGCAAGGTTGTTTCTGTGGACGAAGCATGATGAGGATTGCTCTGTACTATTATGTAAATATATACGAGTTCGTAGCGTAATTTGTAAATTGCAAGGTAATTCGGTGCGATTTCGCCGTGCCGGTATAGAATTTATTATGGGAATACGCATTTCAAGATGGCTTTCTGTTTACGTACGATTCGTACGAGTGTTTATTTTCGTGTGTTCCTCTGGAACAACAACAACTGTTTTGATCCAATGATCCAGTGCCGTCTCTTCCCGCCGTGAAGAAAAATATTTACCGTCCCGTCCCGTCGTGAAAAATTATTTTTACCGTCCCGTCCCGTCGTGAAAAATTATATTTACCGTCCCCTCCCGTCGTGAAAAATTATATTTACCGTCCCGTCCCGTCGTGGAAAAAAAATCCGTTGAATTTTACCGTCCCGTCCCGTCGTGAAAATCTACCCCGTTGAAATTACCGTCCCGTCCCGTTGAGAAATTGTACACCAACCGTCCCGTCCCGTCCCGTCGGAAAACCTGTTTGGTCGTCATTTTACGTCATTTTACCGTCCCGTCCCGTCCCGTCTTCATTTTATTTCCCGCCAAACAAGTAAAAACAGTACCGTCCCGTCCCATACGTCTCGATATCTCTAGGTACCGTTGGATAAAGCCATCACGGCAACATCAGTAGTCTTGTTGTATAGTATATGGAAGCACACGCGGGTACCAAGGGGGGTCGACATAATGGCACAACAAGAGTGGATGTAAGAAGGCTGCCCCATCCCCTCAGTGGGCTTGGAGAAAGGCCTCGGAAAATCTACTACGAAGTGGAAAGATGTGGAGTATAAAAGCGGACCATCCCACCCACCCAACTTGAGTATACTATACTCAACCAGGAGCATTCCCAGAAATAGCATGTATTTATGTCATTGGCATCCAGGTTGTTACCCTCCGTCGGGCATCTAGGACGATGCTCGCAGGAGGGTGATAATCAGGGGTGAGAGTCTCCAGCAACGACTGGAGGCCTCATTCCAACCCAATACTTTCATAATGGCAGAATACATCAGTAATCCGCACACACACGAACTGGCCATCCATCCACCATCCACCCCTCTGTCGTCTGTCGTCCGTAGTCGACACGATTCCGAAACAGCAGTTAGTAGTCGATAATGTATGTCGTGATTTTTCGGTGAGTATCAGCGAAAAAAAAACAGGGAGCAGCAGCAAGCACTGCCACCGCTACCGCCGCCACCACCGCGTTGGAGGCGAAACGTTTTCGATGTATACGATGTATCGAAGTTCCATGTTTCGATATTCGATAGTCGGTACGTCGAAACATTTCGTTCATTATCAGCAACAACAACAAAAAAGACGGGGATGACCAGGCGTTGGGGAGGCAAAAACGTGTTCGTTACGATATACCAGTCAGTATCGTATATCGAAAACCGATATTCGATATATATCGTTTACGTACATGTATCGAAACTTGCGATACGATATCCGACACTAGACGGGCTGACCCTGCTACAAAATTTACTACCTGGTTTGGCGTGAGTAGGGTCAACTTATTCACGCCTCGCACACATAATCGATTCCCATTTCATGATCTTCATGATCTATGTAATAGACCTTCGAGGGTAGATACATTCCAGATCTGTATGATCTGTATGATCTAGCCCATGTCACCGGGTGGGAGCCGCACAACCTGCATGATACAGGACATGTTTCCTGGGTGGGAGGATCTGTACGACCGTATACAAGTATATATATACCAGGTATATTGAAAAAAATAAAAACGACAGCTGTGAGATCGAGGATTTCGTCGAAAGTCATCATATGTATGTCCTGCACAGCATGTAATATTCTGCAGGTTAGGGATCTGCTGTATGACAGATTATCTACTATCTGCAGGTGTCAGCTTTCTGCCGTCCACCCCTCCGTGTAAACTCACAGCAGTCGTAGGGGAACAGCTAGCGAGCTCGAGATCGACAGATAGGTGACCGAACCCAGTGCGACGAAAACCCTCGGGTGTAAAGCGTGAAGAAAGGGGGGGGGTCTGTCTTATCTGCATGCTGCTTCGGGGGGGGCTATTGTTATAAGCAGAACCCCAAGATGGGCTCCAATACCGTATACAGCGACGTGTGCTACGATAGAGGTACTCACTACTACTGTAGCACTTTTTGGCTGAAATGGTTTCTGAATGGTTGCGCGCGCCTTAACCCAAAATCGTCGGACTTTTCATTCTTGTGTTGCAATATTGTTACTGTGTTTATGTATACTTAGGCCATCGTATTGTTCATCGGGTACAATTTTTATTTTCTTCGGAAATCAGTTTTTGGGTGAGGTACAGAGAGCTCCTCAAGTGATAAGTGACCACCCTTAGAAGGCAAAAACATGGTGCACCTCTACTACCGCCGTAGCATGCGTCCAGGCCCCCTCTACCAGCATCCTCCCATCTTTACTATTATAACCATACCAGTATGTGGGTCTGATCACTATGTCCCCTCGTAATACGTACGTACGTAGGGCTCTCCGGTCTCTGGAGAAAAGCTCTCGCTAGGAATTCGCGCTGGGGGGGGGGGGGGGGGTTTGTAACTGTCGTCAACCGTTGGTGAGAACTTAAGAGGGGTCGTCTTGTCATACATATTCATTATCAACATAATTATTATGGCGTACGGCAGAGCCGGTTTCCCGCGGGGCATACCGAAACCGGCAAAGTTGTGAAGGTTTGTTTGGACATCGTCATCACTACCGAAGCTTACCATTACGGAGGACCATAATAAACAGGACCCAATATTGTTGGTAAAAGTAGGTGGATATGCAGGTTTTTGTGTATACCGTATGTCCCCTTTGCGATGTATGGTCCCCCGTGATACATACCACTCTGATCCGAAATATAAGCACCATTTCAAATACGTGTTCATATACAAACGGTCTTTATATTCAGGTTCAGAGTGTATTGATGATATTTCGGGGCTTGGTTGTAATTAATTATTATTTTCACAATTCGGGGGACACGATGTAAAACCTTAAGAACCGGTCCCACGTTTTTGGGGACAAAAACTACTTGGAAATAGTGTGGTGTATATACGTTTTGCAGTGCTGAAAAGGGTGCACTGCACTGCAAATTGTTTGGGATGTATGATATGTATTTGCCTGCAACTCGGCAAGAGTGAGGCGATCGACGCAAACATCAGATGCAAGGTTATGTTTCGGCCTTGAACTACTACTCTGTGTACTACCAGGTATGTTGTTTTATTATGTTTATTTTTTCTTCTTTTTTTCCTTTTCCTTTTCCTTTTCGCTTTTTTTTTTCTTGTTCTTCTCTTTTTTCTCTTTCATGCGCCTGGATTGCTAGCAGGGTAGGTCTTGCCTGTCGTATATGGCATTGCATTGTCTGCTCTGCTTACTGCACTGAGTGTAGTATCTCTGTGTCGTAGTTTTGTGACCACATAACTGGTACCTTTTTAGGATGAATCGGCACGGACACTGGGTGTGCTGGAAATCGACGGGTAGAAAGGAAGGTTTAATGTGAAGAACACACACACATTGTGCCGTGGGTACAACATAATTATTGATGCTGTACTCGTAATATTGTTGCTTTTTGTCTCATTGTCTCGTCTGCTACTCAACAAAATAATGTGCATGCGTTGCTCAATCCAACATCAACATTAATGTGAGTAGCAAAAGGGGGACGCAACATACGAACCCCTCCTCCTGCTGTGGCCTCTTCGAGCCCGCTTTTGATGAAACAATGAGAGTAACCTTGGAGTAACACTAAATTACTGCAGTACGTATATACAACATAATCAAGGGTTGGTTGCAATTAATCTCTTCGTTTATTTAATGCGATTTCGGTTCGCTTTTGGTTTCTTCATTTTCTCGATTATTGTCGTAGTTCTTGGTTTTTCAATTAACGTGTCTTTCTGATCTTGCTTTTTCAGTTCTTGCTCTTTCAGTGTTTTCGCGATTCGTGGACACGGTACTGCACGATACGTGTACAACTCACAACTAGAGGTGGGCACCGGTAAAAAAAAAACCGGTTTAAACCGGTTTTTGGAAACCCAGCAGGCGTGTACGAGTAGCCGGTTTTCGAAAACAAAAACCGCTTTTTTTTCGCCGGTTTAAACCGGTTAACCGAAAACCGGATAAAACCGGATAAAAGCGGTTTAAACCGGTAGCACTGGACACATTTCTAACTGATTATCTACCGAATAAAACCACCACCAGTACTAACAATAGGACACAGGCAGCAGTAGTATACAAAACTTGCACGTACGACATCTGTATAATCTATTTTCACGTTTTTTGGACTCTTTGAAAACACAAAATGATGTTAGTCTGGAAACGAAATATCTTGAAATTAGTTTGTAATTTTTTATCTTGAAATTATTATGGATATTTTTACTTGATTTTTGCGTAGTCATACCGCGCGCAGGAAAGCCCTCCGAATACGCTGATTTGCAAGGCATACGTAGGAAAAAAGACAGGATGCAAGTAACCGCGAAGAAAGCCCTATTAATAGTAACCGGCAGGTATATAGTACATTGTGCACCGGCAATGTCTTCACAACAATGTTTTTATACCTTGAAATCACGTCACCCCGTGCGCTGTGGTTGTGGCTCGGAATCCGCATATAAACAGCACGCTTTTCACCCAAGCATGCTGTCCTGTTCAATGATTTGGAGGCGTTTCACGTTGCCATCCGGTTTTAACCGGTTTTCCGAAAACCGGTTAAAACCGGCTGAAAAAAAACGGTTTCATCCGGTTTTTTGTTTTGATAATAACGCCTCGTTATCCGGTTTTCGTTTTTTTTTTCCGCCTCCCGGTGCCCACCTCTACTCACAACTGGCCCAAATATTATAGCAGGGGTGTCATGTACTACAGTACTACTACTGTCTATACTGTAACCAAATGCGAACGGCAAACGCAAATCTTGAGAGGCGTTCAGTTAATGCATCAGCGGCTGTTTTCATTATTTCGCGAACGGCAAGAATTTTGCGATCGCGCGCGTGGGTTTTGCAAACGAGAGCGTCCGTGCAAACGCCGAACATGCATCCCTGGCGGCCGGGCGGCCGTCGACAATAATAGCAAATATCGCGTCGCTCGATTTATACTGAATTCCAGTGTGTACCCCGTGATCAAGGCAGGTATGGGACACAAGGCATTTGAACCTGCCTAATTGCTACTTTTTCCTTACACGCCGATTTGAGGCCACAGGCGCCTTAACTCGAGGATAAGGCCGAAATCGGCCTCTACCGGTCCTCCGTTTTTGTAGACGAAGTACTTCGAATTAGTGGGGAATTAGTTTTGCAGTTCTGAAAAGGTTCAAGCCGGATAAATAGATCGGGATGAGGCCGAAACAGGCCTTAGGGAAGGCCGAAACCGGCCTTACAACGGTAGAAATCGCTTGGGGTACCATAATACTGAGTTTTAAAATCGGGACAAGCCGATTTGGCATGTCTTATTATTTCCACTTTTTTTTTTGCCTTGTCAATGACTGCCTTATTACGGGGTGCCCACTGTACAGTACAGGACACCTAATAAGAAACAGGCTAATAAGAAAGCCAGGCTGGTATTTTAGAGGAAAATAAGAAATTCGGGAGTCGATATCTTGAAATTAGTGTAAAAAGCACCCTCTCTCAAATAAGAAATCCAGCCTGGACCATATTTCCTGTTTCTTACTACTGTAGGTGTCCTGTACTGTATTGGTGGAAATATGGATATACTTCAGTATATAAGCCAGTATGTAAGCACCGTTAAGTCTTCGCTTTTACGTTCCAACGGTCCTTAGATTTCCGTCCACAGGGGTGTTCAACTACCCAAGTATTGAAGTCTGAAGCGTTCATTATCTTCCACTTAAAAGTGCGGAGAAAACAACAATGTTCGGCAAAAAAAGTGGACGTTCGGAGAGCCCTCGGGGTCTTTTGAACTCTGAAGACTGATGCGTTGATGATGCTGATGCATCATTCATGACTTCACGAACAGGCAGGCGTTCGACGTTACTCGCGGAGACGGCTGAAGCTGACGCTACAGCAGCACATTTTCCACTACCGATAAGATAAATGTGTAGTTAAGATCGTTTGTTTTGGGCTTTTCACGGGGGCGCTCTTGAATCGGCGTACCAGCTGCTGTAAACGGTTACCTGGTACACAAACGAACCGGTGATTAAAAATTCAACCAGTATAGTATATATATACAACAGTCAATACGATACTCGGCCATATATATACTTCGTATATATGTAAGTGAGTACATGCGTAGAGTTTACCACTTAATCGAGAAAACGATCGACACACACTGCTGTGCTGCTGTGACGTGTACGTGTGTACGAGACAAAGCTAATCATTGGTGGGTTGATTTGGGTATTATTAGCTTGGGCTTACCTACGTAGAGTTATTAGACCAAACGTTATGGTACCACTTTGTGGCGATTTCATCTTCATATCAGCAACATGGTGCCAAATAAAATGGGTTTACATCCCGTATGGAGACCAATGTAGGTCCACTAAGTTCCCCAAGATTGGGAAATCCAACAAAAAGGGGTGTCTCGTCACTAGCTCACCCCTTAGGGCCGTTATTATCCCCCAAAAAAAAGATCTTCCGATTCTCCCTTTAAAAACAAAAAAAAAAACAAGGAAAACCAGGGGTGCACCGTGTTTTTGGCTCCGAACGGACCAGGTGTACCTGTTTTTGGCCGCTGCCCTCATATAAATATCATACATATATACGTGGGGAAAAAAACAGTCAGCGATAGTAACGGCCCTTAATAATAGTTGGTTCTATGTTCGTTTTATACACAGGGCGTGTCAACCATTCTCTCGAATACCCGCTGGTACGATAGTAAGCAAACTTTCTCCGTTTTAGACTAGTCCTGCCGTCGACGCCAAGTGTAGTGATCCTAGGTATAAAAGGACAGGGTATCCCTAGCCAGGTCAGCCTATGGAACGGGTACTCGTTGGTACTCACGTGTGTTGATTGCGTAGAGATAGAAGGAGAGCAGGTATATTCCGTTTTCGCGTGATGAACGACTGAGAAGGCAGGTGAGATGGCTAAAAGCCATCGGGAACCATCCCTGGTTCCCACCTAAGATACCGCCTTCCAAGTACTACCAATACGATTATTATACCTGATACCAGGTATTTACCAGGCGTTTCCACATCATGCCAGCAGTACCATAACAATCCCCCATTGATAGTAAGTAGTAAGCCGTACCAGGAAAGCTTCATCTAAAGCAGTACTTACCCTACTACCAGTATGTGGGGTATTATATGACTACGTCGTATACAAAAAAAAAAGTACCAGGTATAGTCATACCCCATATAACCACCCTCCTCAAGGCCGGCCGCCTCGGTGGTCTATTAAAGCAGGTTATAACCACGAAGAATGCTAAGGTTGAAGTCAGGGGTTCGAGTCTCCGTATGGAGATTTTTTAGTATCAAATGACACCAACTATCGAGAGCGCCTACTATTTATTTAATTTAGGTATTTTATTGTTGTTATTAATTTGTCCATCCCATTTATTATCTTCTTTTCTCTCTCCCTCTTTAGTCGTAACTCAGACCCGGCGTCACTAAGTAGGCTCTTCTCCCCCCTCCCCACCACGGTACGTGCCTTGTGTTTTTATCGCGAGAAGGTTTCAGCACTTTCTTCCCTCGCCGACTTGCGTCGGATTCCGCCTACCCACGCCACGAAGGCGCTCTCAGCAATTGGCTCCTTTTTATTTTTTCAAATAAAGTGAAAATCCCGCCACGGTGGGATTCGAACTTGGGTACTGCTTCCCTTCTTCCCCTCGCTGCCTCGGCAAAGTTTTAGCTTTGGCATGGCCCATAGCGAGGGGGGGGGTCTTTCTAGCGAGCAAGGCTAGGCTCACCCTCAAGCGGACCGATACCTTCTTGCTGCTGCGCACCCGCCGCGAAGCGTGTGCAGCGGTAGAGTTGGATCGGCACTGGTGCGTTAGGCGCAAAAGTTCAGATGCACGGGCCATTTTGGCCGTCGGTGTAGACAGCAATGTCCATCTCACTTTTGTGCGCGGAGGCAGACGCCATCAGAAAGGTGGACGGACACTATGTACACGGCCCTAGGTGTGTTTGCTAGAGGGAGCTGTACTGTCTCAGTAACCTGGCTTCGCCATCAAAGGAGGAGGGAGCGTGTGGCGACGAGCTGTAGTCTGGACTGGTCAATCCCTTCAGCGCGAGAATTTTTATTTTCCAGACCAAGCACCCTGAGTGCAACGAGGGAGAAAGCGAGGAGCCGACTGGGAAGGACAACAACGAGAGCGAGTACGGACGGAGCAGGTCGAGTGTGGTCGTGCTAGGACTGGCCAAGTGGCACCGGAGCGGCGCGCCGGATCACAGCAGCACGCCGCAGCAGCAGCACAGCAGCGCGGAGCAGCCATCCGGAGCACGGACGACATCGACCCGTGACGAACGGACAATCATTTTTGTTTTTTTCGTTTTTTCCCCTGAATTTCGTTGTTGGGTCTGTGTGGATGACGTCACTGGTTTTGTAGAGAGACGCGGCAGAGATGGCGCGGACACCCCGGGTGCCTTCATTGTGTGCCTGATCGTGGAAGACCCCTTCAATGTGGAACGATTCCTAATCAGTGTCGATGTTTATAATGCTGTGCCTAACACAGACGTTCAGGATAGATTCGGGCAATTGTCATTTGACGTGATGGCTTTGGTTGGCTGTTCTTTTTCACTGTGTGCCCGCGGACTGTCATTCCGGCAGCACTTCAGACAGCAGCTGCGTGCTCCATCTTGTTCCCACGCCTACCGTGTGTTTTTGTACAGACAGCACTTCAGACAGTAGTTACGCTGTAGTCGGCAAATTCATTGGTAAAGAGTGGGAGGGGGGGGGGGGGGGCGATGCTGCTGTAGTCGAATGGAGATTGCGGGCGTGTAGTTCAGTTTTGGACACGCATAACATGCTGTAGGGATTTTAGGTGTACCTCTTCGGACTTGTGTATCCTTCCCCTGCTAAGTGTACGTGTTCTTTAGGATTCTCTGATGGCTCTAGCACTTTTGTGACCACGGGCCGTGATCTTGTTATAGGGATTAGCAACTGAAACGAGTTTAATGTGAAGATAACAACAACAACTGCACTGAGCGTAGTATCTCTGTGTCGTAGTTTTGTTACCACAGAACTGGTACCTTTTTAGGATGAAGAATCGGCACGGACACTGGGTGTGCTGGATGTCGACGGGTAGAAAGGAAGGAACACACACACACACACCAATGTCGACGGGTAGAAAGGAAGGCTTAATGTGAAGAACACACACACCAATGCTAGTAATAATAGGAGCCTTTGAAGCTGACCATCGTAGTTTTGTGACCACAGAACTGGTACCTTTTTAGGATGAAGAATCGGCACGGACACTGGGTGTGCTTGCTGTATGTCGACGGGTAGAAAGGAAGGTTTAATGCGAAGAACACACACACACACACACACACACACACACACACACACACACTAGTCTACCCTGGCGACCAGTTGGGTAGGCACAATTTGACGACAGTCGACGAGGAAACAAAGTGCTGAAATCTTCTCGCGATAAAAACGCAAGCCACGTTTGTTCGAGTACCGTGGGTCGTGCGGAGGGAGAAAGATAAAGCAGGGCGAATAGAATAAATGGGATGGAAAAAAAAAAAAAAAAAAATGAACAAACTGAACAAACAAAACCAACCGTAGTCTGTCTGCTGACTGTTGACCCGTTCCCGTTGACCCTTTCGGCTTTTGGGACGAAGGTATGGCGACGTTGCAGCCACAAAAAAGAGCGTACTTAAAAAATGAAATATGAACCTTATTATCGGGCTGTGAGTCAGCAGTGTGGGGTACCCGACTTAAGAGTCCGTCGGAACAGGGGGAACAAAAAAAAAAAAAAACGCCCTTGATCTCCTCCGCGCCGCTCGTATCCCCGTTTAACCCCTTGAGAACTGGTCCCACGAAATTGGGGACAAATTACTTGGAATTAGTGTGACATTTTTTTTCAGTTATGAATGGGTTAACCCCTTAAGAACCGGTCCCCCGTTTTTGGGGACAAACTACTTGGAATTAGTGTGGGACATTTTTTTTCAGTTATGAATGGGTTAAGAGCGATTTGTCCTCATCTCGGGATAAGAGCAAACTCTCTCGTAATATCGGGAAAAGTCGGGCGAAACCTGGTTTTTCATTTCGTGTTCAAGTTGAAAGTTGGTTCAAGTGGATTAGACTCCAGATCCCTACAGCGACATACGGCACAAGCATGGGTCACGATTGTACATATAAATTATAAATAAAACAATTACATCGAGTTGACGTAAGTTTGTGAGCTAGATGACGGAGGCAATGAAAAACTAAAAACGCACCGTCCTCTCACACACCAGCACATCCAGATTCCGTACGCAACGATTCGAAAATTATTTTACTTCCGTCGTCTCAGGCTCCCTTCCGCAGAACAATAGTGTGCAGAAAACAAAAGAGACAGGGAAATAACACGAAAACAAAAAGACTACTACAGTACCGGCTAGCTCATAAGAAACCAGAAATCGGGCTTAGGCTGACTTTTTTTATTTTAGAAAGGGGTGTGTACCACACTAACTTCAGTATAATAGCTGTCGACTTTCTTATTTCCCCCGTAACGTTTAGGCTGAATTTCTTGTGGGGCACTTTCTTATGAGAGGGCCGCTAGTGTAAAATACTGAAAATATTGAAATATACCTGGTACACAGCAAGCAGCACTGCCTGTACCTCTTTCCTATGGGCTACTGTATGAGCCTCCAAAAAAGGGTCACAGCCCAATAGCCTCTTTCTTACCACGGGGTAATGCACTGCTGTACATGCAAAAAATGATGCTTCACACGCAGGGTCCTGTACTACGTACGGGTGTCCTGCACGAACATCGTACGACGCACAACAATCAGACCGATCCAACTGCCGTCAACTGACTGCTATGCCATGTGAAGGTCGGAGGGCCTGAAGGGTTGTGCTTGAGCTCGCATCACTCACCCGCCGCGTGGTGCATGGCGCAGACCGCTCGCTGTGAGAGAGCGATTGCCGCGCCATTTGTTTATAATCGGGGGTTTCTCCTCACTGTTGCGGAGGCGATACATACCCGAGTTAAGAGAAAATGAACGACAACAAGCAAATTCGCTCATATCTGTTCAATTTCCGCGCCAAGTGAAAAAAAACGCTCTTAACTCCGTATTCTCTCAAGTCGGGAGCTCTTAAGTCGGGTACCCCACTATATTTACTTGACGGCTACCCTCTGTTCCTAAACTCAAAGGAATGTTTGGGTTAAATATTAACACTCAAACTGTCCGTAAATCTAGAGACATACTGGTCCTTATATTTAGGGGCATATTAGTCCCTACATTTGGGGATATAGTGGTCGTTATATTTAGGGACAGAGTGGTCTTTATAGTTAGGGACAGAGTGGTCCTTGTATCCAGAGACAGAGTGGTCTTTATATTTAGGGACAGGGTGGTCCTTATATTTAGGGACAGAATGGTCCTCGTATTGAGGGACAGAGTGGTCCTTATATTTAGGGACAGAGTGGTCCTTATATTTAAGGTTCATAGTAATCCTTACATTAAGGGACAGAGTGGTCCTTATATTTAAGGTATATAGGTCCTTATATTTAGGGACAGAATGGTCCTTGTATTAAGGGACAGAGTGGTCCTTATATTTAAGGTTCATAGTAATCCTTACATTAAGGGACAGAGCGGTCATTACATTTAAGGTACATAGAGGTCCTTATATCTAAGGAGAGAGTGGCCCTTATTTTTTTGGACAGGGTGGTCCTTGTATGTCGGGCTCCTGCTGAGTCCTTGGGGGTGTGCGTGTGGAGGTGTGAGTGACTCGCTTTCCTCGCGAGGACGCTTTAGACCGAAGGCCGCGCCCACGCGTGAGCCACGTGCGCCGAGCCGTCGCGGTCCCCCGACGTTGCCCGGAATGTAGGCGGGGACGAAATATCGAACCATGAAATATCAACCTTTTGTGGTAGCATCAACCGGGATCTTTAGCAAGCCCGTTGGGGACCATGTGCAACCCGTGGAAAATTGCTGTTGCTTTGATGTTGGGGAGATCCGCTCTCTGTTGTTGTTGTTGCTGCTGCTGCTGCGGGTGCTGCTCCTGCTGCTTTAGACTACACGGAACTACTCGTGGGAACGCTGCTACTTGCTGTTGAGGTCAGCTCTCTGTTTTGTTGTTGCCGCTGCTGCTGCTGCTGTGGGTGCTGCTGCACTGCTGTATATACTAAAAAAAAAAGCGGGAAATCCAGGAACAGACCGCCCGACCCGCAAGAGCGAGGAACTGAATGAACGTCGCCCCCGCGCGTGTTACCGGGTGCCAAGTATGCATGGTTACATACCAGGTATAAAATTACGGGGGACCATAGTAAATAGGACCAAATATTGTTAGTAAAAAAATGTAAATATAGGTTTTTTAGGTCTACCGTAGGCCTTACTTACTATGGTCCTCCATAGTAGTATGGTGTATAGATATCGTGGGTAGGCACAATTCGGTGCGACTCGACGAGGGAAGAAAGTGTGGAACCCTTCTCGAGATAAAAATGCAAGGCATCGTACACCGTAGTAGGGGCGGCTCCGGAGAACTTGCACGTACGTGCGAGTCTAACGAATCTGCACGTACATTCAATACGGTTATATGTATAGCAGGAGTTGTTGTAGATATGTATGGCCTACATGGGTACCAAATGGGATCGAGGTGCCAGGTGGGCCTCCGGCGGCTCCTGCGGAGGGCTGACTATATTTCTGCACCTTGTGGGTGGGAGCAGGGTGCCAAATGGGATCAGATCCGGGTGGGATCAGGTCCGGGTGGGAGCAAGAAGGGTAAAGATGGTCAAAAGTACGTGCAGTTCTAACAGCCCACAGCACGTACGTGCAATTATACGGCTGGGTTGTAGTAGGGAGGGGGTGGGGGGGAGCCTGCTGCGTGACCCCGGATCTGAGTTACGGCTAGGAAGGAGAGAGCAAAGAAGGGCGAAGACATTTGTTTTTAATATATGGGATGGGAATAAAAAATCAATGTGTACATATGGTAAAATTATAATGATATGATGCTGGGCGTGTGTCGCACAATGCTCAAATGGAGTATTATTGTAGATAAATCTGGGCGGGAAGTAGACATAGAAGGATGTTAGATTTTGCGCATAGGTTTCCTTGGTTTCCGTGGTTTTCTGCTTTCGGGAATGTTATGAGTGACCAATGTTGAAGCTCATGCTGCACATTGTCGGATGGCAAAGAAAATAATAATAATGCTCCTGGCGTTGTAGATCGGACATCAAAAAGGGTACGGCGAAATCCGAAAAAAGGTATACCCATGCATTTTGAGCCAGTTATAGGTACACCACAGATTGCACTCGGGACATTTTCTTTACCTTCCCTCTGATTGGCCAGCACCCGATCGTACATACTGTTGGCTGAAAGGTTTCAGCTCCGGGTACACCTCTCTGGGTGTACTCAAGGTCGGCTTCACCTATGTTTTGCTTTAATTGTACCAATAAATGGCGCTTTTGAACCCTTTCAAGGAAACACTGAAACACGGCCGTCGGGACCAGGTGACCCGAGCCGTCAACAAAAAACAAGACCGGGGTGCGAAATCATATTTTTGCGCAAGGCGGGGGTGTATTACTCCAGAGTACCGCACACTCAGTAAAAACCCAGTGAGAAGCTGGGATGTCGCTAAGAAAACATATTTATAACCTGGTATCTATTGAGTGAACGTTCAACTTCGGAAGGAGGCCCTTTGTAGGTTGTAAGTTGAGCCATTCATAGGTACAATTGAAGCCAAAAATAGGCGGACGCCCAACTTAAGTACACACAGAGAGAGGTGTACCTGGAACCCTTCTGCCAGCAATAGGTACACGATCGGGCGCTGGCCAATCAGAGGGAGGACCAGGAAGCCCTTTCCCGAGTCGGATCGGGTCGGGTCACCCTCTTTACCCGATCCGACCTGACCCGCGAGGTTTGACCCGACCCGTGAACAACCTTGGAGAAGAAACAGCTGTGAGTTGACTGACGATAAGCCGCCGATTGCGGTAGTTACTATTTAATAGTTGACCCTAAGCCCATCAGACCGGAGTTGGCTGACGACAAGCCGCCGACTGCAGTAGTGATTAGCTGGCCCTTAGTCGATCAGACCGGAGTCGGCTGACGGCAAGCCGCCGACTGCAGTAGCGATTAGCTGGCCCTTAGTCGATCAGACCGGAGTCGGCTGACGGCAAGCCGCCGACTGCAGTCGTGATTAGCTGGCCCTTAGTCGATCAGACCGGAGTCGGCTGACGGCAAGCCGCCGACTGCAGTAGTGATTAGCTGGCCCTTAGTCGATCAGACCGGAGTCGGCTGACGATAAGCCGCCGACTGCGGAAGCTTTGGTTGTTATAGCCCTAAGCCCATCAGACCGGAGTTGGCTGACGATAAGCCGCCAACTGAGGGTAGATAATATTACTTATTAATATCGACTTTAAATTAGTTACGCTGATCTCACGCTCTCGCGTTATAAAGCGACAATGAGCAAAAAGAAAAGAAAAGGGCACAGAAAGCTCCTGCGGGGGTTTCGATTCTTTATAGCAGGCATCGTCGCTTTTCCAGTGGCAAAACGAAAACGCAAAAAGTTGAAAAAAAAATGGCTCGAAGGTTCTTCACCTCCCGGAGAAGTGCGTGACGAGAAGGTTGCCCCGGACGAGCAAAATGCCGTGAGACAAGGTCGAATCCAAAAAGTACATTTTTTGTTGGTTAGTAGCATTCGCATGATACGTATATAGAAGGGATAACAAATTATGCTGGGATACGTACTCGTGCCCAGTCAGCGTTGACTGAGTACGCACGACGTATCATAGCACGCGTGAGTAATATGATGTCTTATCTGTTGTTGCCGCATGAAAAAGTAAAAAGGCTCGAAGATTCTTCATCTCCCAGAGTAGTATTTATACGTACATACGTGGCGAGGCAAGTACTCCGGATGATCAATGCCTAGAAACAAGAAACAAATCGCAAAAAGTACATTGTTTTGGTAGGCTACATACGGTTTATAGAAGGGACAACAGATTATGCTATGACGTGATCTGTAACACGTAGTGTATGCTCGTACTCAGTCAGCGCCGGCTAGAGTAACACGCGGGAGTGCGAGGTACTCGCATAATCCGTCGTCGTTGTAGTTGTTGTTGTTGCTCTCGCACCAACATGAACTCGGTGGACGCACGCACGCACGAGCCTGTTGTAACCTATTAATAATATCATAAGTCAGAATCCCGTCGATGGTTTACAAAACAGAAAAGCCTCCAGTAGTAGAACTCCCCCTCGACGGAAGACAAGCGCCAACAACTACAGCAGTAATAGTGGGGTGGATGGCTTATAAGCGCACGCCCGGGGTGCGCATGCACTTTTTTCGACAAACAACGTCCGACGGACCCCAGAGGTTTCCATCTGGCAACACACGTTCTCTTGCGCACTTCACTTGCCCGGTGGAATCTGTATGATGGATGATACGGCTCTTCCACAACATCGCACAACCAACGGCAAGTAAATATACACATTCATGCACGGCAGTATACCAGGTATTAATTATATACATACGTACACATACACGTGTATACATGCAAGGCTCCCCTTCGGGATTGCGGCTGACTTAAAATCCCGGGGGGTGTCGCAAAGCTTAAAAGGAAAAACACAGCAGCAGGAGGTCATTCCTCGAACCAGCTGCGTACTCGTATATACAAGGTACAAGTTGTCACCGGGCAAGAACGTGCGATAATTAAAAGGTGAAAGGTTGACTTGAAAGGTCAAGAAAAACGAAGTACGAGTACGAGTATCCAACGGGCAAGTAACCGCGGGCAAGTAACACCGACCACAGCCCAAACGAGTTCATAGTTATTATAGTTTTGCAATATATATATATATATATGTGTGTAAAGTCGTGTAGGATGTGGGACCCCGTGTTTTCGGCCAAAGCAATGATACCTTTGGTGTTATCAATCGTCTGCGAACAGCAAGCAGCGAGAGTGCCCAGCAGTACGGGGTCGTATAAGAATACTGTTACGCCCGTGCTGTGCACATGCATGCCTCCTTGCATTGTAACCCTGACACCAATGTTGGGTATCATCCCCCAGTCACGCAGTGACCGTTTTTGCTGTCATCGTCACTTGATATCGCCATTTTTTTCCTCTGAGCTTCCAACAGGGTTAATAGATGGTCTACCTACAGCAGCAGTACGAGATCATATGATATGTCCGATGATGTTCGATACAGCGGTGGGTACCCCGATTTAAGAGCACCCCGTGACAAGCCAAAACAAGCGCTCTTTTAACTCGTACACGTTGCTCTTATCTGTAGTGGTAAATATCTGGTTTTTAGTGCAGGCGGGACATGCCGATTTGACCGCTCTTAAATCTCGAATGCTCTTTTTGGGCGCTCTTGAATCGGGGTACCCACTGCTGTAAGTGAAACAAATTGGCCTGAAAGATGGATTGGAAGGGAGGAAAGAAGTAGGGAAAGAAAGAAGGAAGGAAGGAAGGAAATAACAAGGGAGGGAGGAAGCAGGTACAAGACGACAGCACTCGTATGCAGATAAAAGTATTTCCACGTGCGGCGGCCACCCGATCCAGATGCCGAGAAATAAATGTATACCGCTACAGTAGTAGTATAGTGGCGCCGGTATAAGGAGGAATGCATAAGACGGCCGCTCGATACAAGGCGATCAAAACCGGCCGCAATGACCGAAAACTCACATTCACACAATGAAATGAATTAGGCGGCCACTCGATATCAGGCCGTCATGATCTCGGTGGACAATACCTCCTTATAAAGACCCCACTACTGTGCTGCTGTACCAAGTATATACCGGTATAGTCTACCTGGTACATTTTAGGTATAATATTATCCGTAACATATCATATAATATGTATGATAGGCATCAATTTATCAAGTACTTAGCGGATTCGTATGCACGATAGTCCAAAGGTAGTGACCAAAAAAGGGTACGTAAGGGTTAAATTTTCCGGTTCGGTTGGGGCATGAGTTCCCGTATAAACAAAACAAGCGCTTAACCAAACCGTATTTTTGTTTTTTTTTTCGTGTTTTTCGACCGAATACATCAATATATAACGCCCCTCCCTCGCTCCGCGTCGCTTCTCTCGCTTGGGTGTTTCCCTTCTTTCTCTCTCGCACCACACAAGGGTCAGAAGACGACAGAGGTTTGTGACGGGATGGCCGTCTAAAAATAATATCAGTAGAATATAGAGTTTTTACCACTTAACTCAGAGATACCCAACTCTCGTCTCCTGATGTATACACCTTGTTCATCGGGTAAATATACGAAGCACCTTTGTTTTCCTCCAACGTCTGTTTTTTTTTCGGGTGGAGGCATAGATCTCCTCCAGTGACCACCCTCAGAAAAACAAAAACATAGTGCACCTTATACCTTAGCATGCGTCAAGGAGGCGTGACGGGGGGGGGGGGGTACTCGATATTAATGCATGATCCTAGTCGTATGACCATAGACCCTCGCACCATCCCGACAATGCCGGGACGGAGCATGTTGGGTTTTCACGGACCAGGAAGACATTGCTAGCACCAAGCGCGAAGCGAAACGTGAGGTGTTGGGCGAGTCGCATGAACGGTGAGTTGCATCCTACTAAGACACCGCTTGTGAGGCGGACTTGCATATGGACGACAACCTCCAATGAT
This sequence comes from Saccharina japonica, assembly GCA_008828725.1. Taxonomy (NCBI): domain Eukaryota; class Phaeophyceae; order Laminariales; family Laminariaceae; genus Saccharina; species Saccharina japonica. Next base: position 772,413 of record MEHQ01002721.1, read on the forward strand.
GATACACACAACTTGTTGTACGAGCCACACACAACAATGCAAGGAGTCGTCCGGCTCGGCACGGGGCGCAGCATGACCCTACCCGTACTGATGGGCGCTCGCGCTGCTCGTAGAAGGCTGACAGCACAATATGAAGGGATGACCCTTATCAGGGGGACACAGGGATGTCGATGCTGGCCAGCGCACGCTTCTCCTTGGTAAAGTTCTTCTTGTTGCCTCCTGACGACGCCATATGTGAAGCAAGTCCTTCATAGTGGGGACACAGGGATGTCCATGCTGGCCAGGGCGCGCTTCTCCTTGGTAAATGTCTTCTTGTTGCTTATCTCATGGTAGAGTGCGATAGGGTATATACGAGAACGGACTACGAAGGTAGGGCTCAGCCAAGCACCAGGCTGATCCGACTATCCATGTGTCTTCATACATATACGTACGATCTACAGAGACGTTTCCGTTACTATTACGGGAGATCATAGTAATTAGGGCCTGTCACTTTCACAAAAACCTATGTATATTATAGTATTTTTACTATTTAATAAGCATATTTGGTCCTGATTTTCTCTTGCATGCACCTGGATTGCTAGCAGGGTAGGTCTTGCCTGTCGTATATGGCATTGCATTGTCTGCTCTGCTTACTGCACTGAGCGTAGTATCTCTGTGTCGTAGTTTTGTGACCACAGAACTGGTACCTTTTTAGGATGAAGAATCGGCACGGACACTGGGTGTGCTGGATGTCGACGGGTAGAAAGGAAGGCTTAATGTGAAGAACACACACACTATGATCCCCCGTAATAGCACGTTACGTCATCTCATACTATTAATAGTACGTATTTGTCCATCTACTCGTAAATAACACTTATTGCATAGCTATGTGACACCATTACGACAAAATATAGCACTGTTTGGGTTGCTATCCCTTTTATTCCTCATATCCTTTAAAAAGGGTCCCAAAGGTTACCCATATCCCCCTAAAAAGGGGTGCCAAAGGGGGTAAGTCGCTAATCGCTCCCTTAGCCGGTTGCCCCCGGCGGTGGTCTATGAGTAGTGGCCTGAAATAGCACATTTAATAGCGTTTGCGTCGTTGGATAAATTAACCGTATCGATTTTTTGTTATTGCTCAAATGACATATTGGCATATACCTGGTATCAGTATGTACGCGTATATATTACAGGAGGGAGAGACAAAATAGAAGGGCAGGATAATAAATGGGATGAAGAAAAGCAATTAACAAACAAAATGAGTTGTTGGTTTTGTGTGCCTCCCGCGTACGGACTACCGGACTCAGTGATGGAGATTGCCTCCGGAAAAAGTGCCGATCAGTTCTTGAAAACGATTTCCCGGAAAAAGGGGTCTACCACATTATTTGTCTTAGTTTATTTACTTCCATGGAAGTAAATGAAAGCTTTGTTACTTCCACATGGAAGTAAAATTTTACTTTCATGATTTTATTGTACTTTTATGGAAGTAAAATTACGTCCATCGAAGTTTTTCACTTCCACATGGAAGAAAAATTTATACTTTTTACTTCCATGTGGAAGTAAAAAAACTTTCGTGGCAGTAAATTGACTTATGTGGAAACTGTCAGGGAAGTAATTTTTACTTCCATGGAAGTAACATTTACTTCCATGAAAGATTTCCATGTTTTGTTTTTTACTTTCATGGAAGTAAATTTACTTCGATTTACTTCCATGAAGGTAAAAAAAACTTTCATGGAAGTCAATTGACTCATGTGGAAAAGTTCATGCAAGTAAACCGTATTAACTTCCTTGAAAGTAAAAACACTTCCATGGCTCCGTGGAAGTTTCCGTTCAAAGAGGGCCTTCGGCCACTAGACAGGTCTAGTGTGGTTCCGCGCTGCGCGCTATCATAATGTATTAAGTTTGGAATTAGTCCACGTTTTGGTAATCGGGATGGGCCCACTTTGGGTGGGACTGTGCACCAACTGGGATCAGGGAGTGAATTCACGCTCTCGCTTTCATGTTTTACTTCTAAGGAAGCAAAAAATGAATTTACCTCCAATTTAATCACCTGGAAGTAAAAAAACTTTGATGGAAGTAAAACAAAATCCATGCAAGTAATTTTTTACTCCCGCAAACTTCCATGGAAGTAAAAGTTTACTTCCACAAACTTCAATGGAAATTTACCTCCTTGGAAGTAAAAACAACTTTCTTGGAAGTAACTTTTACTTCCATAAAAGTAAAGAAAGTGAAATTTACTTCCATGGAGACGTTTTTAGTTACGTGGAAAATTTTATGGAAATAAACTTAAAAGTCAAATAATGTGGTAGATCCGGAAAAAGGCAATCTTGATATATAGTTTTGATATTTTCGGCAATCGTTGCGAAAAGAGGCAAAATATCAATTTCGATCTCAATCTTCATCTCGCCAAATTCAAGCGGTTTTGATGATTTATACTCGCAGCTCGTAGCTTCTGAATTTCTTATTTGGAAATGGGTGCATTCTACACTAATTTCAGTGTAGGGAATCCCGTAGTTCTTTTTTCCTGTGGATATCAGCCTGCCTTTCTTATTCCTCGCGTTTTTATTAGATCTCCCTGTACTGTACAAGAGGCAGCAAAGGCCTGCCTCTGATGGCTGTGTGTGCTTGGATGCGTTTCACACAGGGGTTTCTAGCGATATGATAGGGCATTATTAGGGCGATATCCGAAAGGGAAACATTGAGATTGATAAATCGATCAATCTTCAATTCTCAGTCTTGATTGAAATATCGGCAAAATATCGGCCGCCAAAACTGCCGATCCCATCTCTAGATTTTCCAAAAGATTGCAATTTTTTCAGAGAAATTTAATCCCAATCTCCAGCACCGACCAGATTAACAGCGCGGTCTGCGAGGTCGTGAGCGGGAACAATGCGCGAGTTTTGAAGGAATGCATGATTTTTGATTGGTTGGAATGAAAGTAGTAGAGATCAAAAACCGTTGGAAGCCAAACACAACATGACAAAAATGGTCATACTCGTAGACAGCAAGTAGTAGTGGACAGATTGTATATATCGTATAGCTAGGCTTACTTGCATTACCATTTAGTACGATGTCTGTTCATTTATTATGTCTGTTGTGTCGTCTTTTTGTCGTCTCAGCGCTTGTTTATATATGCACCGTAACTCATTGAAGCTGTCATCCACATGCAAGTCCGTCCCACAAGCGGTTCCTAGTAGGACGCAGCTCACCGCTCACCCTTCCCGCGACTCGCCGAACACCTCACGTTTCGCTTCGCGCTTGGTGCTAGCAATGTCTGCCTGGTCGGTGAAAGCCCGACATGCTCCGTCTGTCCCGGCATTGTAGGTATGGGGGGGTCTACGTTCATACGACTACGGCCATGTATGAATATCGGGTACACCCCCCCCGCCCCGCCCCCTCCCGGACCGACTTTTTTTCGAGCTCGATAAGGCCGTAACAAGTAACAAAGAAGGTGCCAATACCAAACGACACGTTTTCGGAGAGCCCTCGGTTTAAGAGACGTCTGTCTGTCCAACGCCATCCTTTTCGGCGCTGACGTTCTTGCTATGGATATATATATATACTTGGTATATACTTATGTATATATACGTATGATATATATACCAGGCATATATTATTTTAGAGGACGTAGGATGTATATATATTTAAAACAAAAACAAAAAAAAAACAGCTGTGAGATCGAGGATTTCGTCGAAACTCATCCTTGCAAGCTGTGCGTGATGCTTCGATCGCGCGTACTCAAGGGGCTTGGTATGTCCTCATGCAGGATGTACAACCAGTACGTACAAATGAATATGAGGAGAACAAAACCTAATAATGCTGCAGAATTCAGGGAGCGTGTCTATCTGTGAAAAATATAGGGGTATATAGGGTGGATGAAATTACTTTATTAATTAATGACTTGAGCTATTACTAATAATAGTGTCGATTCGTTGGTTTTGACGCAAGAGGGATACGCTATCGAGCTCGAAAAGTCGGTCCGGGGGGGGGGCGGGGGGGGCGTACTCATTTGTTGCTTGCCTAAGCCGTTTGACCATTGGCCACGCATCCCTTTCGAGACGGAGCACCGTTCCTATTCCTATGGTAGAGACACCTCCAAGAGTTGGGCGCTCATTACGTTGTTTCCATATGTATTACATAAAACGTTTTGCTAATCTATCCATAAAAGTCGGTCCGGCGTTTACTCGCATTATTACGGTATCTCTCAAGGATGAAGAATCGGCAGACACTGGGTGTGTTGGATGTCGACGGGTAGAAATAACGGTTTAATGTGGAGACCACACACACACCTGGAGCCTGGGGGGTCATCATCTCATCTGACAAAAACAACAGCAGCATCTATATAAAAAAAAATACGAACTCACGATGCATTAATTTTGTTTCCACATCATAGCTTCGCTGGTCCGTCTTCTCGCTCCGCTATCGTACTGGAGAGGGTCACAAGGTGGCGTTTCTACCTCCCCACTATTAATACTGCCTATGGTTATCGAACGGACGAAACATTCATGATTTTTCTTCCTCGCTAAATTTCGTTGTTGTTCCGTATATGCGTTAGTGGGTGTTTGAGAAACCTCCTGGCAGAGATCGCCGGACACGCCCGGGTGCCTTCTTGTGGCTGATCGTGGAGACCCCGGGCGACCGGACATCATCATGATTTATACATGCTGTGTAAGCACAGACGTATCATGGATAGATATCGGTAGTCATATTTCAATTGACGTGATGGCTTTGGTTGGCTGTTTCTTTTTCACTGTGTGCCCGCGGACTGTCATTCTGGCAGCACTTCAGACAGCAGCTGCGTGCTCCATCTTGTTCCCACGCCTACCGTGTGTTTTTGTACAGACAGCACTTCAGACAGAGTTACGTGTAGTCGGCAAATTCATTGGTAAAGAGTCGGAGGGGGGGGGGGGGGGGCGATGCTGCTGTAGTCGAATGGAGATTGCGGGCGTGTAGTTCAGTTTTGGACACGCATAACATGCTGTAGGGATTTTAGGTGTACCTCTTCGGACTTGTGTATCCTTTCCCTGCTAAGTGTGCGTGTTCTTTAGGATTCTCTGATGGCTCTAGCACTTTTGTGACCACGGGCTGTGATCTTGCTAGATCAGACTATAGGGATTAGCAACTGAAACGAGTTTAATGTGAAGACAACAACAACAACAACAACAGATTGGCTGTACCATTCATTGGGTCCAAATTGTATTTACTATTTTTCCGGTGTGTGTTTTGACATTAAACCGTCCTTTCTACCCGTCGACATCCAGCACACCCAGTGTCCGTGCCGATTCTTCATCCGATTAATAGAGACATAACCAGTTTTGTGGCCACAAAACTACGACACAGATATACTACATTGCAATCCAGTAAGCAGACAATGCAATGCCATATATACGACAGGCACGACCTACCCTGCTAGCTATCCAGCTGCGTGAAAGAGAGAGATAATCAAAGAAAAGAAAAGAAAACGCGAAAAATATAAATAAACATGAAAATAAATAATAGCAAACAAACTGAAGTATACCTTTGTTTGGCCTCCCCCCTCTAACACTACCGTAAACGGTAAACTAAACACTACGACCATAATGGGGACGGGGGAGAAAAGAGAAAAGCCTTATGATATACCTGGTATACCGGTACGTTAGAGTAGATAGAGCTCAAGCCGGAGGTATGTACATATGCTTTTGTTTGGTTGCTTGATTGTAGATTTGCTTCAGTATGTTTACTTTCTATTATTTTTCCTTTTCGCTTTTTCTTTCTTTTCTCTTTTTTTCTCTTGCATGCACCTGGATTGCTAGCAGGGTAGGTCTTGCCTGTCGTATATGGCATTGCATTGTCTGCTCTGCTTACTGCACTGAGCGTAGTATCTCTGTGTCGTAGTTTTGTGACCACAGAACTGGTACCTTTTTAGGATGATGAATCGGCACGGACACTGGGTGTGCTGGATGTCGACGGGTAGAAAGGAAGGTTTAATGTGAAGAACACACACACACAGAAGGGGGAAAAAAAAAAAACGGAAGGGAGTAATAAGTAATAAGCACCTGGTAGTAGATGTTGTGGAGAGAGCGCTTTTTGTTTCTGTGTTTTCTTCTTCCGGAGTGTGTGTGTGTTCTTCATATTAAACCGCCATTTCTATAAACCCGTCGACATCCAGCACACGTACGTACGTATTCATTTTGTTTTTGTCATTCCCCGTTCTCTTTCCGGGACTCTCGTGTGTTACACGAGAACGAAACGGAATTGAGTTGGAAGTGCCACGTACCCGTTGTATGGGTGGCGCCCAAGGGAAGGGAGACGGAGGGTGGGGGGGGTCATAGGGAAACCAGGACGGACGAAAGCAGGAAAGAGACGGCAAACAGAGTAGGTGCCAGACCGACTAGCTGGTAGAAACCTGCCCCCCCCCCCCCCCCCCCCACCCCCCCCCACCCCCCCCCCCCCCCCCCCCCCCCCCCCCCCCCCCCCCCCCCACCCCCCGCCCCCGCGCGCCCCCCGCCCCCCGCGCCCGCGCCCGCCCCCCGCCGCCCCCCCCCCCCCCCCCGCCCCCCCCCCGCCCCCCCCCCCCGCCCCCCCCGGCCCCGCCCCGGCCCCCCCCCCGGCGCCACCCCCGGCCGCCCCCGCCGCCCCCCCCCCGGCCCCCCCGCCCGCCCCCTGTACTCGGGCAGAACACTGCTCGCTGGCCTTTGTGTGCTCCGGCTGGCTGTCCTAATCCTGTCGTTCTCAGTCCTATGTCTGTGTCGCTGTTTCGGTCCATTTCATTTTCTTTCATTTCACTTTGTTTTTTTATGAAGTCGCATCTCCTCTGAGAAGCACGGTTAACTTTCTTTCTTTTTTGTCATGCTTTTTATTTGGTCTGCTTGATTGTTGATTGTTCAGTTATATTTACTTTTAATTTATTTCTTTTCGACTTTTTTCTTTTTCTCTTTCTCGTGGCATCACCTGGATTGCTAGCAGGTAGGTCTTGCCTGTCGTATAGGCGGTTGCATGTCCTGCTCTGCTTACTGCCAGCTGAGTGTAGTATCTCGTGTCGTAGTTTTGTGACACAGAAACTGTACCTTCTTTAGGATGAAGAATGCAGGACGGACACTGGGTGTCGGATGATCGACGGTAGAAAGAAAGGTTTAATCATGTAAGAACACACACACACCAGTTTAAATGTGAAAGAACACACACACAACACCACGACGTACCGTGCCACGATCATATCATCTTAGAGAGATAGATGCGCAGTTTCTAGTGGTCACAACTACGAACAGCAGAGTCTATTAATTCATAGCGTTGGCAATTTATCAGTGGCTGAATGATGACACTGCTTGAGCTCATTCATGTATTGTAATGTAGTTGTTTTGTATTCACATTAACTCGTATTCAGTTGCTAATATAATAGTACTGGATCTAGACAAGGATCACGGCCCGCGTGTCAGCAAAAGTGGCTAGGCATCAGAGAATCCAAACGAACGCACACGTTAGCAGGGAAGGATAGCACAGTCGCAGAAGAGATACACCTAAAATCGCCTAAGGCATGTTATGCGTGTCCAAACTGACTACCGCGCCGACATCTCGCAATTCGCCTACAGGCAGCATCGCCCCCCCCCCCTCTCCACTCTTTAACATGAATTTGCGACTACAGCGTAAAAACTGCCTGAAGTGCTGTCTGTACAAAAACACACGGTATGCGTGGGAACAAGATGGAGCACGCAGCTGCTGTCTGAAGTGCTGTCAGAATGACAGTCCGCGGGCACACAGTGAAAAAGAACAGCCAACCAAAGCCATCACGTCAATAGACAATTACCCGAATCTATCCTGAACGTCCGTGTTAGGCACAGCATTATAAACATCGACACTGATTAGGAATCGTTCCACATTGAAGGGGTCTTCCACGATCAGGCACACAGTTAAGGCACCCGGGGTCATACATACAAATTTATCGGATTGCAAGGATGATGATAATAATAATAGTAATAATAATAATATAATATTAATGATAATATAATATTAATGATAATAATGATACTGATACTTATACTTACGAGTGACCTCAGATCTGAGTTCTGTGTACATGACTATTATATTATTGAAATTATACGAAGTATAGATACTTTTTTTTTTACGAATACAAATTGGACTACAAGCAGTGTGTGTTGTCTTCACATTAAACCCGTTCTTTCTACTCAACCACGTCAGTACACCCAGTGCCTGTCCTGATTCCCAATCCTAGAGAGATACAAATTCTGTGGTCACAGACTGTGAAACAGAGGAAAACCAAACAAATATAAAACGCAAATTAATGGGTAAAGCAAGTGAGATGCTTAACGTACTGGGTACGAGAACACAACGACACGAGCCGAACCAAAAAATAAGAAAAAAGGACAAATAAATAATAATTCTGAAATGAAACAGAATACAAATGACGCAGGGAGACTGAAGCGCCCCTACTGACTGTAGAAGAAAAACACACGTGCCCAAGAGGAACAGATAACTGCTGCACGGGCGAGGCAACATGAAAAAGAGGAAGACACCGGCGACGGGTGGAAACAAAGGGAGAAACAAGGCAAAAAAGCAAGACAGAAGACACGAGAGAGGAAAAGAGAAACATCGTTCTCAAGGCAGGCTCAAGGCGATGGTAATAACAAGTTCCCGTCTCTGCTATAAAAACCGATACGGGGACCATGTCACACCTTCTGCCATCTCATTCCCACTCTAAAAACAAAAACAGTGCCAAAAGCCGGTACTACCTCTGCCGCGCCCCCCCCAGTGAACAAATCAACAGGAAACAAATAATAGAATTCAAGGACTAGTCGAGCCGATACCTTGCCGCACGATCTACCATTTCGTTTCTGCATTCGTCGACAGCTGTATCAGTACGGTCGTACGTACTCCTATTATTAATATTACGAGTACGAGTAGTGTATATTAATATCACTAATATTAATAGTGTCCTATTAATAGGTATACTGGTATACCAGGTATTATATACGAGTACGTACGTATCGTCTTTATATTCGGGACTACTATTTAATATTAATATATTTATTATATGAGTATTTGTTACTCAGCTGGAATGTGTATACGTGTCCACGTGTATACCAGGGCATTAATTAGTGGGTCGGGTTCTGTTGCGCGCAGCGCAACAGGCGACTCAAGGAGTGTTGCGCGCACCGCAACACGCCTGAGGCGCGTGTTGCGCGCCGCAGGCGCCGCAAGCCCCCGCCGCCGCCGCCGCCGGAGGCGAAAAAAGCGAAAAAAGCGAAAAAATGGCGATCTTTGGGCGAATGTACGCCTAAAAAGCCTAAAAGATGTCCAATTACGACTATTTATCAAGAAAAAAAGACCCCCAAAATTTTTTTCTCGACCCCGGCGAGAAAAAAACGCGCAACAAATTTTTTAGCCTGCGGCGAAAATGTTGCGCGCCCAAAAACGCGTGTTGCGCTGCGCGCAACTAGCCTCGCGGCGACTGTTGCGCAAAACCGTTATTTTGGCCAAATGTTGCGCCAGCGCAACAGCGCAACACCTAATTAATGCCTTGGTGTATACTGCTGTGCATGAGGCAATAAGCATGTCAATGTTGCTGTTTACAAAATAAAAAAAGAGAGTAAAGACACATTACACATATAATATGATATGATAGCTGGTAAAGACGATACCACCACCGGTAAGGTTTGCGCGGTGAAATGTGAAACACATTGTCGTGGTATCGATACGTATGATACACGCATACGATTATATACAGAGTTTTTGGTTGTACATTATTACATGCGAGCGTAGCCGGCGGCGACAGCCGCCGGCGGAGCGAAGCCCTTGTACAGAGTACAGATATACAGCATATATACAGCAGATATACCCACATGCACGGTCGCCCCGGTGGTCTGACAGGTAACCACGAAGCCTGTTAGGTTGGAGGTTGAGGGTTCGAGTCTCCGTATGGAGATTTTTATTCTCAAATGACACCAACTACTACTAATACTGTCGAGAGCGCATATTATAGCGTGGGTAAGCACAATTCGACGAGAGTTGACGAGGGAAGAGAGTGCTGAAATCTTCTCGCGATAAAAATGCAAGGCAAGAATCGCAGTGGGGGAAGAGGGAGAAGAGCCTACTTTGTGTACTTTGTGACCCCGGATCTGAGTTACGACTAGAGATGGGCTCCGGGAGGCAAACAAAAAAAAACGAAAACCGGATAACGAGGCGTTATTATCAAAACAAAAAACCGGATAAAACCGTTTTTTTCAGCCGGTTTTAACCGGTTTTCGGAAAACCAGTTAAAACCGGATGGTAACGTGAAACGCCTCCGAATCATTGAACATAACCGCATGTTTGGGTCTAAAACGTGCTTTCTATAAGTGGATTTCGAGCCAAAACCACAGCACACGGGGTGACGTGATTTCAAGGTGTAAAAACATTGTTGTGAAGAAGACATTGCTGGTTCACAGGTACTATACTCGTATACCTCCCCCCAAGACTATCCAGCACTGAACAGCGGTCAGCGGTTCGCATGTTGGGTTTCCAAGAGCCGGTTTAAACCGAGTTTTTTTAACGGTGCCCACCTCTAAAACCACGACCCACCGCCCACAACATAGCAATCCTATTGAACGATAAAAATGGATAGAAAAAATGAGTGCCTCGTTTCCTAAAGAAAGCTATTAATAGATGTCAATTGTATCACCCCCTTATTACTATCTTACAGTCTACTTCTGACGACGATTGACGTACAGCAATACACTGTAGTCTATATACGTATCATATTGTAAGCTATTAATACTACGCGTATACATATACCTTGTGGGCTTCGGAAGCTTTCCTTGGCACATATATCTTCGTAGGTGACAGTCACTCTCAGCCTTCAATTGCCGAAGGAGAAGTTCCTGGTTCCTTTGCTTTCTTCCTTCTTCGCGATTACTTGCTTCCTGTCTTTGTTTTCTATGCCTTGCAGATCAGCGTATTCGAAGGGATTTCCTGCGCGCGGTCTAACCCCTACACTAAAATCAAGTAAACATATCAACACTAATTGCAAGACAACAATTTCCACACAAAATTCAATATTTTTTTTTCTCGGACTAAAATGAAGTTTGTTTTTCAAAGAGTCCAAAAAAGTGAAAATATATTATACAGATATATGTCGTACGTGAAAGTTTTGTATACCTTGGTATAACACTATACTGCTGTGTGTATACTATTATAGGTACTGGTGGTGGTTTTATTCGGTAGATAATCAGTGAAGAAGTTGTCCCGTGCTACCGGTTTTCCAGTTTTATCCGGTTTTCGGTTAACCGGTTTAAACCGGCGAAACAAAACGTTTTTTTTTCAAAAACCGACTACTCGTACACGCCTGCTGGGTTTCCAAAAACCGGTTTAAACCGTTTTTTTTTAACGGTGCCCACCTCTAGTTACGACTAGGAAGGAGAGAGGAAGGAAGGGCGAAGATAATCAATGGGATGGATGGGAAAAAAAAACAAAAATGTCCCATGTCCCCATTCATTCCGCATCCCATGATGAAATCACGAACCCTTTACTCACACGACTTTCGCGTCTATGAGCTATAACGCTATAACCCTCTATAACAAGGTTGGAGGGTCAAAGCCCATAGTTTCGCGTCAATCGTCGAGCCGACAGCGCACGCGCACACAGCAGTTATTAGGAGTCTTCCCTCTGTTCATCTTGCATTTTTTTGTGTTTTTGTTTTTTTATTTTGTCTGTCAAATCTACTGCGACACAATTTATTTTTATTTTTTATTTTTGCACTTTTCCCCCCCGTATTTATCTCTCTTTCAACGTACCTGGATTGCTAGCATAATGTAGGTCACGCCTGTCGCACAAGGCGATGATTGCATCAAGATCGTGAGTTCGAGCCCCCCCTGAGTGCATGCTCCTGGGGACTTTTTCTCGCAAAAAAATGTCTTGACTAGCAGAAAGCGCGAGAGCGTGAGTTAGCAAAATTCGATGAAGATCGACGAGCGTTGGGAAGGCTGAACCCTTTGCGCGATAAAAATCAAGGCAAGAACCGTAGTGGGGGAGGAGGGAGAGTAGCCTACTTTGTGACCCCGGATCTGAGTTACGACCAGGGAGGGAGAAAGACAGAAGTGAAAAGATGATATAAATGGGATGGGAAAAAAAAACTGCTTGCTGCATTACAGCGCCCGGTACGTATCGTATTTCTGTTTTATGTGTCGTGGTTGTGTGACCACATAACTTGTATATTTCTACTGATAGGATGCAGCATCGGCACGGACACTGGGCGTGCTGGATGTCGACGGGTACCCTGTAGGGATTATTCGGTGCAATCCGGCTGTCTGGGCGATGTTCGGGGTAAACATAACTTTTGTGCAAGCCGTTGGGGGGAAGAAGCACCCGTGCAATAAACATAACGTGCTGCTGTTGTACGTTATGTGTACGTAACGAAATAAATAGACTTGCCGCCTTTGTACTACCGGTCGCCCCGGTGGGCTAGCAGGTAACCACGAAGCCTGTTAAAAGTCAAGAACGTGAGTTCGAGCCCCCCCGAGTGCATGCTTGTAGGGACTTTTTCTCGCTAAAAATATTTATATATATATCTTGAATAGCGGAAAGCGCGAGAGCGTGAGTTGGCAAAGTTCGATGAAAATCGACGAGCGTTGGGAAGGCTGAGCCCTTTGCGCGATAAAAATCAAGGCAAGAACCGTAGTTGGGGAGGAGGGAGAGGAGCCTACTTTGTGACCCCGGATCTGAGTTACGACTATTAATAGGGAGGGAGAAACACAGAAGTGCGAAGATAATAAATGGGATGGACAAAAAAAATATGTAAAATTAACATCGTCCTGTTGACCCTGGTACCTGGTAAAATATCACACCGGAGGAAGTCACCGAATTACCGGTCCCCCTATAGTGCCGTTATATACTCCAGCCAACAATACCGGCATTATATGTACGCGCGATCGAAGTATCACACTCAACTATTAATAGCAAAGATGATCGAAGTATCACACTCAACTATTAATAGCAAATATGAGTTCGACGAAATGTTCGATGTCACAGCTGTTGTTTAAAAAATATATATATATATATACGCGCGATCGCAGTATCACATTCAGCTTGCAGAGACGAGTTTCGGCGAAACCCTCGATCTCATCACAGACGTTTTGTGTTTGTTTCTTTTTAGTAAACATCTGTGTACGTAGCGGCAACCGGCACTACTCCGTACACTGGCGACACTGGACAATGCCATCTGTGCCAAGCGAAATCACAGGCACTATATAGTAGCGGGCAACCGGCACTATAGAGGGGCCACTATTTACGGGGGGCCATGGCCGGTCGCCCCGGTGGGCTAGCAGGTATCCACGAAGCCTGTAAGCGTCAAGAAAGCGAGTTCGAGCCCCGCCGAGTGCATGCTCTTGGGCACTTTTTCTCGCAAAAAATATCTTGACTCGCAGAAAGCGCGAGAGCGTGAGTTAGCAAAATTCGATGAAAGTCGACGAGCGTTGGGAAGGCTGAACCCTCTGCGCGATAAAAATCAAGGCAAGAACCGTAGTGGGGGAGGAGGGAGAAGAGCCTACTTTGTGACCCCGGATCTGAGTTACGACTAGGGAGAGAGAGACGGAAGTGCGAAGATAATAAATGGGATGGAAAAAAAATATATAAAAAAAATAGTAAATAGGACCAAATATTGTGAGTAAAAATAGGTAAATGTATTGGTTTTTGTATTTACCGTAGATCCTATTTACTACGGTCACCCGTAAGACTGCATGCTTTGCATGCAGTACGTCGGCGTCCCCGGTGGAATGACAGGTGAATATCGTCCCAGTTTGAGTCAAGGTCGTGGGTTCGAGCCCCCGAGTGCATGCTCGTAGGGACCTTTTCTCGCAAAAAATATCTTGAATAGCGGAAAGCGCGAGAGCGTGAGTTGGTAAAGTTCGATGAAAATCGACTAGAGTTGGGAATGCTGAACCCTCTGCGCGATGAAATAAAGTAAAGGCAAGAAACCGTAGTGGGGAGGAGGGAGAAGAGCCTGCTTTGTGTACCCCGGATCTGAGTTACGACTATGGAGGGAGAGGGACAGAAGTGCGAAGATAATAAAGGGGATGAAAAAAAAAGAAGAAGCAATGCAGCATATACCGTATATCACCCTGGGTGATAAAATAACACACCCCCTTCGACAAATTTATAAGCTGATTTTCTCGAAAAACGGGGGAAAGAGTGCAACCAAAAACGTTGAGCGATGCATGCACGCATCGATGGAAAGGTCCCGGACCACATATATGTTTCCAACTCCACCCTTCCTTCTCGCTGTGTTTTGCTGCAGTAGAGTTTACCACTATGTCTATATATAAGCACCGTTTGTATATTAATATGCTATCAAAATGGTGCTTGTGATTCGGGACAGAGTCGTACAAGTTTTTCGATATTTGGTCTGATTGGCTAAGGCTCGGGGTGGGGGCTGGTCTGATTGACGTAGGGTCAGGGTAAGGGTTGATCTGATTGGCTTAGGGTGTAGGGTATTGGCTTAGGGTCGGGGTTAGGGCTGGTCTGATTGGCTAAGGCTCGGGGTATGGGCTGGTCTGATTGACGTAGGGTCAGGGTAAGGGTTGATCTGATTGGCTTAGGGTGTAGGGTATTGGCTTAGGGTCAGGGTTAGGGCTGGTCTGATTGGCTTAGGGCTTAGGATTAGGGTTGGTCTGATTGGCTTCGGGTCAGGGTACGGGTTGGTCGGATTGGATTAGAGTCAGGGTTATGATTGGCTTAGTGTTTAGGGTTAGGGCTGGTCTGATTGGCTTAGGGTCAGGGTTAGGGTCAGGGTTAGGGCTGGTCTAGTTGGCTTAGGGTTAGGGTTAGGGTCAGGGTCAGGGCTGGTCTGATTAGCTTAGGGTTTAGGGTTAGGGTTGATCTGATTGGCTCAGGATCAGGGTGAGGGTTGGTCTGATTGGCTTAGGGTCAGGGTAAGGGTTAGTTATAGTCGTCTCGTACACAGCAGTGTGTATCAACCATCTTCTCGAATAAGTGGCAAAAACTCGTGTGCTGTGCCGCTGTGCCCCCCCCTTGTTCAGAAGAGGTACATCCGGCTCGCTCGGCAAATCGTCCTAGGGGCGGTGTTATCTTGAATACAGTGTACGTTACTCTTGACGATGTTGTACACCATATATATACGAGTCGACGAAGGAAAGAAAGGGCTGGAGTCTTCTCGCGATAAAAGTTCAAGCCAGGCACCGCCTTAGTGGGGAGGAGGGAGGAACGCCTACTTTGTGGCCCCCTACTTTGTGACCCCGGATCTGAGTTACGACGTAATAGGAAGGAGAGAGAAATCAAGGGCGAAGACAATAAATGGGATGGAAAAAAGAAAACAAAACAAAAAACATCGTATATATATAAAACACCATATAATTTAGCAGCGGCATTCTTTTAGTTACAGCTGTAGTATAAGTGCTATCGGTTTTGGCAGATCATTTGCGGGGAAGGGGTGGTGTGTGTGTGTTCTTCACATTAAACCGTATTTTCTACCCGTCGACATCCAGCACACCCAGTGTCCGTGCCGCTTCATCCTAGAGAGATAACCAGTTATGTGGTGGATGAAACCAATTAATTAATTACTTGAACTATTAATAGTGTGGATTCATTAAATCTGGCGCAAGAGGGACATGATATATAACCCGAGGCACGCGCGATCGACGTATAAATGTATCACAAAACAAGAAGCTCGCAAAAAGATGAGTTTCGACGACAACTAGTAGTCTCGATCTCAAAGCATCCATTCAATGAAGCAATGAAGTGGGGGGTGTACGCACGGAGTGCGGTGGCGGCATTGCATTGTCTACGTTGTTTCCTTTACGTATATACACCGTAGTGGGGGAGGAGGGAGAGGAGCCTACTTTGTGACCCCGGATCTAGTCACGACTACGTAGGGAGGGAGAGAGACAGAAGTGCGAAGAAAATCAATGGGATGGAAAAAAAATAATATATATATATATATATATGCGAATACGAGGACTTGCAATATTCCCCTTCGGATTTATGGTTGACTCGATATCCCGAGGGTGTCGCAAGCTGAAAAGGGAGTGTGTGTGTGTGTTCTTCACATTAAACCTTCCTTTCTACCCGTCGACATCCAGCACACCCAGTGTCCGTGCCGATTCTTCGTCCTAAAAGTACACAGCAGGCGTTCGTTCCTCGTGTATATGTACCAGCTACCGTATATGACAGTGTATATCACACCCCCTGGGGTGAATTTCAAAGGGAACTTTCTCCATAACCAGGGGGGCACAGACAACGAAAAAGACGGCTTTCGGAGCATCTCGTCGACATCTTTCCATAGACGGGTCGCTCGGGGTTAGCGCTCGACCGGTCGGCGAGCAAATGAGCGTTGAAACTCGTCCGAGGGGGTGTGGTATACAGTGTCATGTACGGTAGCTACCGATACGTAGCCACCGGGCAAGAACGAACAGCATGAAAAAAAAATGTCTTGAAAGCTAAAGAAAAAAAGAAGTGTACCAAGCCACCCGGGAAGTAACCGGGAAAGTAACACCGACCAGCCCAAACGAGTTTATGGTTAGTTATGTACATATACTGCATATATTTATATATTTGTTTTCTCTTTTGTTTTCTGTCCCGCAGTCTTGTGACCACAGTTTAGAGCTTGTACATGTACATTGTACATATCATATTATACGTAGTATACGTGTGTATGTTATTCACATTACACCGTTCTTTCTACCCGTCGAAACCCAGCACACCCAGTGTCCGTGCCGATTTGGATTATTCATCCTACCTGTGGAGAGATACCAGTTCTGTGGTAGTACCAGCTCGGTAGTACATTACCTGGTAGTACATACAGCAGCATGTATGAATATAATATCTGTCTACAGGAGGACGAATCAGCACATACATCGACACCCTGGACATGTTCATATCATATGCTGTTGGTACTCGTACATAGGTACGGGTAGAAAGGACGGTTTAATGTCAAGAACACACAGGTGAATATGTACACATAACATACCGGTATGTAGAACACCTTGCTGCATGTACTTCGTATGGGGTATGACCCTACATTTGGGGTCATACCCCAAAAGGCATGTACTAAATGTTGTCATGTACTTGATATGTAGGTGTAACGTAACGGTAGTAGTAACTATTAATAGAAATATCATAACACACACCATCTGCTGCATGTACTAAAATGTTGTACTGCTGTATCGATACAACGTAACAGGAACAACAAGCAAGAGCACGTAGCACGCAACAACTAAAAAAAGTTGCCTTTTTTCGTTCTCTGCCTTCCATTGAAGCCTGCTTGCTGCTGCTGCTGCTTCTTCTTCTCTTTGTTGGAGTCGGAGTACCGGGTACATACATATATTATACCAGATGTACACCAGATAATACAATCAATTTGATAATTTTCATGATGGCAATTCATTTGATGATGTGATTCTTGATTCTTGGTTTTACCTCTCATGGATGCAAATGGACGATGCTGTGGGAAAGCCGAACTCTTCGAACGCACGATAATAACGCAAAAACCGCACAACAAGGCACGAAATTGTATGACACGATAGAGACGGCGCCCAATAAGGGGGACCATAGTAAACAGGACTTATGGTAAACACAAAGAATGTACGTATTATATATATCCCTATTTTTACTAACGATATTTGGTCCTATTTATTTACTACGCATGGTCCCCCGTTATATTAATACCTGCTGTGACCCATATATACCAGGTACACGATATCAGGTATATATGGGTTATGGCAGTAGTAGTCCAATATGTTAGACTGCTGTCACGCGATATATATGTATTATACCAGGGCATTAATTAGGAGTCCAATATGTTAGACTGCTGTCACGTGATATACATGTATTATATCAGGGCATTAATTAGGAGTCCAATATGTTAGACTGCTGTCACGTGATATGTAGTATATAACAGGGCATTAATTAGGTGTTGCGCTGTTGCGCTGGCGCAACATTTGGTCAAAATTACCGTTTTGCACAACAGTCGCCGCGAGGCTGGTTGCGCGCAGCGCAACACGTGTTTTTGGGCGCGCAACATTTTCGCCGCAGGCAAATGTTTTTGTTGCGCGTTTTGGGTCTTTTTTTCTTGGTACGAGTAAGTAGTCGTAATTGAACATCTTTTAGGCCCCTTGTCCTATTCGCCATAGTCGAAAACAAAAATTAGGCACCTTTCGCTATGTATTCGCCGTACGTAGCCAAAAATAAATTAAAAGGCTTTTTACTTAATTTTGAGGCGTACAATCGCGCAGAGATCGCAATTTTCGCAACACGCGCCACAGGCGTGTTGCGCGCAACAGACGCCGAACCACTAATTAAGGCCCTGGGTATATACCATATACCACAGCTCGTTCGGCACCGTCCCCTTGCGTGCTGGTACTGCCTTGCGCACTATTTCGTGCCTACTTGTTTGTTTTCTCCTATCGAGATGCCTGATTTTTTGTTATATACTACTACTGTATGGTCCCTCGTCATTTTAATACCTGCTGTGACCTATACAAGATACCAGGTATATATGGGCTATGGTAGTAGTCCAGCATGTTAGACTGCTGCCATACGATATGTATATACGTATACACCATATACCACAGCTCGTTCAGTCAGTACCGTTCCCTTGCGTGCTGGTACTGCCTTGCGCACTATTTCGTGCCTACTTATTTGTTTTCTCCCATTAAGATGCCTGATTTTTCGTTATGATACAGCCTGTTTTGTGATCACGGACAGAAGTTCAGGGAAATGAGCCCAAACGTGAGAACATCAGCATCATTATATATCATATATACACATCTATGTAATCTACCAGGTATTACTTATTATCGTATACTCGTACGAGTTGAGCTTCGTATATATGTACGAAGAAAGTAAAAGAGATGGGGGGAAAAAAAGAACCAAGTCTGTGACCACAGAAGGAGACCTTGATGATACTTGAAATCTTGAAATGCAGAATACATGAATGCATCTAATCGAAGCAGATGTCACTGGTCGTGACGGATTAGATTGGATTTGATTGGATGGATGGATGTTGTGGAAGGGAGAGAATATTGGTTCAATTTGAAGACACCACACACAAAGTACAAGGTAAGTGGAATACGAATACGGGGGGCCGTAGTAAATAGAACCTACGACAATAAACACAAAAACCTTGTACGTTTACATTTCCCTATTTTTACAAACAATATTTGGTCCTATTTCCTATGGTCTCCTGTAACAATACTGCCGTAGACCCACGCCCGCAGAGAGCGCAGACATTGGGTTGGACTCTTACGTTACGAGTGGATTTCGTAATACAGCACAGGACGCCTGATAAGAAACAAGAAAGCTAGATTTCTTATTCGAGAACGGGTGCGCTCTACACGACCTCCAGCATAAACGACTCCTGAAGTTATCGTGTCTACGATATTACGGGAGACAATATATAAGTAAATAGGACCAATTATTGTTACGAACTAATAGTAAAAATAGGCATTTATATAGTTTTTTTGTCTGTACCGTTGGTCCTGTTTACTATGGTCCTCCGTAATATACAATCTCAGCCTGCCTTTCTTATTGCTCGTTTTCTTACTATAATACGGAGGACCATAGTAAATAGGACCTACGGCACACACAAAAACCTATACTCGTATATTTAACTATTTTTACTAACAATATTAATATTTGGTCCTATTTACTATGGTCCCCAAAAACCTATATATTTACCTATTTTTACTATAATAACAGTATTTGGTCCTATGTACTATGGCCCCCCGTAATAGATGTCCTGTACTGTACCTATTGATACGTTACCCGTTTGGGGGCTTCAGGGGGCGTACATATGTCGAAACCATGCTGCCTGTGTGTGTGTGTTCTTCACATTAAACCTTCCCTTCTACCCGTCGACATCCAGCACACCCAGTGTCCGTGCCGATTCCTGTGCCCATGTCGTAAACGCATACCAGATATGCGACTCGCCAGATATGCGACTCGCAGTTGCTTTTAATAGCATGAATAGTGCGGTCATCAAGCTACACATGTGATACACACCTCCGCTATCCTATTACAGGAGACCATAGTAAATAAGACCAATTATTGTGAGTGAACACAAGTCATATAGAGAGGTTTTTGAGTGTACCGCAGGTTCTATTTACTATGGTCCTCCGTAAAAAGAGATAGAACAGATGATGGCCACTCTTATGGGGGTACGAGTATAACTTACATATTTTCTGTGTATAGTCAAATCATACCCCATAAGTGGCCACAGCAGTAGGCGGCGGAACAGGAAGGGGATAAGATTACTAGCAAAAACAATATACATACATACATATATGCAAACAACGTGATGAGCGCCGCCCGCCCAAGAAAGTGCTGAAATCTTCTCGCGATAAACATGCAAGGAACGTACCGTAGACCGTAGTGGGGAGGGGGCAGAAGAGCCTACTTAGTGACCCCGAACCAGAGTAACGGCTAAAGAGGGAGAGAGAAAAGTAGGGCGAAAATAATCAATGGGATGGAGAAAAAAGAAAAAGAAGAAAAAAAAAACCTGTTGGAGGTGTCTTCCATTTTCAAGAGTATACATATAATATTATATAATACATATAAACATAGGAACGGTGCTCCAGCTCGAAAGGGATGCGTGGTCAATGGTCAAATGCGTCGTATAGCAAAGCAACGAATTTGAGTACGGCCCCACCCCCCCCCCCCGCCATGATGCAGCAGTGGCCGATGCTATAATCGCCAGTTTTTTTTTTTTTGTCAATTTTGGGTTTTTCCGTCTGAAGCCCCTTCAGAGTTGCACTCCCGTTTCGGAGAAAAATCACCTGGAAATAGAACAGGATTTACGTTTCTGCGAAGTGCGGTACTAAAAGGGGGGTACATTGTGCTGGATGTCGACGGGTAGAAAGGAAGGTTTAAGTGAAGAACACACACACACACATTAATATTTTCACAAGCAGTCTGCCTCACACAACACAGCAGCAGTCTGTGACCACAAAATTAGTATATCTCTATATATTATAGGGTGAGGAATCAGGAATCAGGGCGGACTCTGGGCTTACTGATGTGTGTGTGTGTTCTTCACATTAAACCGTTCGTTCTATGATACATATACCCGTCGACATCCAGCACACCCAGTGTCCGTGCCGATTATTCATACTACGAGAGATATACGTACACGTTATGTGGCCACAAAACCACGGGACAGAGATACTTCAGCAGTAGTAGTATAGGTTGCAATGCAACAAGCAGGGCAGACAATAGTGCAATGACATATACGAGGTATACGACAGGCACGACCTACCCTGTTAGCAATCCAGATGCGTGAAAGAGATACACAAAAAAACGAAAGAAAAGAAGAAAAAATGCGATAAAGAAAAACAAGCAAACAAACAAATGAACAAACAAAATAAACAAACAAGCAAATAAATACACGAACAAACGGACAAACGAACAAACAAACTATAAAAAAAAGGGTCGTGCGCTCCCCGAAAATGTGAATGACGGACACTATAAAATAAAAATAAAAAACTATACGATCGTAACGTGAACAGAGGAAGACTGAGAACGAAAGCAAAGGGCAGGCAACCAAAGCACAACACGTTGGGTACCTGTACCTATATATATATAGAAACAACGGTTTAATGTGAAGACAACACACGCATATATTCGTATATATCATTAAACGTTTTATAAGGCCACACATCTCGATGGTTCGGATGCCTTTTTCCGGAGGGTCCCATTTTATTGTTTGGGGACCCAGATACCGGCGTATCGTATATATTATATATCGCACTTAACGGCGCGCCCTATGTACAGGAGGGCCCGGCACATAACTTTGTGCAGGGCGTGTGTGGTCGATTTCAACTTTACACGTCGGCCAAGACCAACCCGACCCCTGACCCACCCCTAACGCTAACCCTAACCCCTGCCCTTTGAGAGGCTCGAAGTCGGCACGGGCAGTCAAGCGGCTCCGCCGTGTGTTTTGGAGGTGTATTCCCAGAAAAATCTCCGGGCGGCGGAAAGACCAGCCTCGACCAATAAGACCCGCGTCCTGCACAAGATTTTGTGCCGGACCCTCCTTCCTGCACATATAGGGTGAGTCGCATTTAACATAAGACATCCCCTGGGATGAATTTCCGCGACGATGGTGGTTTTGAACAGATCTTGACGAGATGTCTCCACATAGTAGACGCATGTATATCTTGGCGTTTGCGCATATATATTACATCATATACGTCCGACGGGGGGGGGAGGGTGTTACTTGCATCTTGACCACATCGGACGGATGCAATGTTATCTCCGTTTTGTCTCTAAAACCAGGATGAAACGTTCAATATATTCAAGTCCAGAATCGTATACCAGTACCAGGTAGCATATATACCTGGTGGTACATGCCGGTTTGTGTGTGTTATTTACATTACTGGTATACGGGTACGGCGGTATACATAGCGACAAAAACAGACAAGGATGTTATACGAGGTTAGAAGTGTTGCCTTGTTAACCGTCCTGTAGTCGATGGTCGCAAGCTCGTATAATACCTTGCACGTACCTACCGTATGAAATATGTATATATAATCACACCCTGGACAATAGACAGTAGTCTAATTGTCTATTAATAGTTTCCTATTACAATTGACCGTCTATTGTGGTCCTCAATTCCAATGAGTTGAAACGCATCGAGCTCTATCGTACAGACAAACTATTTTAATAGAAACTCACCAGGCCCTATTGTCCATTCAATTTCTATTAATATACAACCAGCTACGTCAATGGTCGAAGCAATTGGCATTAATAGTTGCCTACAATACTCAACTGTTGAACCCGGAGTCTATTGCAATTTACTATCCCATTCTAATGTAACGCTAATAGCCTATTGCAGCATATTGTCGGTGAGAATTGCCCCCTCAATTTCATTTAATTAACATCCTTTTAAATCAATTGTGCTGGCAATTTCATTTAAACAACACCCTTATAAAGCAACTGCTGTGCTGGCAATTACATTTAATTGGCATCGTTCTAAATCAAGTGCGCGGGCAATTGCATTTAATTGACACCCTTCTAAATCAATTGGCCTGGCAATT
This sequence comes from Saccharina japonica, assembly GCA_008828725.1. Taxonomy (NCBI): domain Eukaryota; class Phaeophyceae; order Laminariales; family Laminariaceae; genus Saccharina; species Saccharina japonica. Next base: position 795,404 of record MEHQ01002721.1, read on the forward strand.
ACATTCTTGTAAATCAATTATCCTGACAATTCCATTCAATAGACATATACTTCTAAACCAATTGTGCTGGCAACTCCATTTAATTGGCATCCTTCTAAATTAATTGCGCGGACAATTCCATTTAATAGGCATCTTTCGAAATAATTGTCATGTCTATTTCATTCATTTGACAGACCGGTCAATTGATTCCGGACGCTGCAATTGGAATTTGACACATCAATGGATGCATGAGAATGTCATTTCTCGAAGTTGCAAAAGCAAGCGATTCATCAGGCTGTCTAGCGATTGGAATTGCCTGGCCAATTGATTAATGAGGCAGTCTACTAATTGGAATTGACTAGACTGGAATTGACCAGACAACATATTTCGGACGATGCCCATTAAATTAAATATCTCGGACAAAACATTTGGCGGCGGATTACATTCCGCTTCTGCTTAAGCCTTGGACAATTGACATCGCAATATACAATTGCGCTACAACAGACCCACCGAAAAGTCTATCAATTGAAATGAGGCGGAAAATCGATTCCTAGCATAGTATTGCAATTGGAATTGCAAAGACAACATGTTGTAGTCCGCCTACTAATTGGAATTGCGTAGGCAATTGTTTCAGAGCTCTGTTAATTAACTGGAATTGTCTCCTGCAACTTTTTCGCTCCGGAGACTCCAATACCCTATTGCTTCTTCAATAGGATATGGGATCTACCTACAATGGACTATTGTTTTTGCAGTAGATCTTCCGGAAGTCCATTTAAATGCAATTGGTCGAGATATTGCTTTCGTGGTGCATCTATTAATATGAATGGTTCGGCCAATAGGTTTTGTGTCCTACCCATCCAATATATATTGTTTCAGCAATTATTTTCTGGTCTTGTCTACTAATTGGAATAGTTCAATCAAACCGTTTCTTCTTTGACCTTCCAATTGTAATTGTTTCAATAAAGTAATTTGTTCTTGTCCATTAATAGGAATGGTTGGATCAATAGGTTTCTGCCCTGACCTTCCAATTGAAATTGTTTCAACAATTAGTTTAAGGTATTGCCTATCAATAGGAGTGGTTTGGTCAATAGGTTTCTGTCCTGACCTTCCACATTATTTTTTTGGTTGGTTCAATAGAGTTCGTCCTGATCGTCCAATTGTTGGTGTTCGGTCAATTGTTTCTGACCTCGACAATTTCACTTAATAGACCGTACTCGAAATGCTTTGGTTGGACAATTTCAATTGATAGACAGCACTTGAAACAAATTGGCTGGACAGTTCCTACTAATAGATCTCACTCGAAAAACTTGGACTGGGCACTTCCAATTCATAGGCATCACTCGAAATCATTTACAGTAGTTGGACAATTGCTTTTAATTGACATCCTGCTAAATCAATTGTCTCGGCAATTCCAATTAATAGACAGCACTCGAGATCAATTGTAGGCACAATTCCAATTAGTAGACAGCACGCATAATCAGTAGCCCAGACAATTTCAAATAGTATACTTCAATCGAAATCATTTGGTTGAGCAAATCCAATTAATAGACAGCACCCGAAATCAATTGTAGCCACAATAGACTATTGCAATACGAATGGTCCAAAGATTAAGATTTGCCCAGGCAATTCCAATTAATTGACAGCACCCAAAATCACTTGTCTGGATGGCCCAAATAATTGTCCAGGCAATTCCAATTAATTGACAGCACCCAAAAAGAATTGTCCGGACAATTCCAATTAGTAGACAGCATCCAAAATGAAGTACTCGGACAATTCCAATGAATATACTTCAATCGAAATCATTTGGTTGGGCAATTCCAATTAACAGGCAACATACAAAATAATTACAGAAACAATACGAAGTAGACTATTGAAATAGGAATTGTCCAGGGTGACCATATATTAGAAAAATTAAAAAACAACAGCTGTGAGATACGAGGATTTCGTCGAAACTCATATTTGCTAGCTGAGTGTAAGTGGTCATATATATAGTACCAGTATAATGTAGCGCGCGTTGTGGTGCAACTCATTGTGTTGAAGTTCGGGTATGTATACCGGCATACCCCATTTATAAATACCAAAAGGTACGAGCACATACATTACTCGTAAATATTACGGGGGGTCATACATATATAGTGTGTTTATGTTCTTCACATTAAACGGGCCTTTCTACCCGTCGACATCCAGCAAGCACACCCAATGCTCGTGCCGATTCTTCATCCTAGAGAGATCGTACCACAAGTTCTTCTATCGTCACAAAACTACGACACACAGATATATAGCAATCAGGACCAAATACGCTTGTTATGGGGGACCGGTGTGTGTGTGTGTTCTTCACATTAAACCTTCCTTTCTACCCGTCGACATCCAGCACACCCAGTGTCCGTGCCGATTCTTAATCCTAAAAGGTACCAGTTCTCTGGTCACAAAACTACGACACAGCAGAGATACTACGCTCAGAGCAGTAAGCAGAGCAGACAATGCAATTCCATATACGACAGGCAAGACCTACCCTGCTAGCAATCCAGGTGCATGCAAGAGAAAAAAAGAGAAAAAAAAAGAAAAAGTAAATAGGTCCAAATATGGTATAGTATTAATAGTAAAAATAGGGAAGTCCTCCGGAATAGTAAACACTGCGACTCACAGATAGTAATCAGAACCAAATACGATTAGTATAAATACTTTAATATATAGGTTTTTGTGTACGTGATGGGTCCTGATTACTCTGGTCCCTCGTAATACTGGGTCCTGTACTTCCACATCTCAGACACAGATAATCAGTCGATTCCCACACTGCATCTAGATCTTCCAGAAGGCGGACATATCCCTATACTGATGATTTTGCTCGTCGTGTTGCCGGGTGGGAGCCCGTATATATTATATATATAAAAATGAAAAACAACAGCTGTGAGATTCGAGGATTTCGTCGAAACTCATCTTTGCTTGCAAGCTGAGTGTGAGTTGTGTGTGTTGTCTTCACATTAAACCCGTTCTTTCTACTCAACCACATCAGTGCACTCAGTGCCTGTCCTGATTCCTAATCCTAGAGAGATACAAATTCTGTGGTCACAGACTGTGAAACAGAGAAAAACCAAACAAAATAAACGCAAATGAATGGGTAAAGCAAGTGAGATGCTAAAGTACCGGGTACGAGAACACAACGACACGAGCCGAACAAAAAAAAAAGCACAAAAAGACAACAAAAAAAGTGTGATACTTATATATACTGGTATGGTGTGTACTTAAGGGTTTCATAAATATGTCCTCATGCAGGATGCACATATTATATACATACGAAGTACATCCTGTATATGAGAACAAACTCGGAGGCTGCAAAATGTAACCTGCACGATCTGGCATAAACATTTCATGGGTTGGACTCCACTACACAGATCCTGCACATCCTCTCAAAACGGCAAGTTAGGATATAGATATATCTAGATCATGTACGAAGTATCTGTAGATGATCTGTATATAGATATGTGCGAGGTTTGGGCTCTTCAAACTCGTACACCCTTTTCCGCGTCCCATTTTATCAGCTTCGTCCTTTTTTCTAGGCGTCACATAATACCCCCCCCCCCCCCACGCCCCCCCCAATATAAATATATGATATATTTATAGGTTGGGTTGGCGTCGGTTGGCAACGACGCTGTAAAACACGCCACTCGCTGCGTGAGCTAGACAACCAGGGTGCCGTTTTTTTTTGTTATTTTTTTTTGGCGGTCACCAAAGCTGGCGGTCGAGTAGATCATTTGTGCGGGGTGGAGAACCTTTGTTCCGCACAAGGGGAATGGTCGTATCACGTAGTGTTAATATGGTAAGGCGTCCGCGAGGCAGTTACATAGTAAAACCCATTGCTGTCTCCGGAAGTGGCCACACCAGAAATTAAATTAACTCATTGAAGCTGTCGTCCATATGCAAGTCCGCCTCAGAGGCGGTTCTTAGCAGGATGCAGCTCACCCTCCATGCGACTCGCCCAATACCTCACGGCGTTTCGCGCTTGGTGCAAGCAATGTCTGCCTGGTTGGTGAAAACCCAACGCGCTCCGTCCCGGCATTGTAGGGATGCGAGGGTCTATGGTCATATGACTACGGCCGTGCACAACATGAGTACACCCCCCCCCCCCCCTGCTCCGTCTCGAAAGGGATGCGTGGTCAATGGTCAAATGACTAAGGCAAGCAACAAAGAGTACGCCCCCCCCCCCCACCACGGTACGTGCCTTTCATTTTTATCGCGAGAATCCCTTTCTTCCCTCGTCGCCACCTCGCGTCAAACTGCGCTCGGAGATTATCATTAATGCTGCACATTGTCGGATGGCAAAGATGACAGAAATTAATAGTAAACTACCTACCAGGTATGCTATTTTGCGAGGTATTTTCAGCTGGTTTCGTAAGGCCGACGCTGCAAGTATCGTCGCCTTTAACTCGACATGTATTCCCCCTCTAAAGTCGTGTTGACACAGAGACAGGTATTTTTTATGTACGAGCCAGGTATGTATTATATGTACTCGTAGGACAGACACCTTAGCAAGTAATTATACCCTCGGGGTAGAGAACAACTCATGGTGTTTTATAGGTATCGACCTCGCTGCTGCGTCTACAAAACTCTCAACAGTTTCCAGTACTATTGTATACTGTACTACAGTAATATAATTTAGATGTTTACACGAAGTATCACATGCGTTCGTATACATGTAACATGTATGAATACTATCGTAGCATCAGTTTGTGAGGTATCCCATCGTATCCTATGCGCATGCATGCATACGTGCATGCGCACACCGATCGACTTGAATGCCACAGCTTTCAAGATGAGACAGCGCCCTTCGCAAGCCCCTCCTCCTCTCAACGCCGATTTCGTCTTATTTCTTGTTATTATTTAGCTATAGTGTGGCCATCCACATACTACGTCAACATCAAACGCCTCAATCAACGTACTCTCTCCCTCAAGGATACAGCTCTAGGACACGGGATAACATGGGCAATAACCACCACAGGTACTGCACCAGTATACAGGGGTCCACCAGCGAAGGCGGTGGTGTGCCAGAGCATTATATGTATGACCGCCTTGTAGAGGGAAGCCGCACTATTCTTTCCAGGTTACGAGTGCAGTTCCCCAGTCGCGCCAAGCGATTTCGACCGCCTTGTATCGGGATACCGCCTTATTACTCAGACCGCCTCGATGGGGGACCCTTCCTGTATAATTCCAAGTCGATGTTCTCGACGACGCGGAGAGTCCAAACGCTGAGCGATGCTTCTATTAATCGATGGATGGGAAGAAGTCCACCAGAAAAATCCCAACTCTTCTAATGCAGTACACATCACCCCCCAAAATATGAACTCCCCCTTGAATTGGAGAAAATCGGCTCGGAAATCCGTCTCACAGGGGGGGGGGGGTGCGCTCTATATCTTGATTACGGCAGTATAGGGGGTGGAAAACTAAAACTGTACGTAGGTACAGACGGTGAGGGGGGGTGTGCTTGTGTACGTACGGTATATATACCGCCGTGTACAAATGTGTCGATGGGTGTATGTAGAAAGAACGAAGACCACACCCACACAATTTGTCTTGTTCATACATATTATACTGAGTATGTACGTACGTACAGGTACTCGTCAGAGATAATTAAGAATTTGAGACTGATATTTTTTTTGGGTGGGAAGAATGCGACCTCTTTGTACTGAAAATAGTCTGGAACACACCCACAGTCTTACATAAGAATCCCAGTCTGGCCAAAAATAAGAGACTATCGCGTACGAGTACGTACTGCTGTATACGAGTATATGCCAGATATATGCAGCCTGAACCATGAATATATATATATGATATATACATATATCCTGGCGCGCGCGTGTGTTAGTTATTTCTGTGCGCATCGACATCCAGCACGCCGAAGAGCGACCACGCGCTCCTTCCTATTCTTCGACCACCGCTGTGCCTACCCTGTGGTCACAAACTACGCGAGAAAGATAAGGGACTCGTACTCGTACAGCAGTACTCGTACAGGTAACCAGTATCATCTATATGTACCTTGGTACCTTGGTACGACGATATACATGTACCTCGTTCGTATACATCGAAAATAAGGCGAAGGAGATTAGAGATGAAATACTTCGTGAGTGGAACCAATGCAAGTGGGCTGGCAGGTAACCACGAAGCCTGTAAGCGTCAAGAAAGCGAGTTCGAGCCCCGCCGAGTGCATGCTCTTGGGCACTTTTTCTCGCAAAAAAATATATTGACTAGCAGAAAGCGCGAGAGCGTGAGTTAGCAAAATTCGATGAAAGTCGACGAGCGTTGGGAAGGCTGAACCCTCTGCGCGATAAAAATGAAGGCAAGAACCGTAGTGGGGGAGGAGGGAGAAGAGCCTACTTTGTGACCCCGGATCTGAGTTACGACTATTAATAGGGAGGGAGAAACACAGAAGTGCGAAGATAATAAATGGGATGGAAAAAAAAAAAAAAAATGAATGAATGACTGGTATTATGTGTGTGTTCTTCACATTAAACCGTATGCCAGGACAGGTAAAAAATACACCGTATACCCAAGGTATACCAGGAGTTTATACGTAGAGCAAAAGCAGGAACAATGTGATAAAAGTCGCGTATGCGATACGTACGTGAAATATGCCGCGTGGACGGTGGTGTCGGGTTTCCTGACGTTCGTTCGTTCGTTCGTTCGTTCGTTTTTTTTTTCTTTGTTCCATCCCATTTATTATATCTTCGCTCTGCTTCGCCCTTCCTTTCTCTCTCCTTCCTGGTCGTAACTCAGACCTGGGGTCACAAAGTAGGCTGCCCTCCCTCCTCCCCCACTACGGTTCGTGCCTTGCATTTTTATTGCGAGAAGACTTCAGCCCTTTCTTCCCTCCTCGTCGATCCTCACGTTCGTTGTTACGGTTAATAAATAACAAATAGTATACGTCTGGTACTTGGTACATTAATATCACATTTATTTTTTATGCGACGAACGAAAGGGAAAGACTTCGAAAAAAACTTTCGGAGTATCATCTCGCTTGTTCGTACCTTCACCTTTGGTATTCTATTATACACATACAATATGAAAATACTAGGTACACACAGGTACACTCTTTTGATCACAAGGAAAAAAACACAAACAAACAACGAAGAATGAAGCAAATAATGTTGTCCGGTGTTCGGTGCGACATCTATACTCGTATACCTGGTACATATTTTATTATATCATATGATATGAAGACGACGACGTAATATATCTTTTCTTTCGCTTCTATCTTTCGATCCATCCTCGTTCAGGAATCAAAAGACCAAACGCAACAAGGTCCCGGGCAGCAAATTACAATTTGCTGCTGCCGTGTGCGTTTCGGTGGCAGCCGGAGAGGTCGATTGCTGCGGCTCATCAGCACTCTGGAGAGAGATCTATCATATATGTATATACATACGAGTGGGTGGATTCATGAATTAAGCTCTACGACAGACACGTCTACTACTACTGCTGCTGCTGCTGCTGCTGGCTGTTTCTGATCCATAGATATAATATCTGATGCCAAAAAAAGCGCGAAAAATGCATGTCGTCTTGCGAGTAGGCGCGGGGTAATGGAATGAAAAAGCAGAAAAGCAGCCTGTATGTTCGTATAGACTTCACGTAGCCACAGGTAGACTCCGTAATGAAAACATTTTTACACTCTGCGAAAAAACGTACTATGTCCGGAAATGTAAGGACGGTTTCGTTTTTAATACTAATATCCAAACGGTCCTTATATTTTCGGACAGATTGTATATAGCAGGTATTATACGTATAATATGTACCTGGTATAGGTTTTCTTGTGTGGGTCGGGTTTCGTTTCTTTCGTCGAATTCTGTTGCTTTTTTTTTTCAATTTTTTATTTCCTTTTTATTTTTTCACGATGCATAATAATACGAAGCTCGTTGCCAATATATACGGCGTCGCCCGCAGTGCATACTGCTGCTGTTGCAGTGCAACTATTAATAGTGGTGCATACCTTGGTGCAGCTCGCCCCCTCGCAGCGTCGGTTCCTCACGTTCACCATTCCTGTCAGCCGATGCTCCGCGCAAAAGCGGACTCCCGACCCGTTGAACCTGTGCCGGAGGCATATTATAGAGTCAGCAGCCTGGCATGTTCTTGTTGCGTTTTGTTTGTTTGAACACAGGACCACGCAACAGGAAGGAAAGAACCAACGAGAATGCGTAAACATTTTTGGTCGATGTTTTTGATGAATTGTGAGAGTGGTTATGTATGCCACGTATTAATAAAGACAACAACCTGGTCGAGGGGGCAGCAGCAACATCAGCAGCAGCAGCAGCAGCAGCAGCAGCAGCAGCGTGGAGCCCCCCCCTCTGCCTGTTTTGCTTTGCAAAGCAGGAGTGCTGCTGCTGCTGCTGCTGCTGTTATGAATGTATGCGTATGGTCTCCAAGCAAGACACACCCAACAACATGCAAACAACGCGAAATTCAAAGAGTCTTCATGAATACAGTACGATACACTCATTCTCACCATGCACACTCAGGTCTTCAGGGTCGTTTGGTTTTGATTCAGTTCATGAACGATGAAAGTACCCGCGGGATGACAACGCAGCACCAACACCAACAACACCAACACCACCACCAACAGCACACACACACAGGCAACAACAAAACAGCACGCCCACAGCGGCAGTAGTAGTAGTAGCAGTAGTCACTCAGGACATGTTTCCGAACACCTGAAAGGCAACGACAACAACAACACAGCAGAAGTGCACACACACTTACGAGAACGCCGGCTGCTTGGGACAAGATGGGTGCTCGCAGCTCTTCCGCCTGGACGGCTTGATAGTAGTGCTTGCAGCAGCAGCAGCAGCGGCAGGAGCCCTTCCGTGGGAAGGAGGCTTGCCGTTGCTGGTGGTTTGTGCCGCCTTTCCGCGCATTCTCGACACCTTCGCTGACATGCTCGCAAAGCAAAGAGATGCTGGCCAGGTGGATAGCTAATTCTGTGTCTCCTCTCCAGTCTCCAGATAGATGCCCACCACAGCAGCACACCAGCAGCAGCAGCAGTAGTTATTTCCTTGCTTAGTATACCGTACTTCGTACGACAGACGAGCAGCAGCAGCAGCAGCTGCAGCTGCACAGCGACCGATCGAGCGCGTGGTGAGTGCGTCGTGAGCCGTACAACCGCACGCAACTGGCAGTCCCGGCTGGCCTCTACCCGTGTCTAGTAGTCAGGCCCGTCTTGCCTATCTCTCTCTCTCTCTCTCTCTCTCTCTCTCTCTCGTGCTTTGGCTCGCGGCGGCCGTTCTACAACACAACAGCAGTATATTGCAGAGGCTACGTATCGCGAAGCAGAGTCAAAATGTTCTCGTCCACGCGCTGCTCTGCAAAATACGTTTTCTACCACGTATAAATTTGTATACTGTTTTTAGTATACTTTCGATACGCGGGGAAGGAACGTCGGTTAAGCCGACTCAACTGATAATCATGGAACCAACTTAATAAAAAAACTGAGATTTTGTAGATTTTCCGGAGATTTGTTGTTTTGAAATTATCATTAATTGCCTGTTTTTCAGAGAGATTTCCGCCTGTTTCTCTAAAAATCACCTGAAAATCACGTTGTTTTCATCAGTACTGGTTCCGTCTTCTGACATTTCGTTGATGTTCGTTGGTTCCGTCTTCTAATTAATATAATGCAATACGAAATATCACAAAAATTCGTTGCTTGCTGTTCTTCGTATATACAAGCAGTAAGTGTATACAGCAGCAGTATACATATCATACCAATATGTACCTATAAATAAGTACCTTATTCATTTTAATATGTAATTAAAACGGTGTTTATATTCCGGGACATAGCGGCATGTAATTTGTATCATGTGTTGTATGTAATGTATGATACGTACGGTATATCATGACGAAAGATATCAGCTCAAAAGATATCGTCGTCGTTGTAGTTACGAACGTATGTTTATCATATAGGTGCAGGATCCTACCGCTATTTTTATACCGCACAGACCACAGAATGTGTACCGGTAACTCCCTACTATTTTTACGTATTATATGCAGGGTTAGGAATCACAGGACAGACACTGGGTGGATGATGATGATGTAGTTGGTATATACGGGTACGTAGAGAGAACGGGACGAAAGAACGGATTTAATGTGGAGACAACACACAAAGCAAGCGGTGCGTCAGCTTCTCGTCCAAATCACGGCGGCTGGCTGTGGTTCTACGAGTGAGTGTAAAGTTTTCGCGTTCCCATGACCGTTCCCATGACCCCCCCCCCCCCCCCCCCACATCTGCCTGTTTTGTGTCTATCTGTCTGTGTGTCTATTGTAGATTCGTAGATGCATAATATGCATCACCATCATCATCATTACAATCATCATGATGTAACAACAGCAGTTAGTTGTTGTTGTTGTTGTTGTTGTTGTTGTTGTTGTTGTTGTTGTTCTGTTACTATTTTACAGTAATATTGTTGGTGTTGCTTGTTAGAGGGGGGCGGGCGTGGTTGTAACGCGACAAAAAAAAATGCACCACATTCTGTCCACAGCAGTTCTACCCGTAAATACATGCAGAGGCATAGGTTGTTCGTGGTATGGTATTAAGCATACAAGATAATCAAGATATAAAATAGGTTGTTCGTGGTATGGGGGGGGTACAATTAATTAATTTAGCGAAAGAGGGAGAAGAATAATATGCACCACATTCTGTCCACAGTTCTACCCGTAAATACATGCAGAGGCATAGGTTATTCGTGGTATGGTATTAAGCATCCAAGATAATCAAGATATAAAATAGGTTGTTCGTGGTATGGGGGGGGTACAATTAATTAATTTAGCGAAAGAGGGAGAAGACTATAGAAGGAACGTTTGGTTGTTCGTATTAATGTACATAATGGTCTTTATATTTATTTCCGGACAGAATGGTAACAAACAATCAGTTTTTTTCTCGGTCGCCTAAACAGTATCCTGTTATTTTCCATCTGACAACAAATAAATGTATGTCGCTTGTTTCATTAATACCATCCACACATATATACACATTTTTAAAGGGAATCCAGCATCCAATGACTTCAGACATACTTAGACGTCCTTAATATGATTGTCATCCGCGGGCAGTAGCCTCCGGTGCCCCCCCGGGAGTCCTCCGGGAGCCCCTCCGCGAGTCGGGGCCCCCCGGGGCCCCCTACCTCCGGGGGGGGTGCAACACACGCCTGCCTTCCTCAGGAACCTCTTTGTTGCGTGCACACAGCAGGGCGCGCAAAATAGGCACGGGAGGGGGGGGGGGGCGTTTGATGCATGCATGCTGCCCTGGACCCTCACATGGTATGGTTTTTATTTTTACTCCAAGTAAGACTAGACTACCCCAAGTAAGAGTTGAGCACTACGCCACGGCAGTATATATTAGGTTTTCCATCGCCACACTTAAAATGAAGGTCTTCGGGTTATTTTTGGGGGGTTTTGTTTTTCTCTGTCTCACAGTCAGTATGTAACCTGCGCCCCGATCATGAGTTTTTCTCTAGGGGTAGGAATCCGGACCAGAGCTGGGCGCCGAGGCGGATATTCGGTTAATTATATACCGGAAACCGAGATCCGGTTTTCGTAACCGAAATCCGGATATTTCGAAACCGACTATTCGGTTATTGAAGAATAAGCGACCGGATAAAACCGGACCGGTTATTTCCGGTCGGTTATTGCGTCCCCTATCCCCTATACCCCATATAACACCTCCGTATCTGTATGGAAACCCCTGAACAGTAACACAATTAATAGACACATGAAGTGGTATGCAAACAAGAACACTATTACATTTCGTCAATAGTAATAAATAAGAAAATCAGGCTGAGATTTACTGTAGTATATAGTAGTGAACATAAGAAATCCGGGAGCGGTTTAGCGTATGGTACTTCTTAGATGACGTGGAAATGCCGGTAATTACCTGGTAAACGGTACTAAGATCGTGCTTGTAGTACGTGGGAGGCGTATCTTAGATGGAAACCGGGGGGTTTCCAAGGCGGGGCAACGCGAGCCTCAAGTCTTTCAGTCTGTCGTCGCACAAAAAGGAATGAAGCTAAAGCTGCTCTTATTCTATCTCTATAAGCAAACAACACACGTGAGCACCAACGGCGAGTACCGGGTCAATAGGCAAACCTGGCAACGGATATTCTGTGTCCCCAACCCTATCTTATAACAAGTGGCGTCGACGGTAGGACGAAATACACTCGAGTACCGCAAGGGCAGCGCCAACGGAAATGCTGAGTTTCTGTCCCGCTTGTCAGAGCCCGCCACGGAACACGACCGCAGTGGATCTACCAGCCTCACCCCCGCCGAAGACGGCGATACCTTCCTCATCCGGGTCTGCTGGCTCGCCACCCGTTCTTCACCAACCCCCGGTGTCGGCTTGGGTGGGCTGGTGCCCGGACTCGATAGCGCTGTTGTGGGTGGGCTACCTTTCACCTCTTCGGAGATTTTCGCGAGTTTCGCGCACACGGGCCACGTATGAGGATTGACGACCTTTCTTCTCCTTCGGGGAGATCCGTCGCTCGTGTATCTGCTTCCGTCGTCACCGTCGATGGCGGCCCTCTGGCTGTGGGTAATTTTCACCTACCGCCAACACCGCTTTCAGTTCTGTTTTTGCCGTACCCTCAGAGGGCGGCAATGGCTCTGCGGAAGCCCCCGCTGTCGTGACAACGGTCGTCCAGCATGCTCTCCTCTCCCGACGAGCACTTCACAGGGAGGAGATTCCGACGCTATCACAGACCCGGCCGCGTCCGCCCCTTGGGCGTCTGGAAACCCGGCACCTCTGACTGTTTTGCCGCCCTCGGGCCGCATCTCCACCCGGACGCGCCGAAGAACAGCCACTGCCACTGGCACTGCGCCGCCTGCTGTTGATCATGGCTTCGGGCCCGGCGGGGCCCCTCGACCATCATGCCCGGCGTGCTGTCACCCCGCCGCGAGTCCCTCGGTCGCGACCGCCTCCGGCCGTAGTTATGGCCCCTGCTCGTGCCGCCTCGCCTGTCCCGGCGGTACCCATCCGGTCGGACCGCGACCGCGGGGATTCCTCTTTTAAGACTTCCGAGGCCGACTGGCGTACCGTCCGTCACGGCGATCGACTTGGACGCCCTTGGCGAAACTGCCGAACTACGGTTCGGTGATTCCGCAGCGTGGTGCTTGCACGCTGACTGGGCGCGGGAGCAACAGGCCGAGCCCGCGTGCAGCGTCGCCAAACGCTCCATAATTCTTGGTCGGCCAGAAGCCTTGCCAGCCGACATTTGTTCATGCTTTCCCTCACACCAGCGCCCTTCCTTCTCGGAGGTTCAGGAGCTGGCTGGCGAAGGACAGCTGCACACCACCGACGACGGCATCGTGCTGTTCGTCCGACGGGCCGTCCCCGCCCTTAGCTCGTGATTCACCGCGCCCGGTGAGCCGCACGGCTTGTTTATTGAACAGCGAGCCTCTTCGCATATGCGTGCCGCTGCTCATGCGCCCCTGGGTCATGCAGGCTTGCCATCCCACAGCTTCCTGCCACCTGGGGACCGTTCGCACCCTGCGCATGCTCGAGCGTGTATACTGGTGGATCGGTATGAGCATCTGCACGAGGTGGTGGCTACGTCCACTGCTTGAAGTGCCAAGCACATGAAACCTGGCGGCTGAAGATCCTGTGGCCGGCCATATCGATGACCCTGCCGGAAGGGCCCGGCATCGCTGTCAGCGTCGATTACTTCGCTCCATTTCCGGTCACCCCCCGAGGAAACGCCTACACCTTGCTCTTCACTGATCGTTTCAGTGGCCGCCACGTTCGCAGTCACCGCAGCCGAGTTCGCCACTGAGGACACGGCTAACATTATCATCAGCCGGTATATTCCCCTTTGGGGATGCCCGTGCAGCATACTCTCGGTCAACGGCCTCCAGTTTTGCTCAAATATTTCACAAGCAGTCTATCGGCTTCTCGGGGTTCGGAAAATCGCCACCAGCTCCTACCACCCAAACGGCAACGGTGGGGTGGAACGTGTAAACCACACGATAGCCCAGATGCTGGCGATAGTCGTCAACGAGCTCCAAAACAATTGGGATGAACAGCTCCCTCACGTCGAATATGCGTACAAGTATTCGGTTCGCGCCACCGCGGGATTGGCACCCAACGAGGTCTATCTACATGGGCCAGCTTTCCACGCCTCCCTCTCACGATTCTCGAGCCCGCTGGGGTCGCCGGTCACCAGAGTTTGGCCCGCTACTACCTCGCCTACTGCGACTTGGCGACAGACCGCCAGCAGTGCGCGTACGATGTCGTCCGCGAACACCACGCCCTCACAGTTGCTCGCGTGAATGGTCGCAACTCCGCCCACTCCGACGCGCTGCGTCCGGTCTCCAAATTCGTCGTTGGCGACTGGGCGTGGGTGTACAATACGACTGCCACCATCTGGCACGGACGCCAAGGTCCTCAAGGCCAAACTATCGCTCAACTGGACGGGCCCCTACAAAGCCCTCGCAGTCGGCCCCTGCTTCTCCGGGGGCCCCCTTTCGGTGCTAAGCTCCTGTATTTGTATTTGCCTTCCGACATGCCTGGCGTTGATGCTTGCCGGGTGCGTGTCGGTACAACGCTGCAAGCCCTTGTGCCAATCTCCACGGCCGCGGCGACATATCGAAGTATTAGCGAGCGGGTTGACGCAATACGTGCTCAACAACTTCTCCGAGAACCCCCCTCCCCCCGGTACCACGTTGCTCAAGACGACGTTTCAACTCCTCTTCGAAGACTCGAAGTGGAGAAAATTACAGGACACCAGTCGGTTCGGGGCCGCGGGGGGGGGTGTACTCATGTTGTGCACGGCCGTAGTCATATGACCATAGACCCTCGCATCCCTACAATGCCGGGACGGAGCGCGTTGGGTTTTCACCAACCAGGCAGACATTGCTTGCACCAAGCGCGAAACGCCGTGAGGTATTGGGCGAGTCGCATGGAGGGTGAGCTTCATCCTGCTAAGAACCGCCTCTGAGGCGGACTTGCATATGGACGACAGCTTCAATGAGTTAATTTAATTTCTGGTGTGGCCACTTCCGGAGACAGCAATGGGTTTTACTATGTAACTGCCTCGCGGAGCCTTACCGATATTAACACTACGTGATACGACCATTCCCCTTGTGCGGAACAAAGGTTCTCCACCCCGCACAAATGATCTACTCGACCGCCAGCTTTGGTGACGCCAAAACAAAACAAAAAAAAAACGGCACCCTGGTTGTCTAGCTCACGCAGTGAGTGGCGTGTTTTACAGCGTCGTTGCCAACCGACGCCAACCCAACCTATAAATATATCATATATTTATATTGAGAGGGGGCCGCGGGGGGTGGTCATCGAGGTGATGCACGAGACGCACTGGATGGGAATCTCTCGATCGTCCTGGGAACGAGAAATGGACCTTTAGCTCTCTCGCCGCGATTTTGTTTTTGCGCTACTGGGCCGGCACCCCGAAGCAGCACCGCTAAATCAACCACCTGTACCGCCGGATGCGAACTAGCGCAACGCAACGGGGGCTTTCTCGGAGTAACGGCTAACGTTTCCTGGCTCCCGGCTATGGCTGTGTACCGCATGCCGATTGGCTTCGCCGATTAAGCACCACCGTGCTTCCCAACGGGGCCGACTGCTGGCACAAGGGCGACGACGGCCTGTGGTGGCTTGGGAAAGTCAGCGCGACCACAACGACGGACGGGGTATATTTGGTTCGATGTTTGGATGACCCGGGACCGATCAAGCTTCCTCTTTCTCCGGCGCGGTACACGACTTCAACGGGAGCTGTACGAGGCTTTTGGTGTCTACAAATACACTTAGCTTCGTAGCGCGTTTGCACGGGGGATCCAGCCTCACGTACATGAATCACAAGGTGCAGCCGTGGACGTGTAGCTGAAATTTCGCATCGCCGCTGCACTCGATTCTTCTCCCGATTTTCTGGGGTTTTTTAGGGCTTTTCTTTTGAGGTCTTCCGAGATTTCGAGCCGGGTGTTTTCCTCTTCTCGGTATTTCCTTAGTGCTTTCTGTTTTTTATTGGGGCGAGTTTGGAGAGGTTCATTGCGTATTTCGTCTTGCCTACCCTCCCCCCCCCCCCCCCCCCCCCCCCCCCCGCTCAGTGCCGGAGCTGGTCTGAGCAATCGGGCCACTCATTGGTGGCACACAGGACACGCTTTTTCTGGATGTTTCGGGCCGGTTTTCGGGGAGTTTTGGAGCATGTTAGTTTCCTGTGCCCTTATTCGTCCTGTGCCGATTCCTCCCCCCCGCTCGCGATTCCGGGGGGCGGTCTATGTAAAATGGATTGCTCATGCAACCACGGATGGGAACGGGACTGCTTAACTTTCGGTTCCAACATTTCCTTATTTTCTTGTGATGTTCCTTTGTCGGCTTCGTAGCCTTGCCGCTCACAGGTGTGGGAGTGGGTTTTGAGGAGCCGCATCTTCGACTCGTGTTTTAGTTCGTGGGTTCGGGGTTTCCATGAATTTATCACATTTATGCATATGTATACGGCTCATCAGAGTGGGCTACGTAGTGTTATGGTACTGCTTAAATGACGTGGAAATGCCGGTAACAACCTGGTAACATGCATTCGGATCGTATTTTTTGTAGTATTTGGGAGGCGTATCTTAGATGGAAACCCGGGGGGTTTCCAAGGCGGGGCAACGCGAGCCTCCAGTCTTTTCAGTATGTCGTCGCGCGCAAAAAGGAATAAATCTGCTCTTCTTTTGCCTCTAAGCAAACAACACAACACGTGAGCACCAACTACAGTAGTACCGGTTCAATAGGCAATCCTGACAAGGGGTATTCTGTATTCTGTGTCCCAACCCAATCTTACAACTTTTATTTATAAGAAAGTTAGACTGAGATTTGATCGAAAATAAAAATCGAAGGGAACTATATACTGAATGTAGTATAGGTGCACCCTTCGTGGAATAAGAATTCCAACCTGGGCCTCAGATTTGCGTTTCGTTTTGTGTTTTAGCCATTAATGTGCCATAAGCGACCGGATACCCGACCGACCGGTAAGCTCTCGGTTTCGGTCTCGGTTATTTTCGCCCAAATAACCGGTTAACCGGGAAATGTTTCGGTCGGTAGAAAACCGGCCGAGCCCACTTGAAGAGAGGCTTCTTCGGTCTTCGGTGCCCAACTTTATTAATCAGGACAGAAACTGGGTGTGGGTGTACTGATGTCCTGACGTGTACCAGGTAGTCGGGTAGAAAGAAGACAACAACACACACTTTCTTCATACGTACGCACGACGTGTAAGTCTATACTCGTATATATCACTTCATATAACAGCCGATTTTCCTAATAATTGAGAATTGCCTTTCCGATGAGAATGAAAATCGATTTTAGTACTTTGTTATTGTTTAAGAGTTGTATTTCGCTCACGATCAAAATTTGACGTAGAAAATATGTTCCTCGATGGTAGGTATCGATCCACGAAAACAAAAATTGAAATCGGCCTTGACAGGCTCGAAAAATCAAGGATTTAAGGGAATTTGCATTTGTGGGCGAGGTCCGTCGCCCATAAATACAGATTTTCTGGGATCCTCGATATCTTGAGACTGCCGATGCGGATTTCGTGTTTTTATTTTTGTCATCGACGGGTGTCACAACTGACAATAGTTTACAGTGAAAACATGACTGTAAGGGAAGTACATCTTCAAAAACCAATATTTTCGATTTTCATTCTCATCGGAAAGGCAATTCTCAATTATTAATAGGAAAATCGGCTGTTATATCATATCCAGATCCCAGGCACATATCATATGTTGTATATTTATACGTACGTACGAAAAGTACTCGTAGATAGTTTTGAAGCTAATTCGTGAAGCACCGTTCGTTATTTATAATCTGTGTGAAACATTTTTCTTTTTTCTTTTTTCAAGCCTTTTGGACGTCTTCATTATTAATCATATATACTTCGTATAATATTATATCGTACGTATTATATTATATGTATATATACATTCTCGGCAGTTTATAGGGAAAAAACAACCATCGTCGAGAAAAAGTGTACGTTCGATAATTTCCCCGAATGTTTCACCGACCTGGGCTGGTGTGTCGCTTATTATTATTATTATTATTATTATTATTATTAATATTATTATTATTATTATTATATTGTTGATGGTGTTCTTGTTGCTATGCACCCGTACGTACGTATGATACCAGCTGGTACGTACGTGTGCGTGTGTGTGTTCTTCCTTTCTACCCGTCGACATCCAACACACTCAGTACAAAGAGAGATTGCCAGTTCTGTGGTCACAAAACTACGACGACNTTGTTTGTTTGTTTGTTTGTTTGTTTGTTTGTTTGTTTGTTTGTTTGTTTGTTTGTTTGTTTGTTTGTTTGTTTGTTTGTTTGTTTGTTTGTTTGTTTGTTTGTTTGTTTGTTTGTTTGTTTGTTTGTTTGTTTGTTTGTTTGTTTGTTTGTTTGTTTGTTTGTTTGTTTGTTTGTTTGTTTGTTTGTTTGTTTGTTTGTTTGTTTGTTTGTTTGTTTGTTTGTTTGTTTGTTTGTTTGTTTGTTTGTTTGTTTGTTTGTTTGTTTGTTTGTTTGTTTGTTTGTTTGTTTGTTTGTTTGTTTGTTTGTTTGTTTGTTTGTTTGTTTGTTTGTTTGTTTGTTTGTTTGTTTGTTTGTTTGTTTGTTTGTTTGTTTGTTTGTTTGTTTGTTTGTTTGTTTGTTTGTTTGTTTGTTTGTTTGTTTGTTTGTTTGTTTGTTTGTTTGTTTGTTTGTTTGTTTGTTTGTTTGTTTGTTTGTTTGTTTGTTTGTTTGTTTGTTTGTTTGTTTGTTTGTTTGTTTGTTTGTTTGTTTGTTTGTTTGTTTGTTTGTTTGTTTGTTTGTTTGTTTGTTTGTTTGTTTGTTTGTTTGTTTGTTTGTTTGTTTGTTTGTTTGTTTGTTTGTTTGTTTGTTTGTTTGTTTGTTTGTTTGTTTGTTTGTTTGTTTGTTTGTTTGTTTGTTTGTTTGTTTGTTTGTTTGTTTGTTTGTTTGTTTGTTTGTTTGTTTGTTTGTTTGTTTGTTTGTTTGTTTGTTTGTTTGTTTGTTTGTTTGTTTGTTTGTTTGTTTGTTTGTTTGTTTGTTTGTTTGTTTGTTTGTTTGTTTGTTTGTTTGTTTGTTTGTTTGTTTGTTTGTTTGTTTGTTTGTTTGTTTGTTTGTTTGTTTGTTTGTTTGTTTGTTTGTTTGTTTGTTTGTTTGTTTGTTTGTTTGTTTGTTTGTTTGTTTGTTTGTTTGTTTGTTTGTTTGTTTGTTTGTTTGTTTGTTTGTTTGTTTGTTTGTTTGTTTGTTTGTTTGTTTGTTTGTTTGTTTGTTTGTTTGTTTGTTTGTTTGTTTGTTTGTTTGTTTGTTTGTTTGTTTGTTTGTTTGTTTGTTTGTTTGTTTGTTTGTTTGTTTGTTTGTTTGTTTGTTTGTTTGTTTGTTTGTTTGTTTGTTTGTTTGTTTGTTTGTTTGTTTGTTTGTTTGTTTGTTTGTTTGTTTGTTTGTTTGTTTGTTTGTTTGTTTGTTTGTTTGTTTGTTTGTTTGTTTGTTTGTTTGTTTGTTTGTTTGTTTGTTTGTTTGTTTGTTTGTTTGTTTGTTTGTTTGTTTGTTTGTTTGTTTGTTTGTTTGTTTGTTTGTTTGTTTGTTTGTTTGTTTGTTTGTTTGTTTGTTTGTTTGTTTGTTTGTTTGTTTGTTTGTTTGTTTGTTTGTTTGTTTGTTTGTTTGTTTGTTTGTTTGTTTGTTTGTTTGTTTGTTTGTTTGTTTGTTTGTTTGTTTGTTTGTTTGTTTGTTTGTTTGTTTGTTTGTTTGTTTGTTTGTTTGTTTGTTTGTTTGTTTGTTTGTTTGTTTGTTTGTTTGTTTGTTTGTTTGTTTGTTTGTTTGTTTGTTTGTTTGTTTGTTTGTTTGTTTGTTTGTTTGTTTGTTTGTTTGTTTGTTTGTTTGTTTGTTTGTTTGTTTGTTTGTTTGTTTGTTTGTTTGTTTGTTTGTTTGTTTGTTTGTTTGTTTGTTTGTTTGTTTGTTTGTTTGTTTGTTTGTTTGTTTGTTTGTTTGTTTGTTTGTTTGTTTGTTTGTTTGTTTGTTTGTTTGTTTGTTTGTTTGTTTGTTTGTTTGTTTGTTTGTTTGTTTGTTTGTTTGTTTGTTTGTTTGTTTGTTTGTTTGTTTGTTTGTTTGTTTGTTTGTTTGTTTGTTTGTTTGTTTGTTTGTTTGTTTGTTTGTTTGTTTGTTTGTTTGTTTGTTTGTTTGTTTGTTTGTTTGTTTGTTTGTTTGTTTGTTTGTTTGTTTGTTTGTTTGTTTGTTTGTTTGTTTGTTTGTTTGTTTGTTTGTTTGTTTGTTTGTTTGTTTGTTTGTTTGTTTGTTTGTTTGTTTGTTTGTTTGTTTGTTTGTTTGTTTGTTTGTTTGTTTGTTTGTTTGTTTGTTCGTTTGTTTGTTTGTTTGTTTGTTTGTTTGTTTGTTTGTTTGTTTGTTTGTTTGTTTGTTTGTTCGTTTGTTTTGTTCGTCTGTTTGTTTGTTTGTTTGTTTGTTTTTGCTTTCTTTTCGCTGTCTTTTCTTTCGTTTTTTTTATGTGTTTCTCTCTTTCAACGCACCAGGATTCCTAGCAGGGTAGGTCGTGCCTGTCGGTACTCGTATGGCATTGCATTGTCTGCTCTGCTTACTTCATTGCAGCGTAATATCTCTGGTGTATCGTAGTTTTGTGACCACATAACTGGCATCTCTCTAGGATGAAGAATCGGCACGTATATACTGGGTGTGCTGGATGCCGACGGGTGGAAAGAACGGTTTAATGTGAAGAACACACACGCGCGTTGCTTCCATGTCTTACAAATATTTGTTTCGCCAATCTTATCCTACTCGTATTCCTGTTACGTCGTCTTTAGAACCATCTATCTCCTAGGATAGACGTCGTTTTCTCGCTACTATCTAGCGTGGCAAAACTTCTCCATGGCACAAATTCGTCAATTTTCCTCATCTCCTCAAACACATCCCGGTCCTCCTTTCACATTTCACATTCTCCCACTATGATATGTGAGTTCTACTCTACTGTTGCCCCATGCTAGTAGATATGTTTCGTGCAAGGCCGTGATCTCAATTGGACATGCGGTTCCCTATTTAACCAAAAGGTTGTTATCTGTGCATCTACTTCCTCCTCCTCCCGGCTACGTACTACTGTAGTATACGTCACACCGCTTCCTTCTTTCAGGCAGGCCCAGGCCCCCCACGTACACGAAATCTCTGTTTCTCCTCTTTCACCTTATTTATTAGCGCTACGAAGCCTTTCCCTCATTTCTGTCCTTTATTTTACGTCTGTCTTGTAGCCTCCCCCCCCAAAAAACAACTTATCTATGGACATCATCATATTCTCTGGGTTTCCTCCTATCCTATCATTGTTCTTCTCCTTACTATCCGGCAATGTGTACGTAGCATGAGCTTAAGCGTTGACCACTCACCACTCCTAAGGCAGAAACCTTTCACATTTTATCGACTACGCTATCCCACCTCGTCCCAGCTCGCCCTTTCGATACTGTCTGGACTGGAGGGGGTGGGGGG